>BPLQ01007906.1:0-14511 GCA_021605075.1 Caerostris darwini | reverse complement strand
TAAACACTTGTTCAGATTAAAAAGATATCTACCATTGAAAGCCTTTTCGCTCAGCAATAGTCTTCGCACACCATTTACAACTTATTCTACCACCATATAAAAAGTTATTTCATAAAATATTTCGATCATACCAGTATTTTTGGTGAAATTTTCTATTATTCTATTATTTATGCTAGTATTTTCGATGATACTAGCACACCTTTAATTTACCCAACAATCCCCACCTGTACATAGGACTAATAGTTTATTATTAAAATATGTAATGGTGAAAAAATAATAATATTAAAAAAACCTAGTGTTATAGAAATGCAATGGATTATAACACAGAAAAGAGAGAAATACGCTATAATAAATAACATAACAGCAGCAAAGTATAAGTGATATCAGTGCACCTGAAGATCAAATCCCTTTTTAAACACTTTGTGCTGATTAAAAAGATATCTGCCATGAAAGGCCTTTTCGCTCAGCAACAGTCTCCCCCCCAATCTACAAAAGTGTCACAGAACACCCATCATCAATTGTACCTGTGGCCATTAATCTCGCCAAGAGAGGATCACCATGCATATTTGCTAACCATTCATCGCCAGATACACTCCAGGCGACATTACATAAAAGAAGGAAATGTGAACATATACCAATATTCATTTTTTTTTAATTTTAAGATTAACATTTCATTTCCTCGAAGTAAAAGGTTTAAGTTAAATTTGCATTTTTATAAATAGTTAAAACTTTTAATTATACATGTATCTCTCAAATGAAACAAAGACATATTTTAATACCATGACTAGTAGTTGTTAACGAAGCTAATATTTTCTTCTAAATTAAAAAAATTCTTCTAATTATTCTATTTTCTTATAAAAGATTTGCATTTCAATGGTATTTATGGTATATGATTTGTTTTCCATTTACATTAATTTCTTACATGTTTGTCTTCTATTTTTCATTGGTATTTCATCTTTCATACTTGAAATATCACCGCTACTATGCTTCAAATAAGTAATTAATATTCCTTCTTAAAATCATAAATCCTACTTAAAAGTTTTAAAAACAAATCAGGGAACAAATTCTTTCGCAGAACAAACTACATAAATAAAATTCCAACTTTGAATTAGCTAGAAATTTATGACAAATTATTTCATTGATATAAATTACGTCATATATTCTACCATCAATCATAACGTATTCCATAAAATATTTCGATTATACTAGTATGTATTGTAATATTTTCTATTATTCTTTATTTACGCTAGTATTTTCCACTATAGGTTTATTTTACCCAACAATTCAAATCTTTATCTAGGACTAATACCTTAATATTAAAAAAGGTGTTGTTGGAAAAATAATAACATAAAAATAAATATCCTATATTTATGGAAATACAATGAATTATAACACAGAAAATGAAAAATATGCTATGGTAACTAATGTAACAAAGTATAAGTGATATCAGTACACCTGAAGATCAAATCCATTTTTAAACACTTTGGGCTAATTAAAAAGATATTAAATATATATACAAAATTCCAACTCTAAATCAGCAGGAAAGTAAGTACAAACTATTTTCTTGCTAGTCCTCATACAAATTACGACGTCCATTCTACCCCCATTTATAAATTGTTTCATAAAATATTTCGCTTAAACTAGTATTTATAGTAGTATTTTCTATTTTTCAATTATCTATGTTAGTATTTTCAAATATACTAGCACACTTTTATTTTACCCAACAATTCATATGTTTCGCCAAGGCCAATAGTTTATTAACAATCAGTGATAGTGGAAAAATAATAACAAAAAACTTGTAATTAATACAACGAAATATATCTCAGAAAATTAAAATTGCCCTATTCTAGGCAACATAACAGTAACAATGCAACAAAATATAAGTAATATTGGTACACCTGAAGATCAAATCCGTTTTTAAAGAATTTGTGCTGATTAAAAAGATATATATATATATATATAAAATTCCAACTCTAAATCAACAGGAAACTAAGTACAAACTGTTTCATTACTACTCTCATACAAATTACGACCTTTTGTTCTACCATCAATAATAATTTATTACATTAAATATTTCGATACCATATATATTATGGTAGCATAAATACTAAAACTACTAAATATTAAATACTTCTTACTACTATAGTTTGTTGAAATACTAAATACTATACCATTTACGATTATTCTATTATTTATGCTAGTATTTTCGATTATTCTAGCACACCTTTCTTTTAAACAACAAATCATATCTTAACCCAGGGCAAATAGTTTATTATTTAAAAAAATGACAGTGGAAAAACAATAATATTAAAAAAAAACTTAGAATAATAGAAGTACAATGAATTATATCACAGAAAAGTAAAAATAGATTATGATAACTAACATAACCATAGATATGTAACAAAGTATAAGTGATATCAGTGCACCTGAAGATCAAATCCATTTTTAAACACTTTGTGCTGATTAAAAAGATATCTGCCATTGGAAGCCTTCTCGCTCAGCAACAGTCTCCCCCCAATCTACAAAAGTGTCACAGAACACCCATCATCAATTGTACCTGTGGCCATTAATCTCGCCAAGAGAGGATCGTCATGCATCTTTTGGCTAACTATTCATCGCCAGACACACTCCAGGCGACATCCCACTGACCCCCTTCCCTTCAGAACTTATTTCGATATTATTTCGCGGTACAGTGGTCAAAAGGTCGATGCTTCGCTCTGTTATTTCAATGGTCTGATTAAACTGAGTGGTGGCCTCGGTCCGCCTGTGGGAAAACTTATTCCACCGCCCCCTCTCACCCACACACGTCACTTAGCCAAACAGATAGGCCGCCATTCGGGTTAGGTTTGAAGTTCTTTCCTATTCGATTTCAATACCGTCAGAGAATATACACCAAAGATTTTCGAAATGAGATTTTATAGCGATGAAATCAGAACTGTTTGAAATTATTTTCACTTCTGTAATTTGGTTGCGTAATCCAGCTAAGAAGGATTTGTTTGAGAAGGGTTTTTTTAAAAAAGATTAAACATTAATCACAATAATATTTTAAAAAATGCTTAGAGACATACCTTTATTATTAATCTCAGCTAAAAATTAAGAAAGAAAGCGTTTTTATTTTTTAATGAACTTGAAAACGAATCTAGTTGAAACCAATATTATTTAAAAAATAACAATCGTTTTTGCATCATTTCTAGCAAGTCAAACTGAATATCTAATATAAAATTTTGAATTAACTAAGAAAAAGTTTTTTTTTTGTGAAATAATATCAAAAAAAAATATTTCTTATTTGATAAATAAAGCATATTTTAATAATTGTATTAATATGGTCTATTGACTGAGGGGCTAGCGCTCTGTACCAGAAGTTTCGTGTTCGAATCCCGGTGGTACCATAGATGCTTTTAGTGGTTCGGAATCCACTTTAAATCATAGGTCCCGGTCTAATAGAAGCGTTGTGGGGTTAGTGTTAATCGCGTCCATTGCATATTTTCAAGCTACACGAGCTCCCAGGGTAGAGTTAATTGAGTAACAACGGCGGAGGCCTTGCTTATGGCATAAAGGTATGGCATATCTTTGTCTTGCCAGCTGCATTAGAAAAAAATATTAATTTCAATAATAATCTAAAAATAAAAGGATTCGTCTTTCAATAACAATATTTCTATATGAAATAAAAAAAAAATAATTTAATAACACATATAGATATTGCAAATCAGATCATTTCTTTTTTGAAAAGAAAACTAGTTACAAATATAACACTGCTGATTTTTAAAGCTTATATAAACAAAAATAGTATAATGATAAAAAATAATAAGTAGTAGAATGTTTCTAAAAATAATTATTAAAAGTTGTTAACATGATATTGGAAATTTTAAAGTATGTAATTAAAAAATAATTATAAATAAATGTATCTACATTCTACCTTAAGCTATAATTAGTTAAAATTAACAATCATTTCTAATCACGGTAGTTAAAAAAGCACTTCAATTTAGTGTTCTGAATCAATATAACCTAATGTATCAATATTATTTATTTTAGAGAAACCTAATTCGTTACCGTAAATAAATTTTTCAAATTAAACTCATACAATATATTTCTCTTATTTAATCTCACTCATGTCAGAGAATTCATTCAACTAAAAATGCAGCTCATATATAGAATTTTAAAGACATTAATAAATATTAAATATGTATCTAAACCAATGTCTAAATCCTTTATGAATATATAGTATACACTCCCAAAAACTAATAATGAAACATTTACAAACAAAGTATAAAATATATAGATCCGAAATTTTCTGAAAGTTTCAAAGGGAACAATAAGCGTTATTTAGGTCCGCTTATATTCATGTTTTATTTATACATCTCTACTTTTAAAATGATACAAAAATCAGGAACAAAACATACATTTCATGCAATAACAATGCTTTTATCTTGCTTTCACAATTTTCCTTCCTTTTGGAACTTTTAAGCAATGCTAATTCCGATAGTTTGACTGTCTTCTCATCAGTTTGTTATGAAATGTGTGGGTGAGTGCGGGGGGGGAGGGTCTTCTCCATTCACAGCTCTTGTTGAAATGAATGTCAAAGCCTGTCGACAACCTCATTTAAAATTCTTTGCGGATGAAGCCAAGAGAAAAGGGAGAGTAAATGGGAGATACTTCTTTTGCGTCACTTTTTCTGCAAGCGGGAAGAATCTTCAGGGGCATGAATATGTTTGAATACATGAATGTTTATGTAAAATTCCGAGAGTTGTTTACTAATGGAATTACTGGCAAATCTGCTTAAGCGAGGAATGAAGTGATTTGCAGTGATGCAGGACGAATATTTTATAAGCACGTTTCCGTTTTTATGTGCGTGTATTTTATAAGCACGTTACCGTTGAAGAGTTTTTCCGCAAGAATACAAAGAAAAAAATGTTTCGGTTGATAAAAAAATCTTGGCTAAAATAACGTGTCTAACAGGAATAGCCAAGAAAGTCCTTTTATGTTACATAATGTAAGATACAAATTTTAAAAGTTCAAAAGGAATAATTCTTCATTTCGGTAATAAAAGTTTTATAAGAAAGTTTGATGTATTGTCCTAGATTTCATTTATAAGTTAAAACGATATTTCGTCGTGAAACTAAATATTATAAAAATTATCCTATGATATATTTTTGAAATCTAATAGTTTCACATTGAAACATAACTTATTTTAAATATTAATTCTTGTCCATACATGAATTTTGTGAAAGAAATAGCCAATAAAGTATTTTTATTTTATATAATTTTAGATAAATATATTACAATTCAAAGGGGAAAACTATATTTCCATGACATAATTTTTACAACAAAGTTTATTTTTGTTATTTTATTTATCACTTGAAATTGTGGTTCAGCATAAAGTTATTCGTTATAAAAACATCTCATGCTAATAATTTATTTTAGACATGCATTATCATTTAGATGATCTGGTTTAATGATATTAAATTTATATTAATTCGTATAAGGCATTGAGTTAATCAAATGCTAATGTAACGATGTATTTATTAAAAGTTTTAAAAACAAAAACTGTATAATGACAAACAGAAAAATTAGAAGAAAATTTCTGAAAATAATTAAAAGTTGTTTACGTTATTTTGGAAAATTAAAAGTATGTAATTAAAAAAAATATAAATACCTACATCTTCATTCGACCTACAGACTATAATTGGTGAAAAATAAATAGAATTTTCAATCAGGATAAATTAAAACTACATTTAAATTTAATTAAAAACTACAATTAAAAAACTATATTTAAATTTAATGTTCATAATTTTTAACACCTTATACATTAATTTTATTTATTATAGGATAGCCTAATTCATTACAACATACATATTTTTAAATTACAATACATACAATCTTAAGCAATATATTTCTCTTTTTTTGCTTACTCATGTCAAAGAAATCATTCGTTTAAATATGCAGCTAATATATAGAATTTTAAACACATTGATAAATGTGAAATGTATCTTAACAAATGTTTAAATATTTAAATCCTTTTTGAATACATAGTATACACTCACACAAATACTAATGAAACATTTACAAACAAGTTTAAAATATATAGATTCCAAATTTACTAAAAGTTTCAAAGGGAACAATATGCGTTACTTTGGCTCGCTTATATTCATGTTTTATCTACACATCTCTACTTTTAAAAGTATACAAAAATCAGGAACAAAACATACATTTCATGCAATAACAATGCTTTTATCTTGCTCCCAAAATTTTCCTTCCCTTTTGGAACTTTTAAGCAATGCTAATTCCTATGGTTTGGCTGTCTTCTCATCAGTTTGTTATGAATTGTGTGAGTGGGTGGGGGAAGGTCTTCTCCATTCAGAGCTCTGTTGAAATGAATGTCAAAGCCTGTCGACAACCTCATTTAAAAGTCTTTGCGGATGAAGCCAAGAGAAAAGGGAGAGTAAATGGGAGATACTTCTTTTGCGTCTCTTTTTCTGCGAGCGGGAAGAATCTTCAGGGGCATGAATATGTTTGAATACATGAATGTTTATGTAAAATTCCGAGAGTTGTTTACTAATGGAATTACTGGCAAATCTGCTTAAGCGAGGAATGAAGTGATTTGCAGTGATGCAGGACGAATATTTTATAAGCACGTTTCCGTTTTTATGTGCGTGTATTTTATAAGCACGTTACCGTTGAAGAGTTTTTCCGCAAGAATACAAAGAAAAAAAATCTTTCAGTTTGATAAAAAAAAAATAGCTTGACTAAAATAACGTATCTAACAGGAATAGCCAAGGAAGTCCTTTTATGTTATATAATTTGGGATACAAATTTAAAGTTTAAAAGGAAAAATTCTACATTTCGGTAATAAAAGTTTTATAAGAAAGTTTGATGTATTTTCCTATATTTCATTTATCAGTTAAAATGATATTTCGTCAGGAAACTAAATATTATAAAAAAATATCCTATGAGATATTTTTTATATTGAATAGTTTCACTTTAAAACATAACTTATTTTAAATATTAATTCTTGTCCATACTTGAATCTTGAGAGAGAAACAACTAAGAAAGTATTTTTATTTTATATAATTTTGAACAAAAATATTTTAATTTTGAAGGAAAATTACATTTTAATGAAATAAATTTGACAAGAAAGATTAATGTTTTTGATAATTTATTTATGAGTTAAAACAGTAGTTCAGCATAAAGTTATTCGTTATTCGTTAAAAAATCTCATGTTGATAATTTATTTTTGATATACATGATCATTTAGACGACCTAGTTTAATGAGATTAAATATGTATATTAATTGGTAAAAATTGTTGAGTTATTCAAATGTTAATATTGTTGTAAAAACTGTTGTTGTATCATTAAATTAACAAATTAGCTTAATTATTATTTCTTGTCTTTACAAGAATTTTGTAAAAGGAATAACCAAGAAATTATTTTTATTTTATATTATTTTAGTTAAAAATGTTATAATTCAAAACGGAAACTACATTTTCATGACATAAGTTTTGCAAAAAATGTCAATGATTTCTATATATTTTATTTATCCTTTAAAACAGTGGTTAATTATTAGTTTATTTGTTATTAGAAATATTATGGTATAACTTATTTCAGATATTCAGTTTAACAAGAAAGTTTAATGATTTTGATATATTTTATTTATAAGTGGTTTGGCATAAAGTTATGTGTTGTAAAAACATCTTACTGTGATAATTCATTTTAGATATTATTATCATTCAGATGACGTAATATAATGAGATTAAAAACATATTAATTTATAAAACTCTTTGAGTTATGCATATCATAAAATTATTGCAAAAAACAAAGTTTTTATAAACGCTTATTTTATATTTTATATATTTTCGATAAATATGCTATAATTAAAAAAGAAAACTATATGTTCAAAACATAAGTTTTACAAGAAAGTTTAATATTTCTTATATATTTTATTAATCAGTTAAAATAGTGGTTCAGTATAAAGTTATTCGTTATAAAAAAAAAAAAATATTTTAAAAAATCTTTCGGCGATACTTTATTTTATATATCTATTATCATTCAGATGATATAATTTAATGAGGTAGAATATATATATATATATATATAGATAATTTGTAAAAATCTTTACGTTATTCAAATGTTCATTGTTGTAAAAAACAAAATTGTTTAAAATTGTTAAATTAGCTTGTATGAACCTAAATTTAAAAAACGAAAAAACATAAAAATGACAATTTAGAATAAAATATTTAAAATAAGTTTTTTTTTTTTCAAAGAAATAAACTTTTCTGTAGATATTTTTCGTGAATAATAATTATACATTTTAAGTGACTGGTTTTTTATAAATAAATCAAGAAATTTTACTTTTTCCTCTGTTGTAGATAACAACACATTTTATACACATGATTTCACAACAAACATTTGTGATTCCCTTGCATTTGAAAATGTATTACTAATATTTTAAATAACAAACATCCCTTGGCTATCGTATATTTTTGTAATTATATCACAAAGTCATTTATTTCCATCCATTAGCATAATTTTCATATTCTTTTTACATTTTAAGAAACATCTAATGGTATAACAGGGTCTTTGCTTCATTTTCCAAAAATTCTGCAACACATCATCAGTTGTGTTTAAATTTCTGTAAGTTTAAATAAGCCTTTTAAAAAATAAATGAACATCCCAAAAATAAAATTAATAAGCCTAAAATATGCATAATCTAAGTACATGAAATAAATAAAAATAAATAATCCCAATATTCTGGTTGAATATATGCAAAGTTCTCTATGAAAAAAACAACATGTTTTGAAACATTTTGTTAAAATTAGAATGTTAAAATTCAAGTAACAAATAAGAATTTTTGCAGAAAGGCAATGTCATCAGTCTGAAACTTCAGACACGCAATAAAATAAAGTACATCTGAGGTCTATGGAATTGCCGCTAGCACATTAAACTACTTTTACGTTAAAGATAAAAATTACATAAAAGAAGGAAATGTGAACATATACCAATATTCATTTTTTTTTAATTTTAAATTAACATTTCATTTCCTCGAAGTAAAAGGTTTAAGTTAAATTTGCATTTTTATAAATAGTTAAAACTTTTAATTATACATGGATCTCTTAAATGAAACAAAGCCATATTTTAATACCATGAGTAGTAGTTGTTAACGAAGCTAAAATTTTCTTCTAATCTTATAAAACATTTGCATTTCAATGGTATTTATGGTATATGTTTTGTTTTCCATTTACATTATTTTCTTACATGTTTGTCTTCTATTTTTCATTGGTATTTCATCTTTCATACTTGAAATATCACCGCTACTATGCTTCAAATAAGTAATTAATATTCCTTCTTAAAATCATAAATCCTACTTAAAAGTTTTGAAAACAAATCAGGGAACAAATTCTTTCGCATAATAAACTACATGAATAAAATTCCAACTTTGAATTAGCTAGAAATTTATGACAAATTATTTCATTGATATAAATTGCGACATATATTCTACCATCAATCATAACGTATTCCATAAAATATTTCGATTATACTAGTATGTATTGTAATATTTTCTATTATTATATTATTTACGCTAGTATTTTCCACTATAGCTTTATTTTACCCAACAATTCATATCTTTATCTAGGACTACTACCTTAATATTGAAAAAGGTGTTGTTTGAAAAATAATAACATAAAAATAAATATCCTAGAATTATGGATATACAATGAATTATAACACAGAAAATGAAAAATATGCTATGGTAACTAATGTAACAAAGTATAAGTGATATCAGTACACCTGAAGATCAAATCCATTTTTAAACACTTTGGGCTAATTAAAAAGATATTAAATATATATACAAAATTCCAACTCTAAATCAGCAGGAAACTAAGTACAAACTATTTTCTTGCTAGTTCTCATACAAATTGCGACGTCTATTCTACCCCCATTTATAAATTGTTTCATAAAATATTTCGCTTAAACTAGTATTTATAGTAGTATTTTCTATTTTTCAATTATCTATGTTAGTATTTTCGAATATACTAGCACACCTTTATTTTACCCAACAATTCATATCTTTAGCCAAGGCCAATAGTTTATTAACAATCAATGATAGTGGAAAAATAATAACAAAAGAACTTGTACTTAAGACAACGAAATATAACACAGAAAATTAAAATTACACTATTGTAGGCAACATAACAGTAACAATGCAACAAAATATAAGTAATATTGGTACACCTGAAGATCAAATCCGTTTTTAAAGAATTTGTGCTGATTAAAAAGATATATATATATATATAAAATTCCAACTCTAAATCAACAGGAAACTAAGTACAAACTGTTTCATTACTACTCTCATACAAATTACGACCTTTTGTTCTGCCATCAATAATAACTTATTACATTAAATATTTCGATCCTACCAGTATGCATGGTAGGAATTTCTATTATTCTATTATTTATGCTAGTATTTTCGATTATACTAGCACACCTTTAATTCACCCAACAATCCCCACATTTACCTAGGACTAATAGTTTATTATTAAAATATGTGGTGGTGAAAAAATAATAATATTAAAATCACCTAGTGTTATAGAAATGCAATGAATTATAACACAGAAAAGAGAAAAATACGATATGGTAACTAAAATAACAGCATCTCTGTAACAAAGTATAAGTGAATATTAAGAGACATTTTTAAAATTAGAAGAAAATTGATGACAAACTATTTCATTGCTATTCTTATATAAATTACGTCGATTACTCTACCACAAATTATAACTAATTTCGTAAAATATTTCGATTATATTAGTATTTATGATTATAGTAGTACTTATGCTACCATATATATTATGGTAGCATAAATACTAAAACTACTAAATATTAAATGCTTCTTACTACTTTAGTTTGTTGAAATACTAAATACTATACTATTTACGATTATTCTATTATTTATGTTAGTATTTTCGATTATTCTAGCACGCCTTTCTTTTACCCAACAAATCATATCTTAACCCAGGGCTAATAGTTTATTATTTAAAAAAATGATAATGGAAAAAAAATAATATTAAAAAAAATTTAGAATAATAGAAGTACAATGAATTATATCACAGAAAAGTAAAAATACACTATGGTAACTAACATAACAGTAGCTATGTAACAAAGTTTAAGCGATATCAGTACACCTGAAGATCAAATTCATTTTTAAACACTTGTTCAGATTAAAAAGATATCTACCATTGAAAGCTTTTCGCTCAGCAATAGTCTTCCCACACCATTTACAACTTATTCTACCACCATTTAATAAGTTATTTCATAAAATATTTCGATCATACCAGTATTTTTGGTTAAATTTTCTATTATTCTATTATTTATGCTAGTATTTTCGATGATACTAGCACACCTTTAATTTACCCAACAATCCCCACCTGTACATAGGACTAATAGTTTATTATTAAAATATGTGATGGTGAAAAAATAATAATATTAAAAAAACCTAGTGTTATAGAAATGCAATGGATTATAACACAGAAAAGAGAGAAATACGCTATAATAAATAACATAACAGCAGCTATAACATAACAGCAGCAAAGTATAAGTGATATCAGTGCACCTGAAGATCAAATCCGTTTTTAAACACTTTGTGCTGATTAAAAAGATATCTGCCATCGAAAGCCTTCTCGCTCAGCAACAGTTTCCGCCCAATCTACAAAAGTGTCACAGAACACCCATCATCAATTGTACCTGTGGCCATTAATCTCGCCAAGAGAGGATCACCATGCATCTTTGCTAACCATTCATCGCCAGACACACTCCAGGCGACATTCCACTGACCCCCTTCCCTTCAGAACTTATTTCGATATTATTTCGCGGTACAGTGGTCAAAAGGTCGATGCTTCACTCTGTTATTTCAGTGGTCTGATTAAACAGAGTGCTGGCCTCGGTCCGCCTGTGGGAAAACTTATTCCACCACCCCCTCTCACCCACACACGTCACTTAGCCAAACAGATAGGCCGCCATTCGGGTTAGGTTTGAAGTTCTTTCCTACTCGATATCAATATCGTCAGAGAATATACACCAAAGATTTTCGAAATGAGATTTTATAGCGATTTCCTATGAAATGAAGAATGTTTTCTGCTGCTTTGAAATTATTTTCACTTCTGTAATTTGATTACGTAATCCAGATAAAAAGGATTTGTTTGAGAAAGATTTTTTTAAGAAGATTAAACTTTAGTCATTATTATATTTAAATAACAATTCTAGGCAAACCTTTATTTATAATTTTAGAAAATAATTAAGGAAGATAATTTTAGAAAATAATTAAATAATTGGTTTATTAAAAAGATTAAACTTTAATCACAATAATATTTAAAAAATAATTACAGACATACCTTTATTATTAACTCCAGCTAAAAATTAAGGATAGAATAGTTTTCTGCTTTTTAATGAAGTTGAAAACTAATCTAGTTGAAACGAATAATATTTAAAAAATAACAATCGTTTTTGCAACATTTCCAGCAAATCAAACTGAATATCTAATATAACATTTTGAATTAACTAAAAAAAATTTATTTATGTATTAATAACAAAAAATATTTCTTATTTGATTAATAAATCATATTTTGATAATTGTAATAAAGGGGCCTAATGACTGAGGGGCTAGCGCTCTGTAACACAAGTTTCGTGTTCGAGTCCCGGCAGTGCCATAGATGCTTTTAGTGGTTTTGGAATCCACTTTAAATCGTAGGTCCCGGTCTAACAGAAGCGTTGTGGGGTTAGTGTTAGTCGTGTCCATTGCATATTTTCAAGCTAAACGTGCCCCCTGGGTAGAGTTAATTGAGTAACGTCGGTGGAGCCTTTGCTTATGGCATAAAGGTAAATGTCTCTGTCTTGCCAGCTGCATTAGAAAAAAAAATATTAATTTCAATAATAATCTAAAAAAAAGGATATGTCTTTCACTAACAATATTTCTATATGAATTAAAAAAAAATTAATAACACATATAGATATTGCAAATCAGATAATTTGTTTTTGAAAAGAAAACTAATTACAAATATAACTCTGAAGATTTTTAAAGCTCATTTAAACAAAA
The DNA here is from genome assembly GCA_021605075.1 of Caerostris darwini. Taxonomy (NCBI): domain Eukaryota; kingdom Metazoa; phylum Arthropoda; class Arachnida; order Araneae; family Araneidae; genus Caerostris; species Caerostris darwini. The sequence continues at coordinate 1,430 of BPLQ01007906.1, read as the reverse complement.
ACATTATAATGATAAAAAATAATAATTAGTAGAATCTCTCTAAAAATAATTATTAACAGTTGTTTACTTGATATTGGAAATTTAAATGTATGTAATTGAAAAATAGTTATAAATAAATATATCTACATTCTACCTTCAAGCTATATTTGGTTAAAAATAACTATCATTTTTAATCACGATAGTTAAAAAAGCACTTCAATTTAATGTTCTTAATCAATATCACCTTGTGATCAATTTTATTTATTTTAGTGAAACCTAATTCGTTACCGTAAATAAATTTTTCAAATTAAACTCATACAATATATTTCTCTTATTTAATCTCACTCATGTCAGAGAATTCATTCAACTAAAAATGCAGCTCATATATAGAATTTTAAAGACATTAATAAATATTAAATATGCATCTAAACCAATGTGTAAATCCTTTATGAATATATAGTATACACTCCCAAAAAATAATAATGAAACATTTACAAACAATGTATAAAATATATAGATCCCAAATTTTCTGAAAGTTTCAAAGGGAACAATAAGCGTTATTTAGGTCCGCTTATATTCATGTTTTCTTTATACATCTCTACTTTTAAAATTATACAAAATTCAGGAACAAAACATACATTTCATGCAATAACAATGCTTTTATCTTGCTCTCACAATTTCCCTTCCCTTTTTGGAACTTTTAAGCAATGCTAATTCTGATGGTTTGGCTGTCTTCTCATCAGTTTGTTATGAATTGTGTGGGTGGGTGGTGGAGGGTCTTCTCCATTCAGAGCTCTTGTTGAAATGAATGTCAAAGCCTGTCGACAACCTCATTTAAAAGTCTTTGCGGATGAAGCCAAGAAAAAAGGGAGAGTAAATGGGAGATACTTCTTCTGCGTCTCTTTTTCTGCGAGCGGGAAGAATCTTCAGGGGCATGAATATGTTTGAATACATGAATGTTTATGTAAAATTCCGAGAGTTGTTTACTAATGGAATTACTGGCAAATCTGCTTAAGCGAGGAATGAAGTGATTTGCAGTGATGCAGGACGAATATTTTATAAGCACGTTTCCGTTTTTATGTGCGTGTATTTTATAAGCACGTTACCGTTGAAGAGTTTTTCCGCAAGAATACAAAGAAAAAAATGTTTCGGTTGATAGAAAAAAGCTTGGCTAAAATAAAGTGTCTAACAGGAGTAGCCAAGAAAGTCCTTTTATGTTATATAATGCAGGTTACAAAATTTAAAGTTCAAAAGGAAAAATTCTGCATTTCGGTAATAAAAGTTTTGTAAGAAAGTTTGATTTATTTTCCTATATTTCAATTATCAATAAAATGATATTTCGTCGTGAAACTAAATATTATAAAAAAATATCCTATGAGATATTCTTTATATCGAATAGTTTTACATTGAAATGTAACTTATTTTAAATATTAATTCTTGTCCATACATGA
>BPLQ01007904.1:0-17357 GCA_021605075.1 Caerostris darwini | reverse complement strand
AATCGCTATAATGAGATTTAAGCACATAAAAAAACTGTAAATAACAAACAAGATAAATTATAAAGGATGATTCTGTACCTATAAACATTATCCTAAATTAAATTGAAATGAGTTGTGACCAACTCGTAGAGGACAGCGATTAAAATGGATTATGAATAAACCACACGCCATAAATGCGTCTTCTGTATTAAATTGCCCCGCAGATTCGAATGTACTTAAAATTCCCAATACTCCGATATTTGCATAGCATTACTGTGAACGGTCGTTGAGTTGCATGCTTAACAACTCACATGCTAATTTGAGCGTGCATGGACAGACAGTTTACTCAACAGATTGGAAGATAATCCAGCAAACACAACCAGCACACACGGATCCAACAGCTTATTATTCATCGCGTACTGGATTGTGTGATTCTGAAACCCAACTTTTGCATGAGCAGAGTTAGTTAAATCCTCGAAATTCTGCCCTGGAATAACTCGTGGGTCGTCCCGTAATCATGTGAACAAATAGCGTAAGCACAAACGATGCATGTTGATAAGTAGTGGCGTTTGTGATGAGCGGTTGACATCATTAATAGTCCTTTAACGTAACGTATTCCATCCATCGAGATGTCCCACACATCAATCAAAATGGGCATGAGGCTTCTGGCCCATGCTTGCTAATGAGGTGTCCGCATGGTTATGAGGAATGAGGAAGTGGTCAGCGAAATAAATGGATGGTACTGTCTAGATATCTGAAAACATCGAATGCCATGTTATTCTAATTAAATAAGTAGATGAAGTTATATGAGAATTAAGCAGTTCATGTAAGTATTTCGGTGTATTAACATCATTTTTAAGAAATAAAAATAAAATAACATTTTTGTAATCATAGCGATTTTTTTTTCGTTCGGTTGTTCCGAATAGTTAACGGAAATTAATTTTTATTTTATTGTGATTTTTTTTTTCTTTTGCTATTTTGTGAGTAACATAAAAAAATTAAATTAACACAATAATCAAAAACTTTTTTAAAAAGGCTATTGTTAAACGGAAAATTCTCTGGATGATAAATCTGCATTAAGGGGCAAGTATTTTAAATTTTAATAGAAAAATACTCAAGTAAAGATGCTAAATTTAATAAACAGGCTTACGTTATAATATTTTTGCGTTACCCGCAAAAGTACGATACTTGATTAAAGTATCATATTCTGATTGTATGATACAACAAAAAAAATGATTCAGTTTAATATAAAAATCGATATAATGAGATATCAGCAAAAAAAAACTGTAAATAACAAACAAGCAAAATTAGAAATGATGATTCTGGATCTATACACATTACCCTAGATTAAATTGAATTGAGTTGAGTTCACAGCGAACTCGTAGTGGATGCGATTAAAATGGATTATGAATAAATCACTCGCCATAAATATATCTTCCGTATTAAATTGTCCCGCAGATTCTAATGTACTTAAAATTCCCAATACTCCGATATTTGCATAGCTTTACTCTGAACGGTCGTTGAGTAGCATGCTTAACAACTCACATGCTAATTTGAGCATGCGTGCACAAACAGTTCACTCAGTAGATTGGAAGATAATCCAACAAACACAACCAGCTGACACGGATCCGACAGCTTATTATTCATCGCGTACTGGATTGTATGAATCTGAAACCCAACTTTTGCATGAGCAGAGTTCGTTAAATCCCCGTCTAGTACTGGAAACTCTGCCCTAGAGTAACGCTTGGGTCGTCCCGTAAGCATGTGAACAAATAGCGTAACCACAAACGATGCATGTTGATAAGTAATGGCGTTAGTGATGATCGGTTGACATCATTAATATTTTTTTAACGGTAACGTATCAATCAAAATGGGCAAGAGGCTTCTGGCCCATGCTTTGCTAATGAGGTGTCCGCATGGTAATGAGGAATGAGGAAGTGGTCAGCGAAATAAATGGCTGGTATTGTCTAGATATCTGGAAACATCGGGTGCCGTGTTATTCTAATTAAATAAGTTGATGAAGTTATGAGAGAATTAAGCAGTTCATTTAAGTATGTTGGCGTATTCTTCATAAATTTTAATATAAATATTTACAGTTAAAAATTAAGTAAAACTAATAATTCATCCATTAATAAAATGATGACTTTAGTTATAATTAGAAATTAAATAAAAATATTTTATTTTTAATAATTTTTTAATATGATTAAATATTAAACTGAACGATTTAAAAATTATCTTAAAACTCTTTTATATTTTAAAAATAATTTTGACATTTTTTTCATTTTTTGCTTTTTTTTTTTTTTAGTTCGTTCCGAATGATTAACTGGAAGCAAATATATTTATTATTATTTTGTAAAATAATACGCAATAATTGAATAATAATAATAATATAATGTTTTGTATTATTTTGTAAAAATTTAAATAAAACAATAATAATAATCAAATAATTTTTAAAAAAACTATTCGTAAACGAAGAAATTCTCTGGATAATAAGTATGCATTAAGAGATAAGTATTTTAAATTTTAATTAAAAAATACACATCAAATAAAAATTTCAAAACTAATAAATTAGCTTTCGTTATAATATTTTTACGTTACCCACAAATTTACTATAAATGATTAAAATATCATATTATAATTACATAACAAGAAAAGCGGTTAATATTAATATAATATTCAATATAATGGGATTTAGGCAAAAAAAATTGTAAATAACAAACAAGCAAAATAAGAAATGATGATTCTGGACCTATACACATTTCCTCTAAATTAAATTGAAATGAGTTGCGACCAACTCGTAGAGGACAGCGATTAAAATGGATTATGAATAAACCACACGCCATAAATACGTCTTCCGTATTAAATTGTCCCGTAGATTCAAATGTACTTAAAATTCCCAATACTCCGATATTTGCATAGCATTACTCTGAACGGTCGTTGAGTGGCATGCTTAACAACTCACATGCTAATTTGAGTGCATGGACAGACAGTTTACTCAATAGATTGGAAGATAATCCAACAAACACAACAGCCAGACACGGATACAACAGCTGATTATTCATCGCGCACTGGATTGTACTATATGTGTGTGAAACATCCCACTTTTGCATGAGCAGAGTTCGTTAAATCCTCGAAACTCTGCCCTGGAATTACGCGTGGGTCGTCCCGTAATCATGTGAACAAATAGCGTAATCGCAAACGATGCGTGTTGATAACTAGTGGCGTCTGTGATGAGCGGTTGACATCATTAATATTTCTTTGACGGTAACGTATTCCGTCCATCGAAATATCCCACACATCAATCAAAATGGGCATGAGGCTTCTGGCCTATGCTTTCTAATGAGGTGTCCGCATGGTAATGAGGAAGTGGTCAGCGAAATAAATGGATGGTTTTGTCTAGATCAGGGGTCGGCAACCTTTTGAGTCGGAAGAGCCAAAGATGGCAATTTACAAATTTCTAAGTTTTTAAAGAGCCACAAAATTTTTTCTTGCCATCAATAAATAACAGGTGGGCTGAAAGGTTCGTAGGCTGACACATAGATGGCGCTACTAGTATTAAATCCATATGATTTTTAGTTAGCCCTAAGCTTCAAAAGACACGTGTATAAATTTGATAGCTGTTGCACTATTAGTATTTTGAGTTATAGCATTTTTAATGAAATTATAGCATTTTTAGTGTTCATCACGTGCTTTCTACTCGGCTGACTGTCGATTGGACACCAGTGTGAAATGATGGAGCCATGTTTCATCCATTGTCACATATCGACGCAAAAAATTCGGGTTTATTACGATTGAACAGCTCCAAACACTGCTTAGAATCATCAATTGGTTGTTGTTTTGGGTCGATTGTGAGCTCGCGAGGCACCCACTTTGAACAAAGCTTTTGCATATCCAAATATTCACTCACGATATGTCCAACACATTCCTTTGATATCTTTAGGGTCTCAGCTATCTCAATCAACTTCACTTTGCGGTTATCAGAAATTGCTTTGTGGACTTTTTTGATGTTTTCGTCGGTAACAGCCTTTTTGGGGCGTCCACTGCGCGCATCGTCCTCGGTGCTCATTTCGCCTCGTTTAAATTTAGCAAACCACTTCTCTACGGTTGCTTTTCCTGGTGCAAAGTCCGAATAATGTTTATCAAGCCAAGCCTTGGCTTCAATAGTATTTTTTTTCGCCAAAAAGCAATGCTTTATTAGCACACACGAAATTCCTTTTTATCCATTTTTTCAAACTAACAAAAGTTGCTTCACTAAAAATGCTATAACTCACATACTAATAGTGCAACAGCTGTCAAATTTATACACGTGTCTTTTGAAGGTTAGGGCTAACTAAAACTCATATGGATTTAATACTAGTAGGGCCAATTTAATAATACTAACCCACCTGTTAGTACTCGCATAAATAAAGTTTTTTGATTAAAAAAAACTAATCTATTTATTCATAAGAAAACATGTCTATTTATTCATTATATCATTCTATTTATTCATTATTAGATAATTACTTATTATTTAAGTAAAAAATTAAAACAATTAAACGTTTACTTACAACACTAACTTGTACTTCAATAACAAACAATTGGACAAACAAATTCAATGGGAGCGATGGCTTTGCATGGTTATTCAAGTAGTAAATTTAAACTTTACTAAACAATGTAATTTGTACTTAAAATAAAAAAAGAATAACATACACTTGAGCAAACAAATTCAATGGGAGCATTGGCTTTGCATGGTTTTAGAAAGTTTGGATAAATTTGGCTCATAATTTGTTGCATTAAGTTTCAAACACGACTCTAAATTTTCATTTGTTAGTTGGCTTCTTACTTTACTTTTAATTATATTCATGCAAGAGAGCGCTTGCTCGCACGAATATGTCGATCCGAAGATAGTCAGCACTCCAAATGCCAACTTCTTCACCTCACTGTAGCAATCTGGAAGACTATTCCATACGTCGAATATAAGTGCCTCAACTCGCGGCATTTCTTTTAAAGTTGTCCACTTTTGTTGGGTTACGTACATACATTTCTGGACCTCCAACTCTTCCAACTTGCTTTTCAACTCTGTAAATTTTCCACTCCACAATGTTTACTTTTTAAATCGATCAATTGCATTTCTAGAGATCCAGTATCAATTCCAAATGGCACAATGTGGATTTCGTTACTATTTGTGTCGAGGGGATTTACTATGAATACTAGAGTGGTTTTGTTGGTTTTGAATTGCTCAAATCTATCAGCAAATTCATCTTTAATTTTTTTTATAACTGTGCTGAAGTATCTCGTGTCAACAGTTGCACTAGTTTTATCACGATATTGCTTTAAAAATTGAAAATGAAGTAATATAACGCTCTGAATATCTTCTGCCAAAAGAATTAATTTTTCTTCAAAACAAACCAATTCTTCAACCAAAACATAGTCTGGATTTCCCTTTCCTTGCAGTTTTAGATTCAGCTAATTTAATTTCGCTGTGATATCCACCATAAAGTAAAATTTTTGCAACCATTTGCCGTTCTCTAACTCAGGGTGATTAATGCCTTTTTTATTTAGGAATGTATTTATATCATTCAAGCACAAAGCAAAACGTTTCAATACCTTACCTTTGGAAAGCCATCGCACTTTATTGTGAAGAAGGAGGTCGAAATACCGAGTCTCCATTTCGTTTAAGAATTCTTTAAACTGTCGATGGTAGAGTGCTTTTGACAAGATGCTGTTAACAATCTTGATTACCAAATGCATGACCTCTATTTCGGCCGGAAATGTCTGGGCACAAAGCGCTTCTTGGTGTATTATGCATTGAAACGTAAGAATTTCGTGGTTTATTTTGCTCTGAAGAATCATTGTTGCCCCTTTATTTTATCCTGTCATACTTCTGGCTCCATCAGTTGCTATTGAAACGATTTTATTTAAATCGATCTTATTGTCTTCAATGCATTTTTGCACGGCATTTGCTATATCTTCCCGTCTAGTTTGTCCCGAGAGCGGTAGCAATCCTAGAAGTTCTTTTGGACCTTGGAAAGACATATACCTGACAAAAAGGGCAACTTGTGTCATGTCTTTTATGTCGCAAGACTGATCTATAGCCAGTGATAAGGCAGAAGAAAGTTGAATATCTTCCACCTGCAAATATGTTACATTTGAAGATATTTTAGCTATTCTGTCTTGCACTGTTTTATCGGATAGTTGCAAATCTATGATTTTTTTCAAGATTTCTGGTTTGTTTTTGAACTCACGAAACAGTTCTTCAGATTCCTCGTCAATCGATTCAGAACGATTTTAAAATGTTTTTTTGATAAAATAAATAATATTTGCGTATGGAGCTAAAGAGCCGCAGTTTCACATCCAAAGAGCCGCAGGTTGCCGACCCCTGGTCTAGATATCTGGAAACATTGGATGCCATGCTATTCTCATTAAATAAGTAGAGGAAGTTGTGTGAGAATTAAGCAGTTCATTTACGTATTTTGGCGTATTATTTTATTTTTATTTCTTAAAAAGGATGTTAACATTTTTGTAATCGCAGCGGTTTTTTTTTTTTTCGTTCATTTGTTTCTAATAATTAACCAAAATTAATTTTTATTTATTAATTTTATTATTATTCTTTTTTTGCTATCTTGTGAGTAACATATAAAAATAAAATAAAAACAATAATAATAATCAAATACCGCTTTTAAAAAGCTAATGTTATAAGGAAAATTCTCTTTATGATAAGTATGTTTTAAGGGGAAAGTATTGTAAATTTCAAAATAAAAATCCGCAACAAATACAGATTTCAAAATTATTAAATTGACTTACATTATAATAACGTAGCGTTGCCCACTAATGTAGGATAATTGATTATTAAAATATTGGATTACAATTATATAATACCGCACAATATATTATATTATTAAATTATATTATTATTATATTACTATATTATGTAATTATATTATTATTATATTACTATATTATATAATTATATTATTATTATACATTACGAAAATTATGTAATAAAATTATGTAATTCAGTTTAATATAAAAATCGATATAATGAGATTTTAGCAAAAAAAAAAATAAATAAATAAAAACTGTAAATACCAAACAAGCAAAATTAGAAATGATGATACAGGACCCATACACATTCCCCTAAATTAAATTGAAATGAGTTGCAACCAACTTGTAGTGGATGCGATTAAAATGGATTATGAATAAATCTCACTCCATAAATACATCTTCCGTATTAAATTGTCCCGCAGATTCAAATGTACTTAAAATTCCCAATACTCCGATATTTGCATAGCATTACTCTGAACGGTCGTTGAGTAGCATGCTTAACAACTCACATGCTAATTTGAGCGTGTGTGCACAGACAGTTTACTCAATAGATTTGAATATAATCCAACAAACACAACCAGCAGACACGGATCCGACAGCTTATTATTCATCGCTTACTGGATTGTATGTGTCTGAAACCCAACTTTTGCATGAGCAGAGTTCGTTAAATCCTCGAAACTCTGCCCTAGAGTAACGCGTGGGTCGTCCGGTAACCATGTGGACAAATAGCGTAACCACAACGATACATGTTGATAAGTAGTGGCGTTTGTGATGAGCGGTTGACATCATTAATAGTCCTTTAACGTAACGTATTCCATCCATCGAGATGTCCCACACATCAATCAAAATGGGCATGAGGCTTCTGTCGTCCATGCTTGCTAATGAGGTGTCCGCATGATAATGAGGAATGAGGAAGTGGTCAGCGAAATAAATGGATGAAATTGTCTAGATATCTAGAAACATCGGATGTCATGTTATTCTAGTTAAATAAGTAGATGAAGTCACGTGAAAATGAAATAGTTCATTTAAATATGTTGGCGTATTATTTTCTTTTTATTTCTTAAAAATGAGGCCAACATTTTTGCAATCGTAGCGGGTTTTTTTTCGTTCGTTTGTACCGAATAATTAAAGGAAATTAATTTTTATTTATTTCTTTTATTATTATTATTATTATTTTGCTATTTTGTGAGTAACATAAAAAAATAAAATAAAAACAATAATATTAATCAAATACCTTTTTAAAAAAGCTATTGTTAAACGGAAAATTCTCTGGATGATAAGTCTGCATTAGATGGCAAGTATTTTAAATTTAAATAGAAAAATACACAACAAATGAAGATTTCAAAATTAATAAATTGTCTTGCATTATAATAGTTTTACATTACCCGCGAATGTACAACAATTGATTATTGAAATATTGTATTACAATTATATAATACCGCAGAAAATTATATTATATTATTATTATATTATATTATGATATCATTATTATTATATATTATTGAATAATTATATTATTAAAATTATATATTACGAAAATTGTATAATACCGCAGAATTTCAGTTTAATATAAAAATCGATATAGTGAGATTTCAGCAAAAAAAAAAAAAAAATGTAAATAACAAACAAGTAAAATTAGAAATGGTTCTGAACCTATACACATGAAACTGAAATGAGTTGCAACCAACTCGTGGTGGATGCGATTAAAATGGATTATGAATAAATCACACGGCATAAATACGTCTTCCGTATTAAATTGTCCCGCAGATTCGAATGTACTCAAAATTCCCAATACTCCGATATTTGCATAGCATTACACTGAACGCTCGTTGAGTGGCATGCTTAACAACTCACATGCTAATTTGAGAGTGCGTGCACAGACTGTTCACTCAGTAGATTGGAAGATAATCCAACAAACGCAACAACCAAAAACGGATCCGACAGCTTATTATTCATCGCGTACTGGATTGTATAAGTCTGAAACACCCAACTTTTGCATGAGCAGAGTTCGTTAAATCCTCGAAACTCTGCCCTAGTGTAACGCGTTTGTCGTCCCGTAATCATGTGGGCAAATAGCGTAACCACAAACGATGCCTGTTGATAAGTAGTGGCGTTAGTGATGAGCGGTTGACATCATTAATTGTCCTTTAACGGTAACGTATTCCGTCCATCGAAGTGTCCCACACATCAATCAAAATAGGCAAGAGGCTTCTGGCCCATGCTTGCTAATGAGGTGTCCGCATGGTAATGAGGAAGTGGTCAGCGAAATAAATGGATGGTAATGTCTAGATATCTGGAAACATCGAATGCCATGTTATTCTAATTAAATAAGTAGATGAAGTTATGTGATAATTAAGTAGTTCATTTAAGTATGTTGTAGTAATCTTCATAAATTTTAATATTTTGATCCACAATTAAAAATTAAGTAAAACTAATACCTCATCCATTAATAAATTAATGACTTTAGTTATAATTATAAATTAAATAAAAAATTTTTACTAGGTAATAATTTTATAATGTAATTTAATATTAAAACGCATTATTTTAAAAAATTAAATTTTTATTAATATTATTAATTGTTGTTTTTCAAGGTATTGTAAAGTATAAAAAATTTTAAATTTTAATTTTGAATTTTTTTCAAAGTATAATAAATTTTTAATTTAACATAATTATATTTTTAGTACATTTAAATATTAAAATAGTAGTATAATAATTTTATTTTTTAATGTATTTATATATTTAAATTTATTCTTTAAAAATATTTTATTTTTTAATTATTCCAGTATTGTTGATCTTTATTAATAAGCAGTCTATATTTTAATCTATAATTTATGATTTATACTGTCTTTTGAATGCATTCTAAAATGTATTTGTTAATGAAATATATATCTTTATAAAGTATTCTATAAATTACTTTAGTTATAAATCATTTTGTCTCATTAAACGATAAAAAAAAATGTTTCTTGTATTTTAGAAATTGTTCGTAATGCAATTTTCATTAATTCAATAATTGAAAAATATTGGACAATATATTTTGATTATTTAATGCCATTTTACATAATAGTTGCTTTGAAGTATTGTTAACTCGCTACAATAAACTCGTAAAAAAAAACTCGTTACAATAAAAATTAATAAAATGCAGTAGAATATTTAAATATAAAATAGAGTACTTACTTACCTTATATAGAAATACTTAACTTCGATTATGCTGAATCTAGTATTAATAGAGGTTTTTGAACACCATGAATTCAAAACATACAAATTAAAAATTGTGCTATAGAAAAAATTTATTTCTGAACATCAGGCACTTTTTTTTTCGTTCAGGGGGACACTATCAAAATAAAAATGTTCCTATTCCCTATTTCCAAAATATTAAATCTTTTTAGGTTTAATTTTTCATACCAAAATAATAATAATATAATAATAGCAATAATAATAATTGGCTATAAACTAAGAAAATTGTACCCTCTACAAACAATGGATTCCTTCTAGAATAAAACAGAAAGCATTCATTCTAAAGCCCATACAATTCCAAACTTGGAAGAAAAAGGAAAGGAATAAATAAAAAAACAAATTCCATTCTAAACAACAAACCAAGAACAAAAGCGCTAGGAGAAAGAAAACCTTTTGCGTCATTTGGGTCACGATTCTTATATGTCCCCCCTTTTTTTTCTTTCTTTTCTTTTTTTTTTTTTTTTTTTATTCAAGTAAAAGTAAAAGTATGAAGAGGATATCTTGAGAATCATGCATATGGGGGAGGAAACTATATATTTATAAACAAAATCAGACCTGCATAAAAAAACAACCGGGCTTTCTCTATAATCGACGGACAAGACATCAGGTTTACAAGAACTGGAAGAAAAAAAAAGAGTCTGGACAAAAAATATGGCACCAGTATATTCCTGAAATAGGAGATTCCAGGTACTTCTCTCCAGAAAGGATAGGATATAAATATATATTTTTTTGTTTCTTGAGACAGAAAATCCTGGAGGATATCCCAAGAAAGTATATCCCGGAAGAAAGAGGTCTACCCATTTTTTTTTCCTTCTCAGAATATCCAAAACAATTTTGCCGTACGTACAATATTTCACTGCTACGAGAGTTCTGCTGGATACTTTTTGTCAGAATTATTCAGTGACAATATTCTTCCTTTTTTTACTGTAAAGGATCTACCAGAATATGTTTTTTTTTAAAGCAATATGATGAAATCATAGTATTGTAAGTGTGATGTATTTCTTTTAAAATGGATTCTTAGTTTTATGTTACGAAAAATGGGTTTAAGGGGACAAAATGTACTGAAAAAAGAAATATGTCTTTGTAGTTGGTCTGTGTGCATCGTATTCTACTTCTGTCAGGTAATAGATAGAACCACAGAGAAAAATGGATGCGTAGTATCTTACTTTCATTTCTCGATATCTATATTCGTGTAATAAAAGATTCATTGATGCTCCTGAAATAAAAATAAATTATATATACCTACATACATACATATACATACATTACATAAATATACATACATTACATGCATATACATACATAGATAAATACATACATACATACATACATACATACGTGTGTGTGTGTGTTATGTTACTGATACATTTTCATTTTACATATAATTTTGCAACTGCATTGTTTTCAGTATTACATATTCGTTATTAATTTTCTCGTAATATCTTTTACAATAAAATAGTTTGAGATATAATAAGTAGCGGTATAATAGATCTATAGTTGACTGAGATATATATTTTCATTTTGCATATAATATTACAACTCCATTGTTTTCATATTACGTATTCGTTATTATTAATTTTCTCATAATATCTTTTACAATAAAATAGTTTACTGAGACATAATAATAGGTAACGTGATTTTCTTAAACATTTCGAAACAAATTACTGATCTCTTATGTCATACAAAGAAAAACAATAACGGTATGAATGAATACATTTATATGCAGTTATTAAAATGAAGCACTGATAAAATGGCAAAAAAAATCAGGAAATTTCTTCGAAATATTTATGACACTGTTAAACATTTTTCTTTTAAAATGTCTAGATAAATTTTTAAAAACGTATACCATATATTTTTATTACCCTATTAGAATTATATCCAGAGAAAAAATTGGATTCCCAAAATAAAAATTGCTGCACTTGGAACAATTTTAATGACTGCTATTATAAAATATTAAAAAAAATTAATATCGTCCTTAATTATGAATCTTTTTTTTATAAAACTCAGTAATTTCATTGCATTATTCACTAACTTTAATACAAAATTTCATTAAAAAATTAGATTGTGAATAAATAAAAGAATAAAAATAACTGTGATGATAAAAAAATAAATTATGAATTAATGAATTTCATTATGAAGATCCACTTAAAAACACATAAGTCAAGTTTAAATTAACAACTAATTATTCTTGCCTTGCATGTCAACTTATAAAGAAGAAAACAGTTTAACAATTTAGAAAGCAGTTACATATTTAGAATCAGAAAACACTTTCATAGAACCAAGAGTCTTTAAATCCAAATTCATGAATATTTATTTTATTTATAATTTTTAAGTTTATTTCAATTTTAACACATTAATAATTAATAATTTATTTGTCATACATGTTACTTAGACGTATAATATTTATAATAATATTATTAAATCTAATATCTATAATTTCTAACATTTTATATAATAATATTATTAAATATTTTACTCCGACATAATATTTAGCGCAATTTTTTTTAAACATTTCGAAAAAAATTACTGAGATTATGTGTTATACAAAGAAAACCAATAATATTATGAATGCATGCATATATATACATTTATTAGAATGAAGTACTCATAAAATGTAAAAAAAAATCAGTAAATTTCTTTCTCTTATGACATTGTTAAGCATTTTTCTTTTAAATTGCATAGATAAATTTTTAAAACCGAATACCATATATTTTTTTTGTTACCCTATTAGAGTTAGATGCCCAAAATAAAAACTGCTGCATTTGAAACAATGTTAAGGAATGTCATTATAAAATTTGAAAAAAACTGATATCGACATTAATTATGAATAATTTTTATGAAACTCAGTAATTGTATTATATTATTCACCAACTGATTCAACCACTAGTACAAAATTTCATAAAAACAGATTGTGTTCAAATGAATTTCATTAAGTTAAAATTAAGTTAATAAATATTTATTTTTGCGATGCTTGTCAACTTATAAAGATGAAAACAATTTATTTTATTTATAATTTAAGTTTATCAATAATGGGATTTACAACATTTAAAATAAAAAAATGCTTTCTTAGACCCAAGAGTAAATCTGTACATGCTTATTTGCTAAATATTTACTTAGAGTAATCATTTTATGGAAAATTTGAAAAAATTCATCAATATTTATTTTATTTATAGTCTATGTTTATTTAAATTTTAACACATTAATAACATATTTTACATACATGTTACTTAGATGTATAATATTTATAATAATATAATTAAATCTAATATCAATAAACTAATGCATTTGAATCAGCTGTGTACACAGAGTTCTAAACTTTAAAAAATTTGAAAATAATGGATCTCTGAAAGTTTCATCCAACGACCAAGTATCCTTTTCAGAGTGATCTACCTCCAATTAATCTGCTCTCTTGTTGAAACAAATATTGATTGTTTGGAGATGATTAGTAGAGCACACAACATTTGCTAGTTGAAGCATTTTCCTGGAAATCCTTCTCACAAAATAATGGGAAATTTGAGCAGCGGTTGTTTTTCCAACATTGTTTAAGAAATATTTATGAATTGGCTTAATGAAGCATGCTTAATAAACATTCTTAATGAAAAATACAGATTTATGTGTACAGTAAAATTATTTTTTTATTATTGACGTAACATTTTTAAACTAGATTTTAAATAGGGTAATTAATAAAAATTTACAAAATCTTGTTTTAATGTAAACAAATGTCATATCTCGCATATATCCAAAAATGCATTGTATTATTTCAAATCTACAAAAAATATTAAACTAATACCTAATGTATTAAAAATATTCGGCTAATAGCTGGTATATTAAAAATATTAAATAGCTAATATATTAAAAATATTAAACTAATAGCTAATATATTAAGAATATTAAACTAATAGGTAATATATTAAGAATTTTAAATTCTTAATCAAAACTAGTTAATTTTCAGTCTTTGTTTAAACTTTGCAAAAACAATGCTTGTTGTTGCAAAATGTACATTTGTTGTTTCAAAATGTACATTTTCTAATATCGAAGAATATACATTACAATTTAATAAGAAATGGATTTTAAATTTTAATGAAAAAATAGTTATTTTTACTATATATTTTCTCTCATTTTTGTTGATTTTCTTTCAGTATGCAAATCTTTAAAATACCAACTGAATTTTTCTTAAAATTTACTAACTATATTTACATGAGCTTTGACAAACTACACTGCAATGATAATATAATCTCTTGGGTAATTTTTTTGTTATTGTACAGGTATCAATCAACTGAATTTAATTATACTAATTATTTCCTCCAAAAAACCTAATTTCCTGAAAAATTGCAGAAACTGCAATCTTCTACAGCAAATAAAATGCAAATTAGCGTTTATATATGTTTTTTTTAAATTTAAAATTATGAAAATCTATTTTAAATTCAATAATTTACTTGTGAATTTGATTAATTATTTCATCATGTGAATAAGCCAACTTTTTTAGATTAAAATTTATTAAAGATTATGTTTTGAATACATAAATTATCAAGAGGAAATTATGAAAGAAAAAAAATTATATAATTTATTTATATATATATTTTTTTCATATTATAAAAATGTTTTTACGGAAAACGTATAGCATAATTTAATATATTATATATGTATTTGTTGTTGTTCTATTACAGCTGGCAACACAGAGACAGCCATAAGCAAGGGCCATAAGCAACTGTTACTCATTTAGCACTACCCAAGGGGCACGTGTAGCTTGAAGATATATTTATGTTAATTATGAATACTACAATACTAAAAAGTTCAAAAAATAAAACGGAAAGCTATGTTATGTTAAGCTATGTTTTTAAATTATTAGAACCTTTTTTCAGTACAATAATTATTGTTTTATAACTAAAATATTTCAATCTGAACATTTTTAAATAGTTATAACTTTTGAATATGTTATATTGAAATTAAATAGTTTTACTAACAGAAAATAGCTGAATATCTAAACATATAACACCGTTGAGGATTGTATGAGCGCAATAAAATCATTTTCAAAATTACAAGGATTAATAAATAAAGTTATATTCAAATAATATTATCTCATAATTATTTCTAAAGTTATTATAGAATTAGGTTGATAAAAACAATACATGCTTAAAATCACAAAACTCTTTTTTTTTTTTTTATTTTTTTTTTTTTTTTTTTTGGTTTTTTTTTTTTAAATTTTTGCTAAGATATTTAATAAAATTATACTTCACCTGGCTTAATATCTCTCTTTTTTGCAATGGCATAATAAAAACAAACATTAATCAGATTTAATATTAGAAATTTTAAACTATGATATTTTATTTTGTCCCTAATAACATAAGAAATTACAAAAACTGATAAGATTATTAAATATAAAACAAATTTATGGTGCAATATTTTATAAACTCATGTTTGTGAAAATTGCAACACCATGAAGGACTTCCGCGAGTGAGCTGAAATTATCAGGAAATGCAAATTATCGCATGATATGCAAATGATTAGAATTTCAAATCCATAGCGCATGCGTATGCTGAGCAGCGCCCTCTGAACGGCGGATGGATCCGAATAAATAGACGGCTGTAGCGAGGCGTGTATGGTTATCGGCGGTTATCTGATAATAGTAAACGTTAGATCAATCGTTACTTATGCCTCTTCGACGAAAGAGAGCGAGATTTGAACAACTTACAGAGTTTGAACGGGGCAGAATCATTGGCCTTCGTGAAGCTGGATTGTCTTATCGTGCAGTAGCCGCTCGTGTGCAGCGTAACAGCAGCACAGTGATGCGTCTTTGGAAACAGTGGACGGACGAGTGTCGGACAACTCGGAAATCCGCGAGTGGACCCCGAAATGCTCATCTCGCGATGATAGGCACCTGGTCCGCCTGGCGCTGACGGATCGTACAGCTTCCTCTAGACAATTGGCAGCACAGTGGTCAATAGCTACAGATGTTTCATTGTGTTCTTCATCAATTCGTAGACGTCTGCTGCAGCATGGACTGCGCGCAAGGACTCCTTTATACAGGATCCTTCTCATGCTAAACCATCGCCGCCTGCGGCTACAATGGGCTGTTCATCATAGAGACTAGCGTGCTGATTGGCAGCATGTCGTGTTTTCTGACGAATCCCGCTTTAATTTGTGGTACTGAATTCGTGGGCCGCATTCGTGTCAGACGTTATGCCGGTGAACGCCATGTTCCGGAGTGCATTATCGAACGCCACAGTGGACGAACACCTGGAGTTATGGTCTGGGGTGCCATAGCATATCATGGACGATCTCAATTGCTAAGAATTGTGGGCAATCTGAACAGCAACCGGTACATCAGTGAAGTTCTACAGCCCCAAGCTGTTCCCTTCCTTCAAAGCTTGCCAGGCGCTGCATTTCAAGAGGACAATGACCGCCCTCATATCGCTAGGACTGTTCAATTCTTCTTTGCAACGGGGCAGATACAGCTTTTTCCTTGGCCTGCGTATTCCCCGGATATGTCGCCGATTGTACATGTGTGGGATTTCGTTGGTCGGCGTCTCGCTCGTGATCCTCGTCCTGTTGCTTCTGCAGACGAACTTTGGGTGCGCATACAAACAATATGGAATGCTCTTCCTCAGGCAGACATTCAAAATTTGTTTGACTCCATGCCACGTCGTGTAGCAGCACTTATTGCGGCGCGTGGTGCCTACACAAAATACTGATTCTGATCTTTTGTTATTGTTTGTTTGCTTTGAACATTTAATCATTTATTTGTACCACTACCACTCAACTGTGTATTAAATTTCATTCAATTATGGCGATTCCTTCATGGTGTTGCAATTTTCACAAACATGAGTTTATATATGCTATATTTATATAATATATTATTATATTATTAAAATTATATTTATGCTGTATCTATATGCTATATTTTATGAACAATTATTATGGAAATATAAAAACAAAGTTCTGCTATATTGAATTTTCTTCTTAATTAGGATGTTTCTTTTTTGTCAATTTTCCTAAATTTAGTGATAACTTCTATGTGTTTTTTAAAAATTTGTTTGCTGTTTTGTAATAAGTCAAATATATATTTCCATTTCCCCTTTGATTGTATACGTAGCGATTCTCAAGAGTTGGTTAATAATTTTTTGCTTTATACAATAATAGAATAAATAAACAAATGATACAACACATTTTTCGTAAGTATAAAACTCAGAAACAATTAGGCGTTCCTATCATAACTACATAAAAAATTGCTTTATTAAAAAACTGTTATTTATATACAATATAACTCATCGATATATTCATAATATAATGAATATATATTATGAACATAATATAATGAATATATATTATGAACATAATAT
>BPLQ01007903.1:0-46590 GCA_021605075.1 Caerostris darwini | reverse complement strand
TTCCTTTTTTTCTTGTACTTATCCCACATTTAGTCTTTGCAATATTAGCATTCTATTTCTCTTGAGGAGAATAGTAGATCTCAAAAGTGCCCACGAAGTGTAACTGATTCCTGATCAATTAGACAGGTCCTCCGCATAATCCCAAAAACTGGCAGGTTCTGTTAAATTAGTGGTTAATTAACCATGTTAATTAATTTTGTTAATAAACTGCATTGCACCATAAGTTAAATCCCTTCGATCCATTTCTAACTATACCACTTACAGGAAGGCTTTTATAATGATAATTATAAAAGTTATTAAGGGTGTCCCAATTTTTTTTTCCGACTGTACATAATATATTTTTCTTTCTAATGCAGCTGGAAAACACTTAGACAGCTTGGTCTTGGATACTTAAGGCAAGCGCTGCACAGACGTTACTCGCTTTGCATTGCCCAGGGAGCGCATGTAACTTGAAGATAAGCCACGGACGCGGAGTAACAATGCCCCCGCAACGCTCTACGATCATATCAGACCAGGACCTACGGTTTAAAGGGGATTCCGAACCACTACAAACATACATGGCACCGCCGGGACTCGAACCCGAAACCTGTGGTACAGAGCGCCAGCCACTCGGCCAATCAGGCCCTGTACATAATATATATAACAGTACAAATTGTAAATCCTGATTATCCCAAATTACTACGAAATTAATAATAAATCTTAAATTCATTCCATTAAGATCTTTATTTTCATAAGACATTATTCAGAAATAAATGTTAAGATTGTGCACTGTGGTTCTTTTTCCATTAACTTTTGCAACACATTACACAACATTATTCTACGTTGGTCTACCATTTCAAAACCATTCTAAAAGATTTCTTCTGATTTATTTTCCAAATGTTAAGAAGAGTTGTTTTCAATTGTTTAAAAATATATGCAACTGAAAATTCTCATTGCATTTAAATTATAATAAGATTTTTTTTTGCTCTTCTTCCCGTTCTACTTACTTTTTCAGTATTTCAATAGATAGAAATAAAAACATTTATTTCCTATTCATATTTTTATAATAAATTTGTTGAATAAAAAATGAACCTATGCTGTAATTTAAAACTAATAAATTACAGCTCCTTCTTTTAAATTGTATCTGTGGGGATTTTGTAGTATTGACACTGGATGTTCTATTTCATATATGAAATTATTTAGATTACTTAAAATCATATCCATTTTAACAATAGAAATTTTTTCTGCACCAAATCATATTTTAGAAGACTGTGGGATTTGAGATGACCTTTTTTTAATCATTGTATGTGGTTTCCCAATGTTTTTTTTTTTTTTTAAATTTTTTTTTTATTTAAATTTTTTTATAAATTTTTAAAAAAAAAAAAAAAATGATGTCAGGGAAAGAGGGGAAATCTGATGGGATATAAGATTATATACTCATGTTTGTGAAAATTGCAACAGCATGAAGGACGTACGCGAGTGAGCTGAAATTTTCAGGAAATGCAAATTAGCGCATGATATGCAAATGATTAGAATTTCAAATCCGTAACGCATGCGTATGCTGAGCAGCGCCCTCTGAACGGCGGATGGATCCGAATAAATAGACGGCTGTAGCGAGGCGTGTATGGTTATCGGTGGTTATCTGCTAGTGGTAAACGTTAGCTCAATCGTTACTTATGCCTCTTCGACGAAAGAGCCAGATTTGAACAACTTACAGAGTTTGAACGGGGGAGAATCATCGGCCTTCGTGAAGCTGGATTGTCTTATCGTGCAGTAGCCGCTCGTGTGCAGCGTAACAGCAGCATAGTGATGCGTCTTTGGAAGCAGTGGACGAACGAGTGTCGGACAACTCGGAAATCCGGGAGTAGACCCCGAAATGTGACGTCAGATCGCGATGATAGACACCTGGTCCGCATGGACAGCAAGGACTCCTTTATACAGGATCCCTCTCACGCTAAACCATCGCCGCCTGCGGCTACAATGGGCCGCTCAGCATAGAGACTGGCATGCTCATTGGCAGCATGTCGTGTTTTCTGACGAATCTCGCTTTAATTTGTGGTACCATGATGGCCGCATTCGTGTCAGACGCTATGCCGGTGAACGCCACCTTTCGAAGTGCATTATCGAACGCCACAGTGGACAAACACCCAGAGTTATCGTCTGGGGTGCCATAGCATATCATGGACGATCTCAATTTCTTAGAATTGTGGGCAATCTGAACAGCAACCGGTACATCAGTGAAGTTCTACAGCCCCAAGCTGTTCCCTTCCTTCAAAGCTTGCCAGGTGCTGTATTTCAACAGGACTATGCCCGCCCTCATATCGCTAGGAGTGTTCAATCCTTCTTTGCAACGCGGCAGGTACAGCTTCTTCCTTGGCCTGCGTATTCCCCGGATATGTCGCCGATTGAACATGTGTGGGATTTCGTTGGTCGGCGTCTCGCTCGTGATCCTCGTCCTGTTGCTTCTGCAGACGAACTTTGGGTGCGCATACAAACAATATGGAATGCTCTTCCTCAGGCAGACATTCAAAATTTGTTTTACTCCATGCCACGTCGTGTAGCAACACTTATTGCGGTGCGTGGTGGCTACACAAAATACTGATTCCGATCTCTTGTTATTGTTTGTTTGCTTTGAACATTTAATCATTTTTTTGTACTACTACCACTCAACTGTGTATTAAATTTCATTCAATTATGACGATTCCTTCATGGTGTTGCAATTTTCACAGACATGAGTTTAATAATGCAAGAAAAACAGGAACGCAGTTCCTCGTGAATAATGTGATAAGGGCGGTGAGTGTAGCGGTGTATGTCTGTCTGCTTAACTTGGTTAGGTTTCAACGAGTGCTGAGAGTACATAGCTGTGTTTCTAGTGGGCGTTGCTCACTTGCTGGTTTGTTTATCTGTTTTTGATAAATCTTCAATAAATTTCTCTTTTCGGTCTTTCTCAAGGTGTAAGGTAAGATTACCTTTTCTTTTTTGTTTTCTCTTCTTTCCGGTTGTTTCATTTTACTAGTCAACCTGAGCCATTCGGCAATATTTGTGTTGGATGTGGATAATTCTCATTTCGATATGAATGACGTCCAAAGCAGTAATAGCATGATTTCCAGTAATAAAAATTACTTTAAAAGCTCAAAATCCATTAATGAACTGGTGTTGCGGTTGGGACAGAAAAGTTATGAGGAAATTCATATTATATGCCAACACAGTGATGCAAAACATAAATTTCCGCGTTCAAATCCATTTCTTATCCAGGCAGATATAAAAAAACACGTAAGCAGGCATGATAATATCACTAACATGAAATTTTCGAGGCAGGGTAACGTTATCTTTTCTACTGCCGATCCGGTGTGCGCTGCACAAATTTTAAATCTTGAAAAAATTCAGGAAATGCCCGTTTCTACGGGTGTAACGTTCGAAAATATCATAGAACGGTTTCTCATCTTTGATATACCAACTAATCTACAATTATCCGAATTAGCAGATGAAATTATGAATAAAAATGATATGGAAGTGGTTGAGTTGCGACGTTTCGTTAAACTAAACTCTACCCAAGAATTACGTTACGATCCTGGGAACTTTCTCGCCTGATGCTATAAAGATCTGGTTCACCAACCAAAAAATTCGCCAATTTGTTGATAGAGTTCGACAGTGTTTGCATTGTTATGAATTTACACATGCAACATGTGTTTGTGACAAGAAAATTTACCCTCTATGTGGTGTAAACGATGAAGAATAGTGTCAAGGTCCGGAAAAATGCATTCTTTGCAATGGACCTCATTTCGCAACTTCCAAAATCTACCCACGTCATACACTTGAACAAAAAATTCTCGAATTCATGTGCAGAAACCATCTAACTATTGGAGAGGCCAGACGCTTATATACTCAATCATCGAAAACTCATTACTCTGATGCTGCTAAAATCAACACGACGTCTCCAAACATTGAAGAGATAGTAAACCAAAGAGTGGAGAGTATTATTCAAAACATTACAATTCAAATGGAACAACAGACCACTCTTTTAATTGAAATATTCCAAAAAACAATCGAAAATCTTGTGTAATATCTGGTCTCAGTATTCCACCAAACTGACCTCAAAAAATCCCCTAACAGAAAACGCCAAATGATCAACCTTGTTACGCCCACTAATAATCCCATGCAATGGGATGCAGGTGGAAGCAATGCTTCAAATTAAGACTGCTTTTGCGGTGTTTTTGTTCCGGGAGTTTCCGGTCGTTTTAGTGTATTTATTAATATTCCTCTTGTTTTTGCCCCAAGTTAAGGGTTTTTCTTTTAGTTCCTTAGGGAATAATACCTTCCTGTTTTATTTTCGTAATTTTTGGTGATGTTATTCCTTCAGTGGAATTGCCGCAGTCTTAAAAATAAGAAAATCTGGCTCCACCAACCCCCTTTCACAACGTCAGAATTTTGGGTTTTTCAGGAAACATTCCTGAAAGCAGATGATCATCTTTCATTTCCTAATAAAATCTTTTTTCGCACCCACCGTAATAACAGAACAGGAGGTGGTCTACTAATAGGTATTCCAACAAACATGTCCGTTCGTGTCATTTTTGAAAATTCTCAAGACCCAAACCTTGAGATACTTGCAATAGAAATTCGGTCACACACCTTTACATTTACCATTGTTAATATTTATGCACCGCATGGGTTTGATATCAATCAGGTTCAAAATTTTTTCAGTAATCTAAAAACGCCAACTTTTATTTTTGGGGATTTCAACCTACACCACCCCTTTTGGGGCGGAAAAACATCTACGCCCAAAAGCGAAGAATTTTTGGATTGGTTGAATCAGTCGCATTTTTCTATCCTGAATACTTCAACACTCACTCACATCACCCATAATTTCACTTCTTCCGTTATAGATCTCCCTCTTTGTTCGGCAGCTCTCTTAAACAAAGTGTATTGCTATGTTTCTGACTGTACCTTTGAAAGTGATCATCTACCAATAGTTGTTTCATGGTCCAAACTAACAAATGCATCAAAATATCTTAAAACCATATACTGGAATCCAATTCTCAGAGATTCGAACACATTTATTCAATCGATTGCTAACCCTACCGTTGAAATAGTCACTGAAAAAATTTCGCACACTATTAATATTAATACCAAATTTTGCCTAATAATGAATACCCTCCATGGTGGAATATTTCATGTAATAACTTCTGTCATCTGAAAAAAATAATGTGGAAAAAGGCCAGGAATAGTGTTTCGGTCCCTGATTGGATTCGCTACAAAAAATACCGAAGTAAATTGAAATATCATATTAAAAGGGCAAAACAAAAATACTGGGAAAATATAAGCAATATTCCGAGAAACCCTAAATTATTTGTCAGCATCCTGAATAAATGAACTAATCACAATGATCCTGATATAAAAAATAGCAACATACTTTTTCACAATAATAGATATATTAGTAATCCAAAACAGCAAATCAATCTATTTGCGAATTATTTTTCAGCACAAAACTTCCGTTCTGAACCTATTCCATTGGACTACAGCATTGACAATAAGTTTTTAAATAAAAATATTGAACTTTGGGAACTGCGAAAATCTATCCAGAAAATGAGAAATACTACACCCGGCGCTGATAAAATTCCAGCTGCATGGTTCAAAAAACTGGATGAATCTTCCCTTTTAGTTATCTTGCACCTTTTCAATCAACAATTGAGTTTTTCTCCAATTCCAAAGAGCTGGAAACACGCTATCATTATTCCAATCCTTAAGTCCAACAAGGATAAAACAAAAACGTCGTCGTATAGGCCAATTGCTTTGACCTCTGTTTTTTGTAAAGTATTTGAACGCATTATTACCAATCGCATTGTTCATTTTCTGACTTTCACCAAACGACTTCATACCAATCAGCATGGATTTATACCTTTTAGAAACAATCATACCGCTATTTATACTATCTATAAATTAATTTTAACTGCACACAATGAAAAAAAAAATATTTTATCGGTATCAGTCTCGACATAAAAAGTGCTTATGACTCCGTGCCTATCGACGAATTAATTTATAAATGTCTCCAAATTGGAATCTCGGGAAACATCGCTAAATGGATTCATGGTTTTCTTCAGGACAGGACTTTTCAGGTTCGATGGAGGAACACTGTTTCTGATCCAAAACCTTCTTTTAAAGGCCTTCCACAAGGTAGTGTACTTTCACCAATTCTTTTTGTAGTTTTTTTTAATGACATTTTTGAGACTTTGGAGGTAAATGTTGATTGCTCCATTTTCGCTGACGATATTTTTCTTTTCTGCTCACATCAATCGTTATCCTATATTCAAACCCAGCTTCAAAATACTCTTGAGAATTTGTACAAATGGTGTTCTTATTGGAAACTTACAATTAGTGCTGAAAAAAGTGCAATAGTTGATTTATCAAAAAAAAGACCAATTTCATTGACGTGGATAACATATGGCGCAATTCCCCTCATCTGGAGTGATACTTTTAAGTATCTCGGAATTCCTTTCTCAAAAATAAACCAAAATGAAATTATTTTAAGAAATTTACGTATAAAAGCCCTTAAAAAAATTAACGGTCTAAAATTTCTGGCATCAAAGAAAAATGGTACAAGGACAAAGCATCTTATCACTATTGCAAACAGTAGTATCCTCAGCACATTTTATTACAGCGCATTAATAATTAAAAATTTCCCGGTCACCAAATTAAACGCCTGTAACACAATTCAAACAAAGGTTCTAAGAATTGTTCTGGGATTACCAATTTGGACTCCGAATATTATTTTGTTAAAAATGTCTGGACAAGAAATTCTTCTAGATAAAATTAAACGTTTGGCGTTGCAGTTTTTAATAAAACAATATGCTAACCACTCTTTCTCCCCTTTGATGGTAAATAATGAATTGCAGTCACTTGGCAAAGATGAAAACACTCTTAGAAACACTCTACAAAATTATAATTGCTCACCAGAACACCTCTTAACCTTGCCAATTGTGCCACGGTATGATCCTTCCTTATGTGAAATTTTCCTTCAGAAGTTCCGTTTCCAAAATAAAGAAAACCCAGTTTCACTTATAGTCAATGATTTTTCAGATCGTATACAATGATTTTTCTCTGATCACTAAAAACCAAAACTAAAACTAACCAAACTCATAGCCACGGATGCCTCAAAAAGTCACTCTCAACTTCAATCGCCGGCGTTTCTTGCAATCAAAGTTTTTCATATCGCATTAAAACAATAAACTCTGTTTTCACAGCAGAGGTTTTGGCAATTTGTGTCGCCATAGATGAACTAGCTATTGTTGACAAGGACATTTTAATAATTTCTGACAGTTTTTCGGCTCTTAATTCACTTAAAAATATTAACATTCATTCTTCCTATGCTGTTCAAAGACTTGCTTCGAAACTTTTTATTAGACAAACTTTTAATCAAAATATCACATTTTTATGGGTTCCTGGTCATTCGGGAATTTTATGGAATGAAAAAGCGGATTCTCTCGCAAAGAATACCACGGAACTCTCGCAATTTATTGAATGGATATCCCCGGAAGATGTCATTGCAAACCTGAAAAAACAATCCTACCTAATCTCGGAAACAAATTACTTTAGCAGTAAATATTATGATTTGATAGGAAACTTTCCAGATATTGGAACTATCCCAAAATGGATACAGAACAGAAGACCGGATATACTCATAGCTCGTATCATCAGCAGAATGATCGTTACTCCCGCCCTGTTAAATAGATTCAATTTAGATTCCAATCCTTTCTGTAACATATGTAATGAAACCTGTCGCGTACGCGAGCGAAATTGTATACAACTCAACTCCGGAGTTTCCTGTCCAAAATACAACTTCTACTTTCACTGTTAACGGGAATTTCCCCGTATAATGTAAAAATATGTTAATAAAATGTGTTCGTTGTGAAAATGAGAGTTATTTTTCTTTTGAAAGAGTAGAAATTTCTTTGAAGTTATTAAGATATTATTTACCCTTATTTTGAATGTGTTCACTAGCGATAAAAGATCCCTTCTAATTTTACGAGTCAAAAGAATCTGATCTAGCGTTTTAGTAATTTGAAGTTAGTTTTGGTTTTTGTATTACTGAATGCTGGTACAACAAAACCAATGACTTTTTACACATTCTTTTAAGATGTAGAAAATATTCCACCTCCAGATTACATCTATGGCAAAACTTGAATATTGAAGAAAATATTATCACATTCAAAGCTTTTTTATCTTAAATTCTTGATTGCAAAAAAAAATCTGAGTTTATTTCTCCAATCTCTTAAACGTTTGATATTTATTAGCTGCAATTCTCTCGGCACTCAGGGGATACTATTAATCCCTGTTTTTGTTCGCGCCAATTTCCTTACTGAGCGGAAAATAAATCTCGCATCCTTTTTAGTGACGTATAAATAGGGAAAACGAACTGTTCCCATATAGTGATTAGGGGATTATAGTCCTTATTGCTTCGCATCCCCTTATACCGATTCAAGACGAATGTGATAAGAAAATCGACTATTCCCTAAATCTTACAGGGAAAATTCCCTTTCCTGTCATCTGATGAGAGGGATACAGATACGGATAGGGAGCCGACGAAAAGAGGAAGTCGACAAAGAGAGGAATTCTGTGTGCAACAATTCCGTATGAAAATTTTAATGTAAAGCTGTTTATTTATTTTGCCAAACACATCACTTATTGGTATGTATTTTTTTCTACCTTTTTTCATAAATATATTATATTTCTTTACCGATATATATTACAGTATTTTACTATAACTGTATTTTTTAATCCTTACCGATTCCTGTAACTGAAAATAAATAGATATGCATAAATCTCAAAACGAAACTAAATATACGAGTTTTTAAATCAAGTTCGAGTACAAATATCAAAGAATTACAATTATTATTACAAATTATTTTTTTATGTAATAATAACATAATTGTGAGCTATGCACAAAAAGTATAATACTAGTATGTATTAATTTATAAAAAAGTATTATTTTCATTATTTATTACTAATTAGTAATGCTGCTTACAATTGTATGATAATTGACAATTCGAAATTAATTGTAATTAATTAAATAAGAACCTTCAATAAGGTAAAATATTTCAAAATTCACTGAACTGAGTTGCATAGTTTATTTTATATTTCACATTTTAAAGTTTATTACAATTAAGTTATAAGCTTTCCATAGAATTTTATGAGCTCTTTTACTGGATTCTTTTTTAGTTTCAGAATGATTCCATTGTTATGATTTATAGATAAAATTGGGATGTGTACATTTAATTGCATGTTAATCTTAATCCCTTGTCAATTAAAATGCATAATGAGGAAAAAATGTCTTAGTACAATCATTAATTAAAATTTTAATTTTTATAAGTTATTGGGGATTTTGCTGTGCTAATTAGGAAATTCAAATGTTTATAAACTGAACTATTGCTATATAATAAAACATTATTTCTCTGTTTAAAAATAACTCTTCAACTCAATCTGGAACAAGATTATTTATTATTTTAAAAATTGTTATTCTAACAATATTTTCTACTATTATCTAAAGTTATAGAAACAGACATTATGTATGATTAGTAGAGGTTATAGACCCATTATCAAAAGAATGCATTGTATTACAGATTTGAAATTAAATTTGGGTTAATTATTTTTCAAAATTTCCTTTACTTAATAATCAAAACAGAATTTTTTTGTTAAAATAAGATGTTTTTAATAATAATTTGTTACTAATACATCAGTTTTAATATCTATTTTTTTAACATTAATTGTCTACTTATTACTGCAATTATACAATTAAATATTATATTTACTTATATTCCTTTCCACCTCACCATAATTAGTTGTCCACCATTAAGTTGCTTAAATGTCTTTTAATATGATAAACTAATTTCAGTTTGTGAGTATGTTTATTTATAATAATATTTTAAAAATGAATTTTTGTTTTAGCATTGCATAATACTTAATTTAAAATGAATAAGTCTACCTTGAGACTTTATGCTGCATTATCAAAGGAGGATAAGAAATATCATGAAAAAAAGAAACCTGCGCAGGTAAATTGTTCTGTTTTTCTTTATCTTTGAATTTGCATGACATAATAAATTAACTTGGATTAAAAGAATATAATTGTTCTTATAATTTTTTACCATTAAACTATTTTATTTCACTATTATAACATTTTATTTCTTTATTTTTTACTTATTTGATCATTTAATTTGAGAGTCATAAATATAAAATATAAAAATATGTTTTTTATGTTTCTACTTATGTTTTTATGTTTTTCATGTTTTTTATATAAAAAATAATATAATTGTTATGTACAAAAACGTATAATGTTAGTGTGCATTAATTTATAAAGAAAAACATATTAATTAATTAAAATTAACTAATTTAATTAGTAATGCTGCTTATTGTATAATTTATATTATATAACAAATCAATTTAAATATTTGTAACTTTTTTTAATTATAGTGAACTATGATGCCGTTTTGCATGCTGTATAAATATAAAATTATTACAGCAATTTGTTTATAATCCACTGGTCATAAAAAATATACCTGGTGTAATCTAAAGACAATTTAGACCAATTCATTTCGGTTCTTTGATATTCCCAGTTCTAATAAATTTGTATTTTTATACTTGAGTTTAAGATTTTAAACTAACACATTTGTTTTTCAATTTTTAAGAATATTTTTTATTTATAAATAATATGAAAAAATAACATATTATAAATTTAATATTATGGAAAATTTAAAGAGATAAGTAGTTAATTAAAAGATAATTAGCAAATATATTTCATAGAAGTAAAACAAATGAAGCTAAAGTAAATAAAAAGATCCAGCTTAGAATGCCAGAAATCAATTTCAATAATAAACTTATCAAATTTGTTGGAAAAAACTTAAAATTTCGTATTTCTAATTTTCATATTTAAATGAGAAATAAAAGTGATCATTATTTGTCATATTTGTATAATGATCATATGTTGTGTGTTATTAATGATTAATTTGACCATTTATAATTTTTTTTTTCTGGCCAAATTATATTTTATGGGAGCTTTGGATTTGGTGGCCTTTTTTTTTTATTACCAAACAGTGATAAAATGCCAAATGAGGTAAACTTGAATTTCCTTCATTTCATCTGATGCTTCTTATTTTTAAATTCTGTTCTTGCATGGAATGATTATTAATTTGAGCAGTGTTATTAGGATATTTTGAAAGAGGGTTTCTCATTTTAAAATTGAAATTTTGTTAGATTCCCAAAGATTTTTTTTTTATATCACTCCTGTGAGGTCATTGCAGTATAAAAAAAAAAGGATGGTAAAAGAAGGGGTTTTTTTTCATCTAAAATTGGATGCAGCTATCTTTGCACCTTTAATGTGTGCTTACTGATACCTTTCATGAGATGTCCGAGAAATAATGATTTTTATTTTGAAAATTGGATTTTGTCTTTATATAAGATTTCAATCAAGACGTTATAACAAAAATTTATTTAAGGGACAATCTTGAGAAATTTTTTTCAAACATCATTTAATTGTTTGAAAGTTCAACATCATTAGTTCATTACTTTTCTTATTCCAGTATTTTTTGTACTTTAAAGTATTTCTTTTTCCTTAATTTTCTGTACATTATTGTTTCATAAAAGGACTGTTTTTTATGGTTTTCTTTAAATTATATTCAATTCAATTGCAGATATAAGCCAATTTGGGGATCAACAAAATTTGTCAAAATTCCAAAGTCCCCAGTAAAATCACTACCAATTTTTTAATTCTTATTTGACTTCAGTTTTTAAAAAAATTTTAATTTTATCCATTGATATTTGACATTTTTTTTTTGTCTCATTTTCTCATTTTTTGTCACATTTTTATACATTACTCCCTTGTGTTTAGAGATTTTTGTGTATGTGTGTATAAAATAAAACTATACTAAAGTTTTATTTCACATTTATTTAGCAGAAGTTTTTCAAAATTAATTTGTACCAAATTTCTGCCAAATGACGCTCACAGATTGTATGTAACCATCTTTAATTTATATGAAGAAATTCTAGGGATTTTTTAAAATATATAATGTACCTATCATAAATATCAAATTACAGTATTCATTGCTTTACATTTAATATTTATTATAAAATCTGGTTAATATTTAATATCTTCGCAATTTCTTTTCAGGACCCCCAGAAAAGCGATAATAAAGGTAATTTGTTTTTACTAGTTACATATCAGAAAATTTTAAAAAATATTTTTTTAAGAACTTGTATTTGTTGTAGTATCTGTAAATGTTTTACTTGTCTTTTAGAATTTTTTTGTCAAGCACGTAGATCTTATAAAATAATTCATTTTACATTTAAATAATCTTGTATGTATAATATTTCTAATAATTATTATCAATGCAAAATGGAGAACTGGTGATATCAACATACTCAATCATTTATTGTGCATTTAAACTACTTTTGATTTACATGAAATGCTTCTGATTTTTATAAGTTTTCCGATTTTAAAATTCAAAAAAAAAAAACCTAGTAGTATTTTAAAAATTCTAATGAATGGTTTGGTCTTACATGCTTGATAGACCAAATTAACCTTTTTCATTTCAAATTTACCTTTTTTCATTTCAAATTTATTGTGCTGAAATTTAGGTTTTATTTTTATTCAAATATAAATATTTTTATTCAAGTATAAATACATATGTATGCTTATGAAGACATGAATCTGTACATTCTTTTAATATGTATGTCTGCAAGAGCAAATATGTATTTTAGATATACATGAGGTTATACACACATCATCTATTTTAATGAGCAAGGTAATGTATGCAAATAAACATAATGTGTTTTATGCTTATGTATTATGAATTTATCTGTATATATATATGTATGTCTGTGAACAACTAATTTATTAACAGAATTTTGAATTATTTACAAGGTTGTTATAATTAAAGTGTCCATATTCAGACCCCTCTAGAACCCGTTCTACCTAACGGATTTTGATGAAACTTGGTATATATACAGTATATGGCCCATGGGAAAAAGATATCAGCAATAAAAAAAATAGTTCTAATTTTGACCACCATGAGGAATTGTAGCTCCTAAAGAAGGAAAATTTATCAGAACCATTAAAATTTATTCATATACAAAATATGCCCCATTGACATCAATTATGTGTTGAAAGCGCATTATAGCGTGTTCAATAGTAAAGTGAAGAAATTCTCGAAGGATTTCAGCAACATGGCATGTAATGCTGGATTTCAACTTAGGTAAAGTCCTAATTCCTCCTCCATAAATATGATCTTTTAGGAAGCCTCACAATCAGAAATCACAGGGATTTAAGTCAGGTGAATGAGGAGGGCAGGCATCCGAAAAAGCTCTGGAAATTACCCGATTCTCGCCAAAGCTAGCATAAAGAAGTTCTTTGACTTGGCGAACCAATGAGGAAATGCTCCTTCTTGCATGAAGACAATGGTCTGTCAAAATTGACGTTCCTGTAAAGCAGGAGTGACCTGTTGTCGAAGGAGTTTACTGTACAGTGCTTTCATGACAACACGTTTTAGGATGAGGAGTGGAAGTGTAAAAAAAAAATGGTCGAGAATAAAATCAGCAGTAAATCCACACCATGCAGTCATGTAATCAGAATGCAGTGATTGTTGGTGCAGGACATTAGTAGGTGAAGCACCCCATATGCAGCAATTTTGATTATTCACAGATCCATCTAAGAAAAAAGTGCACCTCATCTGGCCACAGAATTTGTCAAAGCCATGTGTCATCAACTGCCATTTTCGCCAAAAATTGGCGAGAATTTTTTTGCACTGCCGACCACAAAATTGGCAACTCACGTGACACCGATCGAGCACTTGCTGAAGAATAGCTGGAACTGGAGGCTCTTTCTACCACTTCTTTGATAGTTTCATTCAGAACTGTTTTCCGCCCTCTTTCTGGCAGCACACTCAAGTCTGTCTCTTCAAATTTCATAACCATCTTCTTCAAACCATTCTCTGATATGCGCCCTTTTCGTAATCTCTTTAAACGACAATATTCACGCAGTGCAGCTAAACTATTGCTGCCATTCTGATAAAACACTTTTACTAGTGAAGTTCAATCTTTCTTCTGATTAATGATAAAAAAGGCACCTAGAAGGATTTTCTGTCTCTGACTGCAAATCTCTTCATAGGTTTGATTAATTTGCATAAGGAATTTTTATAAATTGCCAGCTGGTGGTCAAAATTTGAACTATTTTATTATTGCAAAATCTTTTCCCCATGGTCCATATACTGTATATATTAAGTTTCATCAAAATCCGTTAGGCAGAATGGGTTCTATAGAGGTCTGAATAGGGTCACTTTAACTATAACCACCCTGTATATTCTCTAGCAATGAAGTGAAAAGTGAAGTTAAATCTGAAATTGCCTTATTGTCAGTTAACAGAATGCGTTGTGGTGACTTCTAGTAAAAGTGTTAAAGTGGAAACAGTTTAAAGGATTCTCAAATCTGAAGAATTTTGTGGCACCTTCCACAAAGAAAAAATACATATACAAAAAGTCGTATATACAAAAATTCATAACTGATATATATATGTACAGCTTTCCAAAAAAGAATGGGACACCCTTAATAACTTTAGTAACCATCATTAAATTTTTAAATTAGTAGTATCATTGGAAGTGGCTCAAAAGAACTGACTAATGGTACAATGCAATTAATTTACAAATTTAATTAATTCAGAAAAGGATCTGTATATAATATAACAATTATTTCTTTCATTAATTGTATAATATACTGGTTTCTCGTTAAAATTACTAATGGGGAAAAAAAATTTACTGAATTTCTTCGAAAAATGTTTGTGAACAATAAACATTATTGAAATTGTTTATTTAAATAAAAATAATTTTTCATTTTATCATAATCGTACCATCTTGAGTCAATTAAATTAATGACCTTTTGTGATTGAGTGACGAATGTTTAAAATGCTTTATAAGATCATCGAATGAAACTTGTATCATTTTTTTTCTTCTTGGGCATCTTAAATTTTTTAAGCCATTGGTATCAAATCGCTAACAATGAAGGTCACCATTTGTTTTTTAACTGCAAAAAATTAACTAATGAACTTTTATTTAAGGCAACCCTATTAAGTATTGTTTTTTTTTTTTTTAAATATATGTAGGAGGGACAAAAGAGTTTTCTTTGTACACTGTTTATTTATTGTTAAGTGATGTAAATGAAAAAATTTTTTCTTGTAGTACTGTGATTTAATAAAAATTTGTTTTAAATTAAAATATACACGATTTTCGGCCAAATTATTTTTTAAAACTTTTAATAAGAAATTGTATAAAAGATTAATTTTAGCATTTTTATTATTGTAATAAGAAAAATTTCAATTTAAATGATTAAATTGGTGACAATTTTAAAAGTTGGATGTGAAATTAAAAAATAAGTAATTCACTTTTGATTAACTCATTATTTTAATAATGATTGCAAGATTTTTAATTACTTTTCTCATAACAAAACCTTCAAATATATTATATATATATATATAGAATATTTTATAGTCTCTTCTTTTTATGTTAATGAAGTTTTTTAAATTTTTTTATTCATTTAAAATATTTTTACAAATACTCACACTTTGTTCTTATGTATTATATAGTTATTATTTATATATTTTTTCCTATCTCATATTTATTTATTAAATATTTAATATTTTCATCGTATTATCTTTTTCATATTTCTGATTTTAATGATTTTATTAATTTTTTATAACAACATTTAAATCGGAAAATATTTTTTTTTATTGTGTGGTTATATTATATCTATTTTAACTGGATTTGCTTAAAATATTTTTTTTTTATTTTGAAATCTTACTCAATTCGAGTTTTGGTAATTTTAAAATGTTTTCTCAACTAATTGTTTAAAATTTATTGTAAATATTATTTTACTTTAATCTGCATAATCAAATCTGCTAATGGGCATTAAAATATATTTTAAATATACAAGGGAAGAATTTTGTATTTTATTTTTAAATAGGTACAATTCAATATATTTAATATAAAAAAACCCTCATGCTTTATTCTAAAAAGTAGAAAAAATAATTCTACTCTTTATTTTATTATATATTATTCTACTATTATTTTATTTTAGGACCAAATAAACCTTGAATGCTATGCTTAAATAGAGACTTGTTAGTTAATGCGATAAGCATTTGAAGCACAACACATCTGAAAACTTCAATTATTTTTCATCATGAATAAACATGATAATTCTGTAAACTGGAAAGATTCTACATTAGAGTTTATTAAGAAAAAGTTAAAAATGAGCTTGAGATTATTTGTTTAAAATTGTGATGTTATCAGATACCAGATATCAGATGATTAAGTAAAAAGTAAGTGATCAATAAACTTTATAGTCATGAGCATTGCTAAAAGTTCTAATAAATATTTCACATCAAAGTATTAAAAAATGATAAAAATTGCATTATAAAAATCATAGATATAAAATACTCTTTTAACTTCTTCCATCATTAAAAGCTTGTTTTACCTTTTTTTTAAAATTATTTTACTCGTGAATAATATCCACTTATACAAATTTAATTCATTAAGGCATTTTGATTTGGAGAATAGTAGTTTTAATTTATAATAAAATTGAGCATATTTTTCATTAAATAGCAGACGATATTTTGATTATATGAACAGTAATTAAACAATAAAGTACATTATCTTTTTTAAATATAAGGTTTCAGCTAAAGCATTTTGAAAAATAATATGCTTTTATTTAAGCATGTTATCAAAATGTATTTTTTAATTTGAAGTAAAAAATATTAATATACAATAATGTAAAAAACATTAATTAGAACGCAAGATATCAATCATTAAGCAAAAGTTTTCTTTTTTAACGTTTAGAAATCAATGTTTGAATCCCATATCTCCAAAACTTTTTCTTAGATATCTACAATATACACACACACACACACACACGCACTCTATATTGATTACGCTTAAAATGTCGAATTGTATGGGAAAATTTATTACAATTTTGTTAATCAAGTACTTTGCGCTATAGTTCTCTTCGAGCCATTTCTAACAATGTGAATATCTAATAATAAAGCAATATATACAAAAGCTATTAAGGGGGTCTATTTTTTTTGCTGATTGTACAAATAGACCGATTTGTGTAATTAGGTTTATTCCTATATATATATAATATATACACAGTATAAACATATATACACAGTAAATATAAACTTTTAACAAAATGACAAACATATTTTTCACACTGAATTAAATAGAGATTAATTTCTGTATACCTTCATGTAAATTTAAACACTCATCTTTATGCATTCAGTACATGGCTAATCATGTAGACATCCATATTCATATGTACTCGTGCATATATGTCTTCATAAACATATATATGTACATGTATTAGAATTTAAGTAAAGCCCTAATTTTGAGGAGTGTATTTGATTTGCAGAATGTTTAAAGTGAATTTGATTTGTAAGAAATTTAAAATGGAAAATAAATACCCATAAAAAAATTATTTTTTAAAATTCTTCATAATTTGTATTGTAAAGAAACGGGATTCATTTTTCTGTATTGCTTTTTTTTATAATTGTGAATTCGCTAATAATGTTTTGAGTTTAATTACAGATTTTGAAATTGACACCTATGATTGTAGATTATTAATAGCTTCTTTTCTATATGTTGAATACTCTTTTTATTTAGTTAAAGTTCCAAGGTCTCCTTCCAGTTCTCCTCCACCAAGAGGTATTTGAGATTTCTTTTGATTTATCATTTTTATTCACTTCAATTTTAATTTATGCTTAGCAATCAGAAAACAGTGGCTTTTCTTTTCAAGCAATGGAAGGTTTAAACGTCATGATTTTAGTGATTTATTTTTGTTGATTATTTATTAACATTATATGAATAACATGATTTTGTTTATTTAAAATTAAAAGACTGTAATTTCTTTCCTACAATGCATTTTAATAGCGTTTAGAATTTATTTATGCAAATTACAGGCAACTTTGTGTTTTATTTGTAAACTTTTGATTAAAAATTAGTTAAAAAAATTTGTTGCATAACTTAAAAAAAGAAAAAGAAAGAAAGAAAAAAAATCTCATGTATTTTTGTTCAAAAAAGAAATAAATCTTCTCATGTATGAGGAAAGATAATTGCTTTTCTAAAAGGAAGTAAGATGCTATAGTTTTCATATTCTACTGGGTAGTAATGTGTAAAAATAGTCTTGAAATGAAGTAATAATAATTAAGAATAATTTTTAAATTAGTGATTGCTTTATACTGATCAAGATATATCGTAAATAAGAAGCTATATATACATATAATATGCCATTGAAATGATCCTTGTAGAAATTCTAGAGCAATGTTGCCAAATTGAGCGATAAATTACATATTGAAAGACTTTCAAAGTGCTTTTACAAAAATTTTAAATTAGCGCACTTCATTTTTTGGGCTGCAATTCATTTTTTGCATGCTATTCATCTTAAAAATATGTTAATATTTTTATCATTGATTTTGATTGTCTAATTAATTTTATTATTTTTCTTTTTGTTTGCATTTTAATTTCTGTACCATTCTTATAAGTTTTTCTGGTTTTTTTCAGTAATTTTTTTTTAAAGAGTTTTTGTTTTTGTTATCTACTATGATTATCTATGCTATCTACTATGATTATCCATGCTATCTACTAATTTTTGTTATTATGTAAGCTATCTTTTGCTATCTATGGTGATAAAAATTGAAAATAAAGTGGTAATATATAAATAAATCATCAATATTTTTTTTCTGCCATACTTCATGTAGATTATATTTATACATTTTTAAACAATTTTGTGTTCAAAAGTTTAGATGAATTTACTAAACTTATAATTGCTTTGCTGCTTAATAAATTTTGTTCGTTTATAACATTGTTCTTTAAGGAAACAGCATATTGTACTTAATATTTTTTAATAATTTTCAACATTTTTATCATTAATATTTGTTAACTAATCTGTCATTGAAAAAATAATTTTCTTACATTGATTTTTTCTCCTTCTAGATTTCAAATTTCTTCATGTTTTTTTTAAATTTCTATTAACATTTGTTTTTATCAGGTACAAATTTATTTCTTTTGTTAAGAAAACATCTGGTATACAATGGTACAAATTAATAATAAAGTAGTAATATATGTATGCAAAATTTAATGTGGGATACTAGTATGTTTTTCGTTGTTTAGTTCATCTTTTACATTAAAATAAACTGTAACTGTGCATAGATTTATTTACCTCAGTACTACATAATTATTTAAAAAAAGTTAACTACTTTTCTTAATTTAGATAAAAATGGGGCACATTCTGGATCAAGATCTCCTCCAAGAAAAAGTAATTAAGAGTTCTTTGCATTTATCAATTTTATTTTTTTATTTTCTGATGAAAATTTAGTTTACTTCTATGTACAGCATTAGCTTTCAAAAAAACATTTCTAAATTTCTTATCTTTATTTTAAATAGCTAAATCTATCTGATTAAATTTTTAACATGATTTCTCCACATTTGAACATTTTCAAAAATGAAAATTAAACAAAAAGTCATGAAGTTGTTATTGTAAAATTCTTTTCAAAATCTCAATTGTAACTTGATTAACTTAAATGGTTTTATCAGATTTATGTTCAACATTGGTTATCTTATTTCAAAATATAAATTCACATTCATAAATGATTGAATGAAATGATTGCCAAATGCATACTGAAAGTTAAAAATTATTATCAGAACGAACATATTCCAATTATGATGGACATTCTGAATAGTATTCTAAAATTTTGAAAATTTCAGGCTACCCATTTTGAAAATTTAAATCTGCTAATTCCGAATATATTTATTTCTCTATCTTTGAAATAAATATGCTTTAAAAGGTATATACAGAGGTAAATTATAACATATTGCACAGAGTATTTGACATTCATTCAATATATCAAATATTAAATCCAATATTTCTACTTTAATTGCTCAATTGTCATTATTTTAAATTTTATCTCACAATTTTGCTGGAACAGTGTGTGTGTGAGGTGGAGAAGTTTAATTTTATGCATAGTTTCTGAAAATTTTCAGTTTGTAATTTTTTGAATATTTCTGTAATATTTTCTACATGTTTAAAGAAGCAATTTCTACATTAAAAGCTTGAGATTCTTTTCCATTTTAATTAAAGAGTTGTTTGTTATTGTAATAATATTCTTTAGCCCTAATATAGCAATTGTTAGTACACTTAAGGTTGAACTCTATTAGTCTATTTTAAATTTTAATGTAGGACTTTGATGCTTATATATTTATGATTCAAAAAAGGTTTTATTTCTTATTCAATATTCATAAAAAGTTATATTTTTCCTTTTATGAATGGAGAAGAAAATCATTTTAAGTTGCAATGCCAAAATAAATATTTATTCATTTATTATTTATGAATATTTTATTTATTATTAATTGTGAATATTTATTTATTCACAATTATATATATATATATATATATATTTAATAAAATTGTAATATGAAAAAAAAAACTTTTAGAGATAAGAAACATTACATTAATGATATATATATATATAATAAATTCTTAATGTAATGTATATATATATATATATATAGCAAACTCGGGGATTGTTGTAATAATAAATTTTATGCATAATCCGTATACAAATGAATACTTATAAGTCATTTTACTTCACTTTATTAACATTGAGTTTTAAGAAAGTCAGTATTTAGTTGCAATTTAACTCCAGAAGTCAACCGGAGAACAGTAAGTAGTGGGAGCCTGAATGGCCGAGTGACTAGCGCTCAGTACCACAGGTTTCGGGTTCAAGTCCCAGCTGTGCTATGGATGTTTGTAGTGGTTCGAAAACCACTTTAAGGTGTAGGTCCCATGGTCTCCCATCTGTAACATGACCGTAGAGGGTTGCGGGAGTAGTCTTGCTCCTTAGTGAGTAACGTCAGTGTGGCGCTTGCCGTAAGGCATCAAAGATAACTGTCTAAGTGCTTGCCAGCTGCATTAGAACAAAAAAAATATTCATAAAAAGTTATATTTTTCCTTTTATGAGTGGAGAACAAAATCGTTTCAAGTTGCAATGCCAAAAGGAATATTTTTTATTCATTTTGTCATAATTATATTTTATTTATTTTTTAAAATAAAATTGGAAAATGAAAAAAAAAAAATTTTTTTTTACAGATAAGAAACAAATATTAGTAAAACGATATATATATATATATATATATATATAATAAATTCTTAATGTAATTCAGTTTCTCTCAGTTTATTTTGAACAATTTTTTAAAGAATATATTTTTTTACAAGTAAACCATACCATAGTAAAAACCAGAATTTTAAAAACATTTCTGTAAATTTTACCATTTATTCTTACTGTTTATTTCAATTCAACGAATCTTAATTTTTTTTTTATTTCAACCAAACTAATTTCATTTTTTGATATGTATGCTATCATCCAACAATGGAAAATAAAATTGATTTCTGGGCCACTCACTTAAGTAGCGAAAATGTTCAGCCGCTGTAGTAACAATTGGTCAAGTTTATGTAGAGGTGTTAAAAAAAAATCTGTAGTCAATAAGCTATTATGAAATATTGATAAAATTCTTATTGTAAGCCATGTTTGATATATATATATTTAATTAGATGAGAAGAGAGTGAGATCAAGATCTCCTCAACCAAAAAGTAATTTTGAATCCTTTACGTTAGCAGCTTTAGCCACTTCCCACTTTATTTACTCACTAAATTGAAATAAAAATAAGTATTGTCTTTGAAATAAAATTTGAAAAAATGAATTTTTTTTAGTAATATAAGAATTAAAAAATAGTACTTATAATGTATGTGTGTGTATATATAACAAACTCGGAGATTTCAGCAATATTAAATTTTATGTATAATCAGTATACAAATGAATACTTATAAGTAATTTTACTTCACTTTATTAACATTGATTTTTAAGAATGTCACTATTTAGTTGCAATTTAATTCCAGACTTCAATTGAAGAACAGTAAGTAGTGAGGGTCTTAATGGCCTAGTGACTAGCGCTCAATACCAGCTGTTCCATTCGAGTCCCAGCTGTGCCATAGATGTTTGTAGTGGTTCGGAAACCACTTTAAGCCGTAGGTCCCGGTTTAATATGACTGTAGAGCATTGGGTGTAGGGCTGACAACCCTACCCTGTAAAAAAGTCAGCCTCACGGAGCCAAATCAGACTTCTATCTTCGGTGCTCCATCACAACAAGAGCTACCCCCTTTCCCTACAACCATGAGTCCACATGGGTTCATGGGCTTTGTCTAGATGTATACCAAGTGGGATAAGAAACAACAACAGTAGTAGTGCATTTAAAGACAGAGAAAATTGTTAGGCATCTGGCAACAAGTGCAAATGATTATCAAAAACAAATAATCTGAAGTATTTTGAATAATAGATTGCAAAACATAAAAAATGAAGAAAGAAGAGGGTACATGATGAGAAATATTTTATGAGCTCTTTTATTTGAAACAAAATGCTGCTATTATGAGAAAATGTGATAAAACAAGGGTAGTAAGGGAAATCAGAAAAAGCAGAATATGTGTTATATATGCATATTGTTTAGTATTCACTTGATCAAAATTATATGTATGCAGTAAAATGAAAGAAAAAAAAAAGACTTGATTTACTCAAAAGAACAATAAAATGCCTATCAATAAAAATATTTTTTGAGTAAAAAAAATAAATAAGAGAATAATGAATTAAAAAAATTCCTGTAAGTTTTATAAACTTAATTTTACTTATTTTATTTCAACCAATCGGATTTTAAGTGAAAGAAAAGAAAATTATATCCTCCGATTTCAGTTATGATATCCATATCTCAATTTATCTGTATACAAATGACTATGATTATTAGGCCATCTACATTAATGTGTTATTAATAATAATTTATTACAACATTATATCTATCTTTCTACATGTATATATTTGTTCAATTTTTTTCATTGCTTTGATGAAATGCTTAGGCTTAGTAGTAACCTCTATGCAATTCGTATAGAATTCTATGTTAAACTTGTACTCAATTGGGAATTATGAAATATTTACATATGTATTATTTTAATCTATTTTTAATGATCTCTCTCTCTCTCTTTTAATTAGAAAGGAAAAGAGCACACTCAAAATCGAGTTCTCCTGGTAATTTTGAATTATTTATGTTTATACTTTCATTGAAGTTCTTTGTGTTTAAAGTTTTGTAAAAATTTATTTTATTCTCAACGTCTATTTAAATATAGCATTTTCTGATTTTTCCTTAACATTAAAACTCATTGATTGCATTTTTAACATTATTTCTTAAAAGTGTTTTAAAATGATTATTATCAGTTTGTTTGTGCTATTTTGAAATATGGACCTCATTATTAAAATAAATGGTAATGAAAAATTAAATGTAATTGTTAAAATTAAATAAGAATTTTGCATGTATATTGTTAAATGCAAATATAAAAAAAATCTTATTAAAATATCAGAAGTATAAAAATATAAACTGGAAATCTTCTGATATGTTTTAGTTGAAATATTGCTGTCAATTAATTCTAAATGTAATGTTGTAATTATTATTAGGTACTTCTGGCATTGAATTGTATATTACAATATCCAATAAAATTTGCATAAGTGCAATAATTATTAATTGTATAATTTAGTATATAAAATTTAGAAAATCTAGTATTAAGTTTGTTTCAGATAGGATTAATTTCAGAAATAAGAGAGTAGTGTATTTAATATTAACATTTTTTATTTTCCTATTAGTAAGAATAAACGATTATTATTATTATTTCATATCTATACACTGAACAAAATTGTATCAAATTAAAAAACAAAAAACAAAAACAAATATTAGAAATAATAAAACAGTAAAATGAAATATTAATGTGATATACTTATGATTGTCCAACAATTTATTGTTTCATGATTTACTTATATTTTTATGTATTGAGATATAAAATAATAATTCATTAAGATATAAATCTTTTTATTTGTTAGCTGAAATTAGAAGCTAACTCTCTTCAAGTTATTTGTTGAAAATTGTTTATTATTAATTAAACAAATAATTATAATATTTATGAAATAGTTCATTCAAGCAAATAATTATAAATATTTTTGTTAATTATTGTAATTTCCTACGTATAATCTGCAGATTATGCACTTTTTAAAGTATTATCTTAAAATTTCAGGGTGTGTATTATAAGCTACTGCATACAATCTGTGAATATTTTTTACTAGAAATTTCATAAAAGTCAATTCTATAAACTGGTACTTAAAAGTGCTTTTTTTCAAACAAAACTTTGTATGAAGGAAAAGAAAAATAATCTTCTATAGAATAAAGAAACATAACAATTGCGAATGATGAAGAGGCCTGCACATTTACAAAATTAGAAAAT
Organism: Caerostris darwini; assembly: GCA_021605075.1. Taxonomy (NCBI): domain Eukaryota; kingdom Metazoa; phylum Arthropoda; class Arachnida; order Araneae; family Araneidae; genus Caerostris; species Caerostris darwini. The sequence goes on along the minus strand of BPLQ01007903.1, from coordinate 22,221 downwards.
AGACACTTATATTGGTGTGTACTAGTGGAGTGAAAAGGCCTGAATGAAATGATATACATAAGAAGTGAAAAAGCTATATAGAAGGCTCAATTTTTAATTAACTATAAAAGATGCCAACTCTTTGACAAATACGAAGATAATAAATCAACAAAAACATTTTATCTCTCATTTTAACCATAGTTTTTAAAGTATGTTTAAAGGTTTAACCTTATGGTATGGTTAAAAAGTTTTTTTTCTTGTATATCCTAAATTGTATAACATAAATTCTTTAAATGTGACATTAAAAAACACTGAAAAATGTTTTGCTGGTTTTATTCGCATTTTCCTTCCACACCAAAACAAAATCGATTTGGAGAGTTTTCATAAGCAATGCATGCAGCTCTTTCATTTAAGTATGGATGACGCTTAATGTAAGAAATTGAGAAAATAATTATTAGATAAGAATATTTATATATTATTACATCAGAACTATGCAAAAGAAAAATGTACCAAATTTATGACCAAAATGTTGCCATCAAATCACTTATGTGTACCTAAAAGAAGCTTTTAATTTTGAGTTATAGTCATTACCTCCTTTTTTGTTAAGTTTTAATGAGTTTTATCTTTGTATGAAATTTATAGCTGTGTTTAATATTTTTTCTGGAATAGCAAATGGCAATATACAAATAAAAATTAATTTTTTTTTTTAGATATTAAAATAATAAAAGAACAAAAAATAAAAAAAAAAATTGATGTCCCAATTACAATATATGGAGATTTATATTGTGAAGTAAGTTATTTGAAATTCTCTGTGAATTTATCTCTTATATAAAATTCTAACTAATGGTAATTTATAAAAAAAAAATTTTTTTTTCGTATCACAAACATAATTTTTTCATATTATACCACTAACATCTGACTAGTACAAAAGATTAAGATTATTACGTTAAAAAATAAAAAAGTGCCCAAAAAATAAGACCAATTATTTTTTTTTCAAAAACTCTTTATTTATTCTTCCAAATTTATTTCTTCACCTTCAAAGTAATCCCCTCTGGACACAATGCATTTATGCCAACGTTTTTTCCAATCCTCAACGTATGCTAAAAAGTCATCAGCAGGGATGGCCTTCAAAGCATGCTGCGATTCACGTTGAATCTCTTCAATCGACTCAAAATGGTGTCCCCACAGTGGTCTTTTGAGTTTAGAGAATAGCCAGAAGTCGCACGGTGTGAATACGGTGGTTGTGGAATGATATGGGCTACATTTTTGGTGAAAAAGTCTATCAATGCAGTGTGAGCTGACGCATTCAGTGTTTTCGGTACCAATCGAGATTTGACGATTTTGAGTCCCAAAAGGGAATTGACCGATTTTTTTGAAATTCCAACATCTTCAGCAAAGTCTCTGAATGTCAATCGACGGTTTACAAGCAAAATATCTTAACATTGTTTGACGTGAGCTTCGTCGGGTGAGGTTGATGATTGACCAGAGAGCTCTTCGTCTTCAACGCTTTTTCTGCCTTCTTTGAACTGTTTATGCCACTTTTAAGCGTTTCTTTCCGATATAGAAATGCCTTCTGCAACATTTTATACGTTTCCACAAACAAGATTTAATGCAAATTCTTGGCTCCATTAATTCATTAATTTCATTAATTAATTAAAATTATTAATTTCAAAAATCGCCGCAAAATTTTTAGCGTCTCACAAACCCAAGCGTAACTCAAACACTAATGAATATTTTGACGTTAAATTTCACACAAATGTCAAGGACAACAATCTAAAAAAGAAAAAAAAAAAATTAAGTTCCATAAGCCCCGGGAATTTTTAATTGAAAATTGGTCTTACTTTTTGGACACAGTAGTATGTATTAGGTGAACAATAAATCAGTATTAAGAACAGCATTGATTCACCAATTTTTTTAGCTCTTCCTTCTGTTTCATAGAATAAATCATTTAAGGAATTAATGTGAAGTGATTAATTTTATTACTAAAAATGTTTAATTTTTATACTATTTTGTTTTTCCTAAAATATTTTTTTAAATTTCTATCCGACTTTTCATTTATTGTTGATTCAAATTTATTTTCTTCAAAATTTTAGATAATTATGTTTAAAAAGATTTATTTAGAAATTGTGTTTTAAGACCTTTTGTTTTTATAGTTCTGTGATGCCCACATGAATTCGGAATATATGTGGGAAAGTCATATCCAGGGTAAACGGCATTTGAAAGTAAGCACTTTTCTTTTTATGTTATTGTTGTTTACTACAAACTTGCTGTGCGTGCATTTTCAATGTGCACTTTAAGTTAATAGAGATTGAAAAAAAAATATTTTTTTTCTTTCTTTTTTTTAAATGGGGAAATTTTTGAAAATCGGGTGTTATTCTATTTTTACTTTAAATTACTTTTGCTGTGCTGTTTTTTATTACTTTAAATTACTTTTTGCTGTGCTGTGACCCAGCTTATCATGCAGTCATATCTCAACATGCGAATGGCTCCAGATACACATTTTGTGTTACAAAGCTTGTTCTTTTTTTCATTTTTATATTGATTCAAGTTTGAAGAAAAAGAATTAAATATTTTTGTATATAAGCTTTATCAAATTCATTAAACCATTAAAGTGTAATAATTAAATAGTATAAAAAGTATCAAATCAAATATTAAATGAATCCTACTTTTATTTAATAAATTTAGGTGAAAATATTAAATTTTTTAGTAAATTCATCAAAGAAAAGTATGTAATTTATATATTTTTTTTTATTTAAATTATCTGTAAATAGAAAATAAATTGGTGCATTAAATATTCTACAAAATTTTAAGGTAATTTCAGTGTAAGGAAATTTTAATAAAAAAAAAGGAAAATCAATACTTTGAGACAAAATGCTGTTGATAAGCAGATTTTTTCCCCCTTTACAAAAACATTTTTTTTTCTGTACATTAAATAAGAATGTGACTAAGAATTGCATAGTTAAATATTAAATAACACTTAGTTGTTGAAATATTGGCAACAACTAAGTGTTGTTGAAAAATAAAATTTTTGGCTAGGTTATGAAAGTTATCATTTTATAGAGATTTAACAAAACATTTGAATATCCTTAGTTTAAAATAACAAGGCGAAAACCAGCTGCTGCATGATTCATTGAAGAATATTGCAGTCCTAATCTTTCATTCTTGGATACTGAAATATGAGAAGCAAAATGCATAAATTGTAGAAACTAATTCTAAAATGAACGCACACACACAAAAGTAAATTAAAGTAAAAAAAAAAATAATAATAAGATAAGAGGCAAAAGTACAATTTGAATTAGGAAATGAAATTAATTAAATTACTTAAAAAAGGAATAAAAAGTGAATACTTTGTATTACAAAAGCAGTGTTGACTATGAAAATCTTGACTGATCTTTTTTTTGCAAATGATTTAAAAATTTGTGGAGATGAAGAAGCTGTAATAATCCAATTTTCAAAATATGCATTTTGATCTGTTTCTGTAAAACATATGATAAAGAAAAACGATTTCTAATTAATATATTTATTAGATGATTCGTCCTCTTTTTAATGATTTCCATTAAAAAAACATTTTCAGACATCCTTTTTAAAATATCGTCTGTAAAAATTACCTTTTCTTGACATTGTAATAGTTCTCTATAAGAACGCAAGAATTGCTGTATGTTTTACCCTGTTGACCCCAATGGATGTGATGCCAAAGCACTGAAAGTTCTAGAACCTTTCTGGTGAAAAATTAAGAAAGATAACTCATATTAAAGTAAAAGTAATTCCAATAATAATAATTCAAATATGAATTTTTCGAAAGGGACCAAGGAGAGGAACGGACTAAGATTACGTGAAACAGATGAATGAAATCACATTTGAGATTTAAATAGTCCCCTTTTAACTGTAATTGTTTTATTAGAATTCTTAGATGCTTATTTTGGAAGACAATTTTATTCTACAAAATTTTGTGTTTAAGAAGTATGGCTAAACATTTTAAATAATTTCTTTTTATTCATTTATTTTCACTTAACATTTGCTAGTTTTCGAAGTTTGTTGAGATTTTCAAATAAAGTTACAAGCTTTAAAATTTTTGTAGTGAATTATATATAAGGATATAGATTAACAAAGATAACACAGCATTAATTTACTAATTAAATTTTTTAAATCTTTATTTAAACAATTTATTTTATTCTGTAATTTTATGTAAAAAAAGCAGGGGTGTTTTATTAGAATTTAGGAAAAGTACCACTAATAACGCACAACTAATAAACATCTAAGATGAATATTTAAATTGGTTTTTATGTTCAAAGCTACTTTATCTTTTCTTCATTTTTTTTTTATTTGACTATTAATACAAATGAAAATTATCTTTCTTTTTAGAACTCAAGAAAATCGGATTTAGGTGAGCTAAAATTTCTTTAATATTATGCATAAAATTTTAGTTAAAATCATATTTCCATTAAATGTCTTTAATTGTAAAATTTTTGTGAATTTTATTCCTAAATGTTTAAAAAGTTACATGAATTTTTTAAGTGGTTGTAAAATTTTGTATTTTGTTTTGTTATTATTAAAATTTTCCATTGGTTGAGTCATTTCTTTTTCTTGGTAGCCATATCCTATGAGAACCTGAAACTATGCTAATCTAATTAATAATTGTACATTTTATTTTTAAAAAATCATTATCTACTATATCCTATTAAAAAAGAGCTTTTATGATAGATAAACACATCTTCATTATAAAAGTTTAGTAGAACTTATTGGGACAAACACCTATTATATATTTATGAATCATCTGTAGGAGAAATAGAAAATCTATATGTATGAAAAAAAATTTGTCATTATATAATTTTGAGCTTATAATGTTTTACATATTTAAATTAAGTATGCTACTCTGATGCATGAATATATGCAATCACTACATTTTTTTAATATTAAATACTTTTCATTCATAAAATTTTGAAAATTGAGATTGGTATATTAATATTATAAATGTAGTAGCCAACGGCCGTACCATGCTGAATATACCGGTTCTCGTTAGATCACCGAAGTTAAGCATCATTGGGCGCGGTCAGTACTTGGGTGGGTGACCACCTGGGAACACTGCGTGCCGTTGGCAAATTTGGGACCTGAATGGCCGAGTGTCTAGCGCTCTGGCGCTCGGTGCCACAGGTTTCGGGTTCGAATCCCGGCGGTGCCATGGATGTTTGTAGTGGTTCGGAATCCACTTTAAGCCGTAGGTCCCGGTCTTCTATGACTGTAAGAGCGTCACGGAGCAAAAGTCAGGCTTCTACCTACGGGTGCTCCATCACAACAGAAGCTGCTTCCTTCCCCTTCAATCATGAGTCCATATGGGCTCGTGGGCTTGGCCGGCCAAGTGGGATAAGAAACAACAACAACATAAATGTAGTTTATTTAGAATAATATAAAATACAGTATCTCCTTATTAAACTAGGGCAAAGTTATATAAATTACTTAAGATTAATTTTTTTTACATTATATGTAAATATAATATCAAAACAGGCTTTATGAAATGAAACTATTTGTTTTAAATTTTTTTTATTATTAATTTAAAAAAATCTTGTTTGAGATTTATGAAAAAAACTTTTTATGAAGGCGAAATCTGATGTGAACTATATATGATTGAAATGAATGTATGTTAATTAATGTTTAATTAAACATTTTGGCTTTTTTTACCTAAACATTATATAATTATAAAAATATCAGCTTATAATTTTCATATTTTGTTTTTCCTTCAGTTTTTACAAAAAATTCAAAGATGCAATATCATTTTTTCCATTTTTAACTTTTATCTTAATATTAATTCTTATTTAATTAATTATTAAAAGATATGTTTCAAATGACAAATCAGCATAAAATATAAGTTTAGTTATGTAAATATCGTTGTTACAATTTATGTTATATATATATATATATATTTATTTATTTATTATTTCACCTGAAATTTGACTAAATTATCTATATTTTCTATATACTTAAAAAAATTCATTGTTGTTATTCATGGGTTAGCATTAATCTGGTTGCATTGAAAATTGAATGTGGTTTAATTGCTTTGGTTTGGTTTTGCAACTTGTCAAAAAATTTAATATAACGTTTTTAATTCAAAGATTTTTTAATACATTTTATGATATACTAACTGGATTTTAAATGTTTAAATCCATTTATTAATATTCTTTAAAAAATGTGATCAATTTTAGTTTTGTATCTCTAATTAATGGAACTTTAAAATGAGTGAAATTTTTCGTTTTGTGTTTAATTATATTAATAAATTTGTATTATTAGGTGCACAAAGTGATAGCAAGTATGAGAATATTGATGAAATTCCAATTATCCAGTCTGAAATAAATAAAGAACCTGGACCAATAGTGGGTAAGTTTTTAAGTTGTGAAAAGTTGGCTTTAAGTGAGTTTTTAAGTTGGTATAAATGTATTAAATAAGCAGAAACAGTATATGTCTTCAATATATGAAACTCACATTGAAAGTATTTTTTTATGCATTTTACAATATTATTTTTTAAATTAAATTCAAATAAGGAAACATATTATCATATTAGAAATAAGTTATAAATTTATTTTAAAATTAAATCATTTTAAATATTTGTTATAAGATTAACAAAAAAGCAGACTAAAGTTATCCTCAAATAGTTAGAGAGAGAAATATCGCAAAATGAAATATAAGAAATAGCAATAGATAATAATGCAACAAAAAGTAATTGATAAAATAGCTCAAGATCCTTTTCAACCATCTTTTTGGCTATCAAAGCTTTTGGTTCACTAGAAAAAATCTTATTGGTGTTTTTTTAAAAAAAATATTGATAAACTAGGCATTATATAGTTCAAGATGGTGAAAATGTGCAGAGACTGTATGGGCTTATTCACTTGTTCTTGTGTATAGATATGCTGCCATTACTAGTGAATTTAATAATGTGTTAGAATATTTAATTCATTGTACACTTTATTTATATGTTGCGAGTGCATAATCATGCATGTGGAATTACTGAGAGTGAAAGGGGATTGCTGAGCTTGATATTATATGAAGGAAAAGATTCTGTATAAAATTTTGTGAGTTAAAGCTTGAAATAATTGCTGCATTGACATCTTGACCAATGAATGTATAAAAATTAGTTCAATTTCCATTCTAATAAAAAGGGGGACACACAGTGAGCATACTATTATGTCTAATTAATTTTTTTGCAGGAGAAAAGAACTTTTGTGCAGGGGTTTTATGGTTTTGGCTGATGGGATGCATATTTAGCAACCTAATATTTGCTATTTTTGCATAGTAATTTAATGTATAATTTTATTTAAGATATGACTTTTTCATTACACACCAAGAAAATTCAAAGACTTTTGGCACATACAATTTATTTTATTGTATATTCTTAGTTCATTAATGATTTGGGTTTAATTCTGTAAATTTTTTTACCTGCAAGATAATATTTATTATTCAAATACTGTGATCAATAAAATGTTTTATTTTGATTTTAGGATTAGATTATGTCTCTGAAATACAACGCCTCCATCAAGACCCGCTATACCAGTGCTTTTTGTGTTCTGCTTGTCTTTCCAGTTCATCATCAATAATAGATCATCTTTACGGTTTAAAGCACAAGATGGCATTTTTGGTAAATTCATTTAGGAGTTTTTAATAATTTTATTTGTTTTGTTATGAATTATAAATGCTTTGCTTTGTCTTGTTTGTTTTGTTATGAAATGCTAATTATAATTGAATCCATCTGTTTAGTAACTTTCTGTGACAATTGCAGTTAAGTATCTATTTAACTGCAATTATCAGAGAAAGTTACTGAACAGTTGGGTTCAATTATAATGTGTTAATAAAAATAATTTCAAAAGTGGTAGCAAATGGTATTTACCTTTGAACTAATTTTTTTTGCAAACATCTGTAAAATCCTTTGTGGGGATTGACGATTTCTTATCAAGGCTAGCTGGCAGACATCTGATAATGAAGGGATTACTCTTTTCTGAGGTTGAAACATTTGAAGGACATATCTTGATTTATCAGGGTGGGTTTGAGAGTATGGTTGCTCAAAAGGCAATTTGAAAATTTGATTAATGAAACTGTGTACTTAAGTAGATTACTGGTCTCTGGCTGAAGCAATAAACATAGAGTATGAAGTTTATGAGCAGGACTTTTCTTTTTTTTTTTCTTACTTCAAGAAACTTCTAAATCCATCCTGATCAATGGAGAGGGGATGTTTCTATCCTAGGTTGGTATGATATAGTTGTCATGAACATCAGCTGTTTTGATGAGCAAGTGTTTTGGGTGGTAATATGAAATCATCCTAGCTTCTTCAACGGCCTGGTGGCTGGCACTCGGGCCTTTGGTATCACAGGTTTCAGGTTCGAATCCTGACACTGGCATGGATGTTTGTTAGTGGTTACTTTAAACTGTAGGTCCCTCTCTGTTTAGCCCTTGTGTGCTCAAGATAATTGTAGAGCAACCAACCAAACCAAGCCTAGCTTCTTCCGTTTTCTTCTTTTCGGGTGAAAAAGGAAGGCTGTAAAGGAATCTTAATGAAGTTTAGAACTTGGGTGGTAAAGTTTGGTATCCCTTGTGTAAAGAGATTTTGATGGTTTGTCATGATTTCCAGAATTTCTCTTCTGGAAAGATCCAGAGGCTTAAAAATATTAATTAGGCTGTGGGAATGTAAGTTGATTAATTCTAAGATTTAATTACCTTTTTTGCTTCAAGAAGACGATGTATGATAGACGCTTGGTGTTGATCCAGTTGTTCATGGTTATGGACTGCTGAGGAGACTATGCCTCTGTTTTTGGGAGAAATAATTTCTGACTCCAACCATGAAAGGTGAGAGAAACGGGATAAGATTATGTGGAACTCATCAAAATTACTGAGGAAGGATAACTTCCATTACAAACAACATTTGATATTTTAAGAGATTGAAATGCCTCGTGAACAAAAATTTGAAATGTTTCTATCAAATTAGAGTGGAAACCTGTATGAAATAAGCTTTTAACCATTTGGCTATAATGATATATGTGCATAACATTTGAGTTTTGGTGAAATCAGCTTGGTGCATTACATTGAAACATTGTTAGTGTAATAATTATTATTTTCTAGTATAAAAAAACTTAGTGAGGTATAATTTCATATTGCATGGTAGAATAATAGTTAACAATTCTATGTGAAAATTTTCATCAATTGTGTAAAAAGATTTTTGTCTTCTTTAACTTTCATGATAATTTATGTTTTGACTTGTAGGTTAAATAATGCTTTGTTTCATAATATTATTATGAATTCATTTTACAGTATAAAAAATATAACACAGTTTACTTCATATGTATAAAATTATGTTGCAATTATACCTTTTTTAATTAGATATTTCTCCTTTAGAAAAAACATGATGCAGAAAAATTCCATCTCATTGAGGAATCAAAGTTGGGGAAAAGTTATACTGATTCTATTGTTACTGAGTGCATTGCTCAACATGAAGCAAAAAGTAGAGGAAAAATAACTGTTAAAAAAGAGAAGTCTAAATTAAGTAAAACATTTTTCTCATTTATTAAAACTATTTTATTATTGAGCATTTATGTGCTATACTATTAATGATTTTTTTTTTCATATATAGAAATGGGGGCTCTACTAAGGTTTGTTAGCAGTATATTTTATTCACAAATCGATAATTTTATGATATTCAAGGAAAAAATATTTTTAAAATTTCAAAAAAAAGTTTCTTAAAGATTTTTTTTAACCTGTCATTTCAATTATGATTTCATTTGTGTTTTCATACTATTTTTGAACTACATATTTAATTTTGAATGAAATAAATTTTTTAAATAGAAAACCCATTTTTTAAATCTCTTCATCTGTCTATCAAAAATTTTCTTCCTATAACTACTTCATTTATAGATAATCAGTGATACATTATTGTTAAACTTTGCAATCAAGTCTAATAATTTATTCTAATTAAAATTGTTTCTATTATTCTACAGTAATAGTGGTCAAATACAGCTTTTCCTTGAATTAAGTTTGGCTGCCATTGAAAATTAAAATCTATCTTTTTTTATAATTTCAATTTTTTTTACTGAATTTTTTTTAAGTAACTAAACAACTAACATGTGTTATGTTTATTATTGTTATTAATATTTTGAAATAAAATTGTTTTTCCTTTTATTATATGCAATATCATTTAAGATTTATGTTAAATTATATCATCATATGAGTTAAAATAAATTAAATCTAGTTAATGTACTTAAAAATAATAATAGTGTCACTCTCTATTGTACATGAAAAACCAACATGTATCTCTCATTGACTTCATATATGCATCTTACATACATTATCATATTGTACATACACTAGCACTTAAATATTTCAATAATTAATATTCAGCAAAAACATTCTTTTTTTTTTTTTTACATTCTATTATCTGAAAATTTAAATTTTCTGTTTTGCAAGTTTATAAAACTTAAGTGTCACAAATTTGTCTGCGGTAATAAAACTGTTTGTGTTAGGCACTGAAAATAAACAAGAAACATCAATAATAAATGAAAGGCTTACTATGCGTGTAGAATATGATTGTTTTGCATTTTTTTTCTGTGTCATGCAGATGAATTTTTTAAAAATTCTTTTAATTTGATTCTTTGAAGGTATTATTTTTATTGTAAAAAATATAATTAATATTATAGATGTCAGAAGAAAAATCTTACTTACCCCTTACCCAGGACGGTGACAGTTTTGCCAGACAATTTTTTCTTCAGCACAATGAAATACTACAATTTTGGTTTACAAATAATTTTTAATTTTCTTTCAATGAAAAAAATATGACTTATAAGATGTGTAAATATTTTAAAATCAATATAATTATTAAAAAAAAAAAGATTCTTGTTCATTATAGCTGTGTATCCTACTGTTTAATGACTTTCTTTGTCAATGTTATGAATTATAGTTAAATAGGAAATGTACATAGTCAATTCTTCATTTTAAGAATTAAAAAAAATCTCCAAAGTGCCTTTACCATTACTTTTTCACTATTTTATAAAAATTGTTATGAAATTTAAAGTCATTTAATTTGTTTGATTTAATTTTAGGGTTGTCTTCTGAGCGAAGGTCTGACTGTGATGATTATTTTGACAGGTATTTAAATCTTTTTAAGTTAGAATTTTAATTACATTTCTAACGATGTATTTTTTCTGTTATTTCAATGTTTTTCATGTATACTTAAAATAATTTAAAAAAAATAATATCCAAAGGTCTAAATATCGCCTTTTCTTGGGGGGGGGGGGGGCATTTATATTTTAATTTTTATAATTGTGTGTCCAATTATTGCAATGTATCAATTTATAAATAAAAATATGTTAAGTATCATTTGATTTTAAAAGATATTATATTACATGAAATTTAAAAACAAAAGATTTATAACATTTATTTCATTAGAAATGTTTTATTTTTTTAATGTAAATATAAAATTTCGTAGGAAATGCAAATAGATCTGACCACACAAATGATAGGAAATTGGCATTTAAAGTACTTCTGATTAACATTAAAATCATGCATCACTTTTTTTTTTTTTTATTTTTAAAAAAAAATTAAAAAAAAAAAAAAAAAAACCCGAATATTTTACCAAATCTTAGTTTTTATATCTTTAATATTGGACTGTTAACTGTGTACAATCTTGTAAGCAATAATTCATGTATTCATCAGCATTATTTATTGTGATTCTATTACTTATATGATATGAAATATCTTCAAAAGATTTTTATCTTTTCCTGTATTAATGCCTTTATAAAGATTTCTTGTTTTTAAATTTTGGATCCTTTCTAATTTATGATAATCATTCAAAGAAGAAGTTGAGTAAATTAGAAATAGTGGTCTTCATTTTGACGTGATTGTGTTCCGAAAATTTGATGCTACACATTTTAAAAATTTCTTGTTACTTACATAAAAAATCTTTTCTAAATATTCTTTCTTATCCATATCTGAAATAAATATGCTTCATATTATTTCTGTAGACAATGGTAAAATACAACATAATAAGTGGAACTGTAATATGTTTTCTCCGTTATTAATAATCTGTATATGGTTATTTTAAAATGATAACATCAAAATAATTTTTTTACTTTAATGCAGTTTAAATTTGGAACAGAATATTAAATTTGGAACATACCCATATCATGAATAACTCTTTCTCCAATATTCATAACAATAGTTTTGGCAATCAAAAGCGAGAAGGAATTTTCAGTTTGCTAACCAAAGGCACAAGATATTACATAGATTATATGATATATTTTTTTAAAATATGGTTATTTTTAGAAATTAAATATGCTGTAATTAAAAGATATTTAATGTTAAATATCATATGGTTTTGAAATTTTAATTTGATACAGACTTCAACTTGAACTCTCCAACAAATATTTCATTTGCAATGAGTGGGAAGAGTTATTTTCAGAGAATGTGCTATACAGTTCAAAAAAGTTATAATAAGCACTATCTAAAAGAGAACTATGCAAGCAAGATTTACAAACATTAACAAATTTCAACAGCTGAAACTAAAAGTATGGTTTTGATAATAGCCAAATTTTTTTTGTATATTTTGTAGGAATTCGATTTAATGAAACAGTAATTTAAAAGGCTAAGTTGGTTGTCTATTGATTGTCTTTTATTTTATTTATTTATTTATTTTTAACATTGATGGGCTTTATGACCACTTATATATACAATGAATTGCCCCACCAATTGCCGAATTGGAGAGGACAGTTCCTTATAGAAAAATTTTTAATGGTAATACCCTGCATTTGTGTGTCAAATAAGAGAAAACTTGTATCAGGCAGCCTAACTATCGATGGAAGATGCTTTTACACATATTGTTTCAATTGCCATTGAGTCTCATCGTTTCTGGAAGTAGTGACTACAAAATTGCCACCAGTGGAATTGAATCACTGCCTTCCTGTACCTTAGTTATATATTTTGCTTTGATCAGACTGCTCTTTATGATGTTCGATTGATTATTTTATCAATTAATACATATAATATTTACAATAAGTTTTGTAAATGCAGACTGACTAATAAGTTTTATAATTGTTAAGAATAGTTTTGTAAGCAATTACTTATTATGTCAAGTAATTGCTTACAAAATTACTATTATATTTTATTAAATCTGAATTACCAATAATATTTTTTTATTTAAATTAAAGGCATAAGATTATAAAAAAAAATTTTTTTCTTTTCTCACTGAAACACCTTGAACACTTGAAAACAAAATTCCAAAATCTTTTTATTATTATTATTATTTGTTAAGAAGTTACATTATTGTTTAATGTTGGATGCTTAATCCACTGCAGCAACATATTTACTTTCCATAATAACTTTCTGTAAATAAGTAATTTTGCTAATGTTATTCTAATTTAATTATGTCTATTTCAAAATGCCTGCATAAGTATATGTCTTAAATCATAATTAAATTCTATATTAATATTAGTGATAAATTTTCTTTTTAGTAGTATTTAAAACTCAAAATTCTTGACTTTTATAAAATTTCTATATTTAAATTGAAAAATTTATTTGTTAATCTTTTTGTATTTCCTCAAATTTATAAACTTTTTCCTTTCCATTTTTTTTAATGAATGTTTTCTATATTTGTCTTCTTAATTCTCTATAGAAGTTTTCTAGTAGTTTTTTATTATCATGATGTTTACCAATTTTTTATATTTAAAAAGGGATAGTATTTGTACATTGTAAATGTTTTATTTTCATGTTTATATAATTAAAATATTATGACCCATTTTGTCCATAAGTAGTAAGTATGTCTGCTAATAAGAAATAAAATTTTTACCTGGTAGTCAAAGCTGATATCGTTCTTTTATTATGTTTTTAAGGCAAATCAATAAATAAATCTTATTTCAAAAGTATTTCATTTATTGTTCAGAGTTGATAGTTTTATTTGGTTTTATTTTAGGAAAACAAAATGTAAGGAACAAAAAAAGAGACACAATAGAGATGATAGAGATGATGATCTTCCTAAACGATATCGTCGCTATAGCTCATCTGCAGAAAGAAATATTTATGACGGCTCTCCTGATGGAAGAAGAAGTAGATACGAAGAGTCATTCAATAGAGATAATTGGACGCTTATGGAGACACGTTATGGTTATACAGCACCTAGAGACTCTTCTGAAAGAATTCCCAAGTAATAATATATTATAAAAAAAATAAGCTATGTTTAAATTTTAATAAAAATTAAAATTTAATAATTAAAATTTATTTAAGCATATTTCTAATTGTTGCAAATTATAAAAATTATTTATTCCCTGAAAATAGTTTTAAGTAATTGCTTCATGAAGTAATTTATCCATATCAAAGTATTTATTCTTCTAATATTATTATTGTTATTATTTCTTTTTAGAAATATCCAGTTCTATTTAAATAAGGTAAAAAAAAAATTTTGGCATGGGATAAGTTGTCAAAATAATTTGTAGTACTTCAAACTAGTAAGCAATGCAAGATGTTAAAACATTAAAGATGCTTACATTGACTCAGTGATTCTCAAGCTATGCAACCACTGCTTGTGTGGGAAAATTGGCAAGGGACTAGGTTTATTGGGTCTAGGTTTAGGTCTAGGTCTAGGTTTATTGGGTTTCCAAAACTCAATAAACAGTTTCATACTAACTTTTATCCTTTTACTTTTAAAACAGCTTTGCATCATATCTAACTCCCCTAACAAGTAATTGATTTGTCTGTTACCGCCATTAAACAGATGTTTAATATTACACGTGATCTGTGATCAAATTATACTCGCTCAGTTGGATTCCAAATGTTTTGAAAGAAAGATCCTCCATATTTTTAAAATGCAAAAATAATAATAAATAGATAAATGTCCTAATGGAAAATAAAATATGAACACAAGCTTTAATCGCTATTTCAAAATTATACTCTTGTTGTGAGATTAATAGATATGCCAGTAATAACTTGAATGATTGGGACATTTAGAAGGTTGGTATACATGTCAGTGCAGAATTACTGATTTTAAATTAAAAATCATTTTCTTTAGTAGCAACCTATTTATTTCAGCATGTTGTTTCGGTTTTTATTTTTATGAAGTTTGAAATGAAATACTTCTTATTTTGGACATTAAAAACATATATTTTCTTATAATCCATGTCTTTAAAAATTTTGACGATTCATTGTTTACTTTTAAGAAATTAAATATTTGCGATTTATTTATCTTTAGATTTTAATAAGCACATTTGTTAATTCAAAGTATTGAAATTGATTATTTACCCTTAAATACTTCAATTTTTATTTTTTTATTTTGCATAAAGTTTTTGTCTACTTTAACCTCTTTTTTTTATATATATAATGTCCAGTAAATAATTTGCTTTTGTTATTTTATTTATTTATTTCCAGTTTTCATTCACTTAAAATGCACAATATTTTAATTTACCATATTATTGTGACATTAATGTATTTGAAAAGATATGTTAAAGGGGTGTTACCATAAAATTTTTTTTTGGTATTTGATATGTTAAAGATAGCTAAATATTTGCATATTAAGTGATATCTTTCAAATTTTTCATTGACCTAAGATTGTAGTCGAAGTTATTTACTTATATTTTATATTATTTTCATTTTCATTGATTTAAAAAAAATGTTTTTAGAAATATTTTACATTTTTTTAAGTAATTATTTATTATGACTTTTATAAGTAAACTAAAGTTGTAATTCCTGTCAGAATTAAAATATGTTATTAATTAGTTCTATTTATACATTTATTTGTGAAAAATTTTTTAATGAAACTTACATTAAGATAAGAAAAGTAGCTCAGTTCTTTTTCTGGTTTTTGTGTATATATATATATATGCACACTATAACTAATATATCATATTTATCTTATAACTAATAAATCAAAGGAACTGATTAAGATTTTTTAAGGTCAAAAGAATTGCATTAAATTAATATTTAATGTCATCTTCACATTCAAAGATATAAAAAATTCATTATATGTAAAAGATAACAGCAAGGTGTGAAATTTGAATGGCAGGAAAATAATAGCATTATCCTCATACGGAATGTGGTTCATGTTTCTGTTCTTGAGATATTTCTAAAAGTATTGTGTATGTGAAAGACGAATTATAATTTTACTAGAATCAAAAAGGAATTGTAGATCTACAATGTATATTTTAATCTCATCTCTCCTCATGTGAAGAATAGGTAATTAATTAAAAACTAAAATATAAATTTGACTTCTTTTAAAATTAGAAAACTTGTAATTAAAGAATTGGTTTTATCAAAACCTAAAGGTAAGGGTTAAATTTTTTTTTTCTTGTTGCTGTTGTTGGAACATAGCAAAAACGCATTGAGTCATACAATTATAGATTAATAATTTTGAGATAGGGCTTATTTATTAATTACAATGATAATTCTTTCAAAAGATTGGGATAAAGAGTTTTTGTAAAAAAAATATATTTTGAAATATAGTAAGATAATCCAAAACTTCCTGACATTTTAAAGTAAAAATGCTGTCACTGCTGTGTATTTTTTTAACAAAAAAAAATCTTATAATCTTTAATTTTTTAAATTTCTTATAATATTATTTTTAAAAAACTGTATCTTACTTAATTAATAATTATGCATTTTCAGCAATTTGAGGGATGATCCAGCTGACAGACATGGTGATTTAAGAAATGTTCTTGATCAAAGAAGAAGTGTTTTTAATTCACACGAGTTATCATCATCAGGCAAGATTAATAGCATTACAAATGAATTGTTACATCTTACCGATGAATTAACTCCCGCAGTCTTTCTAAAATTAGCTCTATTAAAATTGGTAACTGCTTTTATGTTTATTATAAAAATATTTTATATTAATGTTTTTATTATTCCAATGTAAATCTCTTCAGTTATTATTTCATATTTTATACATAGATGAACAAATTACTCTAGGTATGATATTTTTTTTTCTTTAAGAAAAATAATATCAAAGAAAATATCTTATTAAATTGAATACATGTAACAATTCGTTCTTTTCACTGGCCAAGATTACATTCAGGAAATTTCTTATTTATATTTTATATTATTTAAATTATATGGTTATTTATATTGTTATGTTGATTGTATGTTTGTTTCTATTTGATACAAATAGCAATTAAATAGCCGTATATAAATCCAAATTAACAAATTATTATATGAACCTTTTGGAGAAACAACTGTCTACTAATATTTTTCATAAGAAATTCCTGGTTTTAAATATAAAATTATAAAAATTCGATTTAATTGAGAACATTGTATTTATATAAAAGTGAGTTATATACACACAAATACAATAGCCTCTTTGTAAACTACCATTCGGTAGTTTGACACATTCTACTTTGTAGTTTAAATAAGTATTAATAATATTATTTTGTGAAATTCTCAAGTATTTCTCTCTTCTAAATGTTATACTGTAAAAGGTTCACAACTTTCCATATACAATTGAAGTATATTGTTGTAAAGTAATCGTCTAAATTGGATGACAAATATAAACACAGTGCTTGGTCAATTAAGAAAAGTATGTGCTTTTGTAAATGCATAACAATAACTTTCTATGATAATATGTAGATTTAATTATCTAATAATCTTACTTTTTTGACATAGCTAATTAAATAAATTTTCACAAACTACAGAAGTCCTTGTAGCAAAATTGTTAAATTCGAAACTTAAACAGATTTGGAACAGCAAGGGTTAAACAGTAGAATTGATAATCATGTTTTCATTGAATGTATTGATAAGATTAGTTGTATATTTTGGCGCCACATTTTGTAATTTGGATTCCTTTTTGAATTCAGGCATGGACTTTGGCCCACCTGATGTTGACGCAATGTTGTTTGCATTTTTATTAAATGTGTACATGTTTTAATTATTTAAATTTTTACTTGGAATGCTTTATCTTTGGTATCCCAAACATGCCAGATTAAAAAGAGGTTACTGAATGTATAAAAAATATAAAGTTACAACTCAAATCTTAATATTTTATATGAAAAAATAGATAGTATATCAGATAAAAAAAAAATTTTTAAACCTAATTTCATTGATGACCCATAAAATTTCAAAGCTTTTGAGAATCATTAATTTTTTAACTTGAAATTAAACCTTTGGTATTGATTATTGTTTTACACTTATTTAATAGTTACAGTTAATAATAATTTTTTGCTGGCAACTATTCTGAATATGTAATTTTGAATTTAGAAATCTGCTTTTCACATATAGTGTTGATATGAAGTGAACTAAATAAAATGTTTAAAACTACAATGTCATTTAATAAAGTGAAAGTTTTATTTATTTATTTTTTTATTTTTTTGGTATAAAAAAAAAATATAAAGTTACAATTCAAATCTTAATATTTTATATGAAAAAATAGATTATAAATTTTAGATATTTGTTTGAATTTAAGCATTATTCAGTTACTGGATGCCTTAATAAGATACAATGAGTTGTTAGAATAATACATTGCATTGTGCAGTGTTGCTTTTTAATGAAATGAAGATTTTTATGAATACTCTACTCTGTATTTTTAGGTTCTTGTTAATTTCTTTTTATTTTTATAGGAAATTATAATTATTAAAGACGATGAAGAAAGAATGTTACTAGAAAAAGTCATTAAAAAAGCGACATCAGCGTTGGATGGATTTTATGAAAAGTTATTTATAAAAGTATGGTATTCCTTTTATTCTTTTTAAATATACTTTTAATGATAACATAGAGTGTTAAAATTTCTTTCAGATAATTATTTGAATGGATCATTCATTGGAGATAAAAGTTTAAATAAAATATTTTATTAATGCAATTTAATTAAAAACTACAATAATCAACACTAAAAATTACATTTTTCAAAATTATGTGCTTATCATAAAAAACATAACACAAAAGAACAAATCTTGGGATATTTTAATTAATCATACCTTTCAGAAAGCGATCAATTAACTATAGTTCCAGTTTTGTCAATGGAAGAGGGGTGGGGACAGGAGAAGTGTGCATGTTTTTGTAATAAAAAGAAATAATTCAATTCCATTATTGAGATTAAATTCCTGATATTACTTTGAAACCTGTTTGAATGTAATCTAAATATAACCAAAATAATGACTCATGTTCTCGCAAATAAAATTGTTCATAATATTGATTTTTTTTCTGTCGCATGATAACATTTTATTGATGATGATTAAAATATAAAATAAAATTTATGCACTTTATGATTTTTAATAGTAATAGTTTTTTTAATAGTTTTAAACAAACTAGTAAATGGAACTGCATATATTTTTAAAGAAATTTAGCATTGAAAGATTAAATGGGACAGGTGCTTAATATAGTAATCTATCTTTCGGCATGCCCGTGGGGGTTGAGCGATTTTTTTGGCAGAGGTGGAAAATCTGCGCCAAACTGCTCCAAAATTCATGCCTTGCTACATTCTGCTACAAAAATGACCTGATGAATAAAAATTCCGCTACCTGGAAGAACAGGTAGCGGAATTTTTATGAAGACAAGTACAGGAGAATTTAGATATCGTTTTAGAAACCCGGACCACAGCTCAGTATTCCGCTCAGAATTAACTGCTATAAGCGAAGCTCTGAATCTAGCTTTAGACTTTAAAGTACCTGATGTTTGGATTCTGACTGATAGTAAGAGCTCAATACAGTATTTGAAAAATTGGCCAAGCATCTTGGACAAATTGGGGCAGGATATAGTTTCCAAACTAGCTGTTTTGGACCAGATCGGATCGGTGTGCTTGCAGTGGATTCCCTCCCATGTGGGCATCTACGGAAATGAAATTGCTGATCTGCTCGCTAGGGAAGGTTGCGAACTTCCCAAAGCTTCTTCTTCCAATCTGTTAGCTTCAGAGGTTCATTCCATGACTTTAGCCAGAGTGAATACCTCTTGGAGGTCGCCACCAATTCATGCATGGTGCGGCGCTAAATATCCTGGTATGTCCATACAGTGCTCCTGTCCTAGACCTGCTCAGACGGTTTTAGCTAGACTAAGGACTGGCCACATTAAGAGTTTGACCTTCAATGGAGACGAGAAGACATATGCCCTCTGTCATTGTTCGACCATCGCATCTCCCTCTCATCTCATAGATTGTATTGGTGCCTCTGTGAGGCAACTGTTGAATGAGGGGAGGACAGTTTACGATCTATTGATGCAGCATGATCTACTGGACTTGGTTTAGGATTCTAAATCAAGGGGATAAGCAACAACAACAACAACACAAAAATGACAAATTTCGAATTTTTGCACCAAACTGCACCAAAAATGAGATATTTCTTTTATTTTTATTTAGCAATCCAGAAAAATATCCTAATATGAATGAGCCAATGTTATAACAGTTCTGTTTTTATGACTTTTTTTGTTGGCGATAGGATTTATTAGTTATGTCAACAGCATTTGTCATAGGCGAAAATTCTTTTTAAATGATTGAAGGTGGTCTTGTGGCGCCATCTATTATCTTTTATAGGAACAAATAGGATAAATAATTTGCTTGTGAACATATACTGCTAAATGTTTCTACAATAACTGTTTCAAATAAATGTATTAAATTTAACTTAATACTAAATTAACATTTGTAACTTATTCACCACCAAGCATAATTATTTTAATTTCTAAAATTTTTTAAAATTTTTTCTCTACAACTAATATGCTTTATTTGTTCCTTTTTAATTTATTATCTTATTAAATAATAACCAAATTTTAAAAGAATTTTATTTTTAATAATAATTTAAAAATTATCTGTAATTGGTCATTTGAAGGATTACAGCAATTATTTATTTTCCATTTATTACATGAAGTGAATTTCTTAAGCACGTTTTTTTTCCCCTACAGAAAATCTACAATTATATTATATCTAGAAATATTAAAATTATAAATATCAATAATATATTGGTATATCTAGAAATGTAAATAAAATATATTAGTATATCTAGAAATATCAAAAATAAGATTTGTTAAATAATATTTAAAAACATATTTATGACATTTATCCATTATTTATCTATACATAATTATTGTTCATTTTTCTTATGCATGACATATTAGGTTTTTTGTGTTACATTTTGTATTTTTTCTAAACTTGGATTCATATAATTTTAGATTTAATTTTAAAACTAAAAACACCATTTGGCTTATACAAATAGAAATAACTTATAGTAAATATATAAGCATTTTTTTTTTCTTACCCAATCAAAACTCATATATCATGTGATACTTTCAAATTTTAAATGAATCTTTTATTTCTTACTACCATTTATTTAAAATAATTGGTATTTTAATTAAATAACATATTTAATGTAAAAATATAATGCCAATACAAAATTCAGAGAAAAATTTAATATATTTGTTCTATTAAATAATTTAATAGTAATATTTTTATAAGAAATCCATTAAAAATTGGTACAATATTTCCATTAAAAATATTCAATGCTAAGAGTTCCAAAATATTCAAAGTTGCAAGAAAGATGAGAAATTGTTAGCCATTAAAAAATACAAAAAATATTAATAAATACATCCATTACTGAAATGTGTCCAGTTCAATAATGGATGCGTTTATTAATATACATTAAATAAACAATTATTTTATTTATGTATTAAATAAAACATTATTTTTAATATTCAATTATAAGTCTAATTTTCTTGTTATAAATACATTAATAAATTAGTTTTGTAGTGAATTTTGAATATCATACAAAATGATTGAGTTTAATTCTATTCGGGTACAAATTCTGCGATTTTATTTCATATCAATCAATATGATTGCTAAATAAATGTCAAATTATTTAGTATATGCTTTAAAATCTGAAGAGAACTGTTAATGTAAAAGTATACTGCTACGAAACCACTGAGAGAGAGAGAAAACTACTACAAAAATGTAAGTTGGACTGCTATGAAACCATTGAAAGCTGGTACGAAAATCATTTTTTGGTTTTCCACCCCTGTGTTGGATTGCCAAGTTTAGATAAAAAATATAAATGATTCAAACATATAAATAGTAAACAAGAAACACTGGTGTAATAAATAATGTTAAAGTGTCAAAGCAGTTGATTTTATATGTGAGGAATTCACAAGCCAAATAGGAAAGAGATAAAACGAAAGGAAGAAAATTACATGAAAACTTGACAAGAAAAAGAGAAGCAGATTCTCAGCTTAAAGTAAATAGTTCAGAAAGAAAGTTGAAGAAGAAATTGATCTTTCAAAAATCACCAAAAATTTTTAAAGCTTCTAATTGCTAAGCTTTAAAACTTTTTG
>BPLQ01007901.1:0-273480 GCA_021605075.1 Caerostris darwini | reverse complement strand
CTATAGCAGCACACATTTATAAATATGTACACCTCAACATTCTTCACAAATTTTGCTTCATGCAAAAGTGCCATCATAGTAATCTTAATTTAACCACCTCCATTTATAAATGATTTAACATTATCATCCTCATATCCGCTCTGTGGCAGTGATTGAAAAAGTTCTCCAAAGCAGGTTTTTTTTTTTAAAGGGATGTATTAGTGGGCCTACAAAAGTATGGATAAAATCAAATTGCTAAAAAAAAGCTGCCTTTTTTCCCAAAAACAAAATAAGAATAAAATTATTTTCTTCAAAATAAAATAAGAAACTATAAGTGATGGAAAATTCTTTTTGTAAAAGGATGCAAAATGTTAAGTGCATTTTTCATTGACATGGATAAAAAAAAGATAATAAAAAAAAAAGGCAATCTCATGGCTTTAGCAATTATTGCTTCTGTTAGACAAATAATTATTATATATGAAAAATAATTTAATTGGTTGAGTAGATATACAGATTACCCATTAAATATAGAATTTAATGTATGAACAAAACACATAATAGCAATCTTAAAGAAAGAAAAAGTATTTTCAGGCAATAAATTACATTCATCAGTTATTGTTTAAAATTGGAAGAAAAAAATAGATTACATTAAAAATTATAGAATTCCAAACGATTTTATAAAAAAAGCATACAAAAGAAATTAAAAAAAATAATCAGAACAGCTTATGAAAGAAATTTTAAGAAAAAAAAACAATAAATCAATAAAAAAAAGTTGAAAATGATCTAGGTTATCACTGATCCACTCTCCCCAAAACAATGCCCATATATTTTATGGGTAATAATTAGTGTCACTTTAATTTGGCTACCTCGCTACTTTTGTACTGACCTTAAGACATGGGCACTTGTTCCACAGTGATTTTTTGCATTCAATAAAATCAAAAATTCACTTGCCAGTTTAAAATGAAATTAATCCTTAAAAAATTTTTAAATGTTTTGAAAAATAAAAGAAAAATAATTTTTATTTTCAATGTTAAGCTTTACAAAGAAATATATAAATAATATAGTAAAAATGTTTGGAATTTTAAAAATGACACACTTTTAGTTCAGCAGTGACGAATTAGATTAGTTACGAAAACGATATTGTCGAAATAGTAATTAGCATTTGACGACGGATAGCACAATGCTGGAATGCCCCAAATACGCTATAGAAGATAAGTACTGAAACAGTAAATGAAAAAAAAAAAAGAATTATTCTGAAAATTTAGCTAAAATTAATAACATCTATTTCAGGATCAGGACTTGTTGCTTTTTTTTTTTTTTTTTTTGCCATCAGTACAAGTCTAGACACCTTAAAATAGACAGAAAAAACATTTTATATTTATTCTTTAAGATTTTTTATAAGGAACAAGAATGGAAAATTTTGTTTTGAGGGATGAATTCTTTTCAATTAAAATTAATTTATATATTGAATTCTATAAATGTAAATACTTAATAAAATTACTCTGTTTAATTGAAATTGTACTTACTATACATTAAGAAGGAAAAAAAGTAAGTTGTATTTTGTTTTCAGACAGAGAGATTATTATTCACCAAAGAATAAATATATATAAAATTTACACCTGAAAGAAAATTGGAAAGGATCTCATCAGTAGTAAATGTTCAAAGCTTATAAAAATTTTATATTGTTTAATCTTTTTAAATATTTTTCTTTGGATTTCGATACGAAAAGTACATGAAACAAATTAAAAAAAAAAAAAAAGTTTTAAAAATATTATACATGATATAATGAAACAACAATATCATTTTATAAAAACCCAAGAGATTTTTTGACATTATAAAATTAGGAAAGCTAAGTATTTATGAAACATAACATGTTTACTGCTTCTTGATATTTTGTCAAGAAGTTACAGTGTATAAATTATTGGTTAAATAGGATTCAAATACAAAATTGAATTTAGCTAATATAATCAAGAAAATGATAAAATTTGACACTAATTAAAACAATTATAAAGAAAAGAATTTTTGATATATAAAGAAAGAATTATAATGTTTAAGATCAAGACTTTTGCTTGTGTAAGTAAAATAGTGTTGGATTATCATCATTAACTTGATCAATTTCTTCTAAAGTTTCAATTTTATTCATTAGCATAATAAATACATGATTCATAATTGGTTAATTTATCTTTCAATTAAATTAAATTAAATTTAATTTAATTTATTTTATTTCAATTAAAATATCACATTAAAAAACAGTTTTTTTGAAAAAATAAGAATTGACTTGGATAAGAAAAATCAAAGCAAGAACAGCTGTTTAAGGCACTAAGTTATATCAAATGCAAAGATTATGTTAAGACATTATTCCCTTTAAAAAACAAAACATGCGACAGTAATGAATATTTCAAAGTTGCAGTCAGATATTATGATAATGTATTTCATTTAAAATATATTTCAAATAATATTATAATTCAATTATAATATATTTCAATTAAAATATCCCATTAAAAAACAAAATGCTTTTTAGAAAAAATAAGGACTGACTTAGATAAGAAAAATCAAAGCAAGAACAGTTGTTTAAGGCACAAGTTACATCAAATGCAAAGAAAGGAGTGCTATTCCCTTTAAAAGACAAAACATGTGACAGTAGTGAATATTTCAAAATTGAAGTCAAATATTATGATAATGTATTTCAATTAAAATATATTTCAATTAATAATATTATAATCAATTCAAATATAATATATTTCAATTAAAATATCACATTTAAAAAACAAAATGTTTTTTTAGAAAAAATAAGGACCGACTTAGATAAGAAAAATCAAAGCAAGAACAGACACAAGGTACATCAATGTATATTTAAGGTACAAGTTACATCAAATGCAAAGAAAGGAATGCTATTTCCTTTAAAAAGACAAGACAAGTGACAATAACGAATATTTCAAAGTTGCAGTCAGATATTATGATAATGAATGAAAAAATTGAAACTGCATTGAGCAATAAAAAAAAAAAAAATGTTCAAAGCTTAAAATGCAATCTGGCCTTAAACATAATTAAACCTAGATAAATAAAAATTCAATGAGTTAATTATACTATATTTATAGCAATTAAGATACACTAAATGTGAAAAATTCACAAATATGGGTTAACATATTTGACAAATTATCAGCAATTTGGTGACAATGAAAAGTTGTCATATTACTTTATCGTTCTAAATTGCAATTTGCCTGAAAACTACATGTTTCATAGACCATCATACCAAGTAAGATATAAATTTAACCGAGAAGAGATGGCATCTTCTTAATATTTCCAAAAGCGTTTATAATAAAATAAAAGAGATGCTTCACAATTAAGAACTTCCCTCAGTGAGGTATCTTTAATAATTTCATCCTCACAAACTAACCACCTGCTGTCACGATGTCTAACATATGACCAATAATGACCCCCAGTTTTGCCACCCTGATGTTGCACAGCACCAAACAAAACATACTTGTAAAAATCAGGATCTTTTTGAGCTTGTCTGATTTTTGGATGCACATATGGAGACAAGTCAATAACTTCTGGAAAATAAAGATGAGAAGGATCTTTTTCTAGCACTTCTCTCTTCTTTGACCAATATGCACGGGGTACGTTAAAGCAAACAACATTTGGAAGTTCATAAATTTTCTCGAATAAAGAAGTTGTTCCCTTTTTTTCACAATTTGGACATTTATCAGTTGACTTTTGTTCAGAACAAAACTTTTCTTTTAAGCCAGAAATAAGATGAATAAATTTTTCATTATTATGTTCAACTTTAAGAATGGTTTTTATGCCCATGACAACTTCTATGAAACTTTCCAGGGTTTTAGAGGTATGCTTACATTCTGTACATATTCTAATGTTTAAATAAGACCCATAAAATGTTTTTTTCAAGAAACTATTCCAATCAGCATGACGTTCATTTTTTTCTCCACAACAATCATTCAATATAGTAACAAGGTTATGAAAGAACTCACCAGCATCTTGCTGAAATACTCCTACAACATGTCCACTGGCTTTCTGATATGCACGTAAAAAGTCGGTTGGACGAAGTGCACTTGAAGCCCCACGACAAGTTCTTTGAAATAAGTTGTACAATTCATAAGACACACAATTTTTATTCTTAAAGCAATTACGCTTATCTAAAAGAAAATATTCTACCAAAATTGGATTATGCAGTAAAACTTGAACAATGCAGTTTATATAACAAGTGTTTCCAACATTCTGAATACCTCTTACCCCAAGTAGCGTGTCACTTGCAAGCTGCTTCATTCCCATTGCCTTTAACAAAGGTATCTCCCTTCTTTTCGGTTTCCATGTAGGTCTAGGTGAAATATTACGAACCATTGACTGTGCTACTTGGCATTTATAAAGTTGATTTTCAAAAGTTTCATGATAAACAAAATCATCACATTCAAAGCAAAATATCTCACCAAGATTAATACTTACAGCAAAACAATGTTTAGCTTCTAACACATGCTTTTTCATATGACCAGCTTCATAGCATCCAAAAAAGGGACAAGTTAAACATGCAAATAGTCGTTTATTGGCATGTTTGCATATTCTACATACAGCTTCTTCCTTGTAGGCTAAGTGTGTCACATAAAAAGATAGTATGACAGTGTAATTCCTCAATAAAATTTCAACATCTTTAAAATGTATACATTCACAGTTTGGCACCTCTTTTTCATTATCTATATAATGTGTGAGAATTTCATCATTTCTTTTTAAATGTTCTCTGTCATTTAATTCTAAATTTTTTAGGGCATCGTTAATAATGATAATTGTATCTTTATCAGAAGAACTAGCACTTTCACTATCTTTCTTATCAGCATTTTCCCAGGAAATAGTCTCTGCATCCACCGAAGATTCCATAGCATTACTTCTTTCATCTTCCCCAACTTTTATGTCCTCATTATTTCTTTCATCTTCAAAAGTTTCTTCTTCCCCAGCTTCTATGTCCTCATCTTCAGACGTTTCTTCTTCCCCACCTTCTAAGTCCTCATCTTCAGACGTTTCTTCTTCCCCACCTTCTAAGTCCTCATTATTTATTTCATCTTCAAAAGTTTCTTCTTCCCCATCTTCTATGTCCTCATTATTTATTTCATCTTCAAAAGTTTCTTCTTCCGCCGCTTCTATGTCCTTTGAAGTAACTGTAGCTGTCAAATTTCCTTCATTCAAGTCCAAAGCATTGTATTTAGTGACAAGAGATTCATAATCACTACTGATGTCCTTGTCTTCTTCAGAAGGATTTACATATTTATTCATTTCTATGCGTTTCAAATTTCCTTCATTCAAGTCCAAAGCATTGTATTTAGTGATAAGAGACTCATAATCACTACTGATGCCCTTGTCTTCTTCAGAAGGATTTACATATTTATTCATTTCTATGCGTTTAAGACTGTATTTTAAATAAATTAACTAATTCACACGTTTCCTACTAAAACATTTATTCCAACGACTTTAACATGATCTAATTCGTTTTTCCGAGCATCTATTTATAAACTAAGAAAACTTGTTCATTGTTTTTTAAATGATTCATAAAATATACGAGTTTAATTTCACAATGTTTGAGAAAATTATTACATTAACACCGACGTAAAAAGCTTTTAAATAATTTACAGCAGTTACATTCAAACCTTCTTAAAATTTGT
The DNA here is from genome assembly GCA_021605075.1 of Caerostris darwini. Taxonomy (NCBI): domain Eukaryota; kingdom Metazoa; phylum Arthropoda; class Arachnida; order Araneae; family Araneidae; genus Caerostris; species Caerostris darwini. The sequence continues at coordinate 267,835 of BPLQ01007901.1, read as the reverse complement.
TTTGTAAATATAGTACGCAGTTATCATAGTGAAAACATCAGTGCAGTTTCAAATACGGACGTCTGGGAGGAGGAATTGTGCACCCTACGCTTAGGGAAAAATAGGGAATTGTTTAGACAGGAATGGTGTGCACCGTTCCTCCTTGGGAAAGCACTCGCCGCACTCGATTCCTCCCAGCCCATTCCTAAGAAGTGTAACTCTGAAGATTTAGGAGGAACTCGCTCTGCACACTATTCCTGCTACCCTGTTTTTGAAGAGAAAATATCTCGAAGAGATGAATACTCACAGAAATATCTTAGATGTAGATTTCAAAGAAAGTTTCTGTTAGTAAAATAAGGCAGATTTTATGTTATAAATACATTGAAATTTTACATTCCTACGAAATTTATGCCACCAAAATGAATTTATATATGTTGAATAATATGAGATATTGGAGTTAAAAAAAATAGATAATTAAAATGCATTGGCTTAAAATTATAAATTAATTCCTAAGGGACATCTATGATTCTTTTACTTTAATTATAATTTTTGTGTGTTTATAGTTAATATTTAAAAAGAATTGCAAGCTTTTAAAATTCCATATTTTTACATGGGGATGCAGTTTAGAGAACAATATATTTATGCATCATTTACAATCTTTTTTTAAATCATTATACTTTTTCATCCTATTTTTTATTTATATTTCCTACATATATAATAAATTGATTATTATCAAATTCTGATCTTTAATAGAGTTTGACAATTTATTAACTATCTTGATAACTAACTGTATGTGTAATGATTTAAAAAAATATTACATTGCCTCACATGCTGTTGAAATTTTCATATTTTTATACTGGGATTCAATTTCTTGTACTCATTCATTTTATATTCTATACAAATAGTCATGTAACAATATTCAAGAAATTTTATAAAGAAATGTATGAAATATAATTTATTTAAAATGCCAAAAAAAATTTTTATGCCAAAATTTTTATTTTTCAATACTAAAAAATTGCTGAGGAAAAAAAAACATATTTGTTAATGAGTCAAATGAAAAGAAATATTTACTGTTGATCAACTTTCATGCACGGGGCCTGATTTTCCTATAGGCTAACTAGGCTTCAGCATAGGGCCTCAAGATTAAGAGGTGCCTACATTCAAATAGTATCAATTGTGCCTACATTCAAATTGTATTCAGTGCAAAATTAAAATTACACTATTCTAAAAACAGTAAACACTGAATCGAAAATAAGGAGAAATTCTTCTAATTTACTATTTCTTTTTAAATGGATATTTAGATAGAATCAATTCTTAAATCAAATAACTATTAACATAAAATTGAATATAATATTTTCTTTTTTGTGATCTGGATTTTGTTTGAATAAAGCTCCATTTTTGGTTTAGTTTAAAACTTAAAATGTGAATTATTATGAAATAAATTTATCTGAATTGAATTTGCTTTAATCTTCGATGTATCGAATATATTTAATTTAATTTGATAGCAAATATGATAATTTTTATTGCATATGTTATTTTCGTAGTAAAAGTTTTTTATTATTTGAATTTTGTTTCTTTGTGAATGTTGTGTGTAATGTTTGATTAGTTATTGTTACAAGTTCTATATATGGGGCTGAGAATAAATCTCCAAATAAATGTTGTTGATTTTTTTTTTATTTATTAACCGTGCCACATTTTTTTATAAAGATTAGCTTTTTCTAAGTCAATTTCAGTCACTTCACTTTGGTTTTGATTGTGTGTATCGCTAGTATAGGGCTGTGTAGCTCTGGATCAGTGTTGTCGGGTATTGCAATACTTTTATTTTCGGTTCGTCTAATTTCTACATTTCTGCCGCACTGTTTGTTTTTTCCTCACTCTTAAAGTATTGACTTATTTTAGGTAACTTCTTATTTTTTTTTCTTCAAACACCATCTTTCTTTTCCGTTTTGAACTATCACTAAGATACTTTCTATTACTAAACATGCTATTATCTAATTTCCACAATCAACTAACTAACGACTTATCGAGGATACGATGAAAAAAAAAGTAAGATAATATTGAAGCATAGAGAATGTGCGAAACAAGGACTTCCCTGATTTCTTGAAGTCACTGACTTGCCATCGAGAATTCTCACTTTTGATTTTGTAAGTACCTATTAATCATTCTTACTAAAAAAAATATAGATAAATTATTTCATTTTAACTATTTTTAAGAGTGGCTTTCAAATGGGATTTACATGATTTATTTCAACAATTGTAAACTCGCGAAAAGAAATAGCAAAACGTCACGAAATGGCGAACGACAATTTTTCCTGAATGTGTTTTTTTTAAATGCGACAACGTACCCTTGAATATTGTTTTCTCCTCTCTACGTCCACATATAATGGAATCCCAGTTGAAAAGCAGAAGCACACAAATAACAGATTAAAATATCCATTAAATGCATATGCTAAGCGATACTTGATTAAATAATTTAGGATTAATACACTTATGTATATAAATAATAACCAAAAGACTTAATTTTCAATAATTAAATACGTAAGTAACAAATACCAATCAAAGCAGATCGTTAAGGATTTGAAAATTAGGCTTAAGGAATGAATTTAAGCTTAATACTCAATAAATATTAATCATATTAAAATCCTTACTTTTGTAAATTGGGTTAAGCAAATAGCACTACAAGTAAAAGCAAGCACACAAATAGACTAGTCAAAGAAACGTTTAAAAATGAGATAAATCATAAACTGGGAAGCCCGTCGAAAAGAAAAATCAAACATAAGGTTATCATAAACTGAGTAAGGATTTGAGCTGCCAAGCATGTTTGGTGTCAAATGCTCTCGTCAGCAATTATCTCTATTTATTATATTATCTCTACTATTATATCTATTTATTAGATATTTTTACATTTTTTCCATATTGATAAAATTACCGACTTCCTGGTTTTATCGCCAATCTCTGAATCATCCAAGATCTCGCAAAAGAAAAACGAAATTGAAACTAAATTCCTAATACTTGCATAAAAAAAAAGACACATTACTCTCTAATATTATTATTACTTTCTTAGCTATTTTAATTTTATACCCTTATCTAAAAAAAAAATTGTATGTTAGGTTAGAAAACTGATATTCCGACTGTGTCTGATTTGAAAGAACATATGAGTATTTGATTATTTACATCTAAAATCTATGAAACCTAGTTACGTCTTCATATTTCCAAAATGAATAGTTAAAGTACCTCGTGTAACATAGTTCACTGTATAAAGTGAATATCCTTTAATATTCCTTGCTGGTTCCTTTACAGGTAATCATAATAACTCATCATTCTAAGACAATAGGAAAAAGTTCAGAATTCTAGTGTCAGTAGGACTCGAGACTCTCACCTGAGAGATTGTACACCGCAACTAGCGCTACCGCTGAGAAACATTTAGTACGGTGCAATCACGCACTTCTGTTGAGAAGCGTTTAGTTTTCAGTCTCTCAATCTGAGAGGAAATATATTTAGAACAACCCCGTGTATTTGTTACCCTACAGACTCTCACGCGGAGAGGAAGTATATTTCGCGCATAAAATGAGTACCTGAGTATCTTTATTTTCGGCTTATTCGTAGAATTCTTCCACGAATCTATAATTATCTGTCTTTAAATGTGTTAAATATTGTCTGACTCTAATTGTATGTGTGTGATGTCTGTGAGTGTGTAAATAAAGCTGTGTGTTCTCCAACCTGTGCCTCAAGTCTCTACACAATCTCTACACACCTCAAGTCTCTACACAATCACAGCTGCACAACCCACAACACTACAATTTCATTTTATTGATGATTAAACGTTTAATAAAGTTTCTAGTATTAATCTTATTTTACGTTACAGAAACTATTTTGAAATCTATATCTAAGATTTTCATTCGAGAAAATTCTTCTCTGAAACGAGCTTGGGGGGAAAACTGTTCAGAGAAAATTCCCTTTTTTTCCCTAAAATGTACATGTGGAGCTTTAAGATAATTCCTCTCTGTAATGCTCCGTAATGCTACGTAATGCCTAATTAACGTGTAATGCTTAGAAAGAGGAAATTCAAATGTTTTGCGAGAAAATACGTGGAATGAGGGGAAAAGCAACCCTTAGCGGCAGCAATAAAAAGCGTCATCCCTTCTGTTTTGAGTGGGCGGTGCTTGAAATTTGTTCGCTTTTTAAAAAGTCCTGAAACGACTTACAATTTTTCAACTTGATTATTATTCCGATAACCGATTAATATTTTCTATTCCTCCTAAGGGTTTGAAGATGTTTCAAAATTCTTTCAGAACAAAAAGTGTCTTGCGGAATTTTAATTTATAATTCGTTCATGTAGTTAAATTATTTATTTAGTTTTTATTATTAAATTTTATTTGACTACATAATTAAATTTTGCTTATGAAATTAAATTTTAATTTTTTGCGAAATACTCCTACGTTTTAATGTTTTTATGTTTTTTAACTCTGTATTTTTTACTACTGTGTCCAAAAAGTAAAAACAATTTTCAATTTAAAATTCCCGGGTATATGGAATTTCATTTTTTTTTTTTTTTTTTTTTTTTTTTTTTCTTTTTAGGGTGCTGGCACTGTCCGTGAAATCTGTGTGAAATTTGACGGCGAATTTTGAAATGTCTGAATTAATTGAGCAAAGAACTTGCATTCAATTTTGTTTGCGGAAACGTATAGAATATTGCAGAAGGCATTCCTATATTGGAAAGAAATGTTTAGAAGCGGTTTAAACTGTTCAAAGAAGGCAGAGAACGCATTGAAGACGAAGAGCCCTCTGGTCGACCCTCAACCTCAACCGACGAAGCTCATGTCCAAAAAATTAAAGATTTAGTGCTTGCAAACCGTCAATTTACAATTAGAGACCTTGCTGCTGATGCTGGAATTTCAAAAGGATCGGTCAATTCCATTTTGGGACTCAAACGCGTCAAATCTCGATGGATACCGAAAACACTGAACGCGCCAGCTCACACTGCATTGATTATTTGTGACTTTCTCGGCACAAAATGAAATCCATATCGCTCCACAACCACCGTATTCACCGTGTGACTTCTGCCTTTTTACCTAAACTCAAAAGATCACCCCTGAGACACCGTTTTGAGTCGATTGAAGAGATTCAACGTGAATCGCCGAGTGCTTTGAAGGCCATCCCTGCCGATGACTTTTTAGCATGCATTGAGGATTGGGTAAAAAATGTTGGCATAAGTGCATTGTGTCCGGAGGGGATTACTTTGAAGACGATGAAATAAATTTGGAGGAATAAATAAAGAGTTTTTTATAGAAAAAATAATTGGTCTTACTTTTTGGGCACAGTAGTATGTGAATCAGATCCTTCTTCTTAATTGGCGCAACAGCCCCATGGTGGGCCAAGGCCATTTGCCAACTAGCAGATTTCGAGACAGGGGAAGTTTTCTTTTCACGGGATAGGGTTGTCAACCCAATTTTCTACAGTCATATTGGACCGGGACTTATAGTTTAAAGTGTATTCCGAACCACTACAAACATCCACGTCACGACGGGGCTCCAACTCGAAACCTGTGACGCCGAGCGCCAGAGCACTAATCACGATCATCAGGTCCATTTGAAGCAGTTTAGTGCAATAAAAAATTATTGATAAAGTAATTAATTTAATGAATTTTAATTATTTTAATAATATTGTTCAGTATGAGCTGAGAACTTTCATAAGCGGATGCATTTTATTCTGTGGATCACTCCCCTAAGACAAAACCCTGGTGTGCGCTTGCATTAATAGACTACAGGGGCCTGATGGCCGAGTGGCTAGCGCTCTGGTCCTCGATACCACAGATTTCAGGTTCGAGTTCCGGCGATGCCACGGATGTTTGTAGTGGTTCGGAATCCACTTTAAACCGTGGTATCCGGTCTAATAGGATCGTAGAGCGTTGCGAGTGTAGTGTTACTCGCGTCCGTAGCATGTCTTCCTCATTTGTTGTTGTGATTAATACTCAATATCTTGCGGTGCGGGGCGGACATCCCATGAGTAGTTTACTCATGGATGGAGGGAAAGGGGACAGCTTCTGTTGTGATGGGAACGCGCGTAGATAGAAGTCTGATTTGGATCCGTGTCGCCCGAGAAGGAGGGCAGCGCTACACCTCTATATATTAATCAGGAACTATCTCTTATTTGCGTATTGTATGGGAGAAAACCAGGAAAACTACCACCAGGGAGTCCGACGTATGAGGCAAGATGCTGAACATCACAAACGCCATCGAGACTCCTCGATTTTGAAACAGTGTCTACAACAAAGCCGCCAGTGGATTGAACCTCAGCAATAATGTTGCCTTAATGGCCGAGTTTCTAGCACTCTGGCGCTGGGTGCCACAGGTTTCGGGTTCGAGTCCCAGTGATGCCATAGATGTTTGTAGTGGTTCAGAATCCACTTTAAACCGTAGGTCCCGGTCTCATATGATTGTTAGAGCGTCACGGAACCCAATCAAACTTCTCACCCACATCATTCCCATACTGTATAGGGGCAACTCAGCTCCTGACACAGTGATGTGGTGTGGTGTAATAGTAGTAGCTCTAATGGTCACCGGCGTCGCACGTTGCCACTGAGCCATGAAACGAACGGATCATTTTACAAATGTAGGCAAATATTACAATAAGTTCACTTAAATGAATATTTTATTTTTTTAATCATTTTGGTGGGAATCTATTCACAAGAAAACTTATTAATAGAAAATAAATACCAAATATCTACAAAAATTAAATTTACATTTATTTGCAGCTAAAAAAAATGAATCATCTCTTTTGAAAATCGTTGTATGATAATAGACTTTTTTTCTCCCTTCTCTCCAACAGCATAGAGTAGTAAGCAATCTACAGTAAAGATTGTTGCCAAATATCGCTAAGCTATCACTGCATAGGTTTGATTACGAAGTAAAAGTCATTGCGCTGTAGGATCACGTAAGGCTTATGTTTGCCACACACTGGCAAATCATACACGTGCTTTGTCATATTACTACTCTGTATGCACATCACATACTGGTGCGTGATAGTAGACGAAAAATGTCTGGAATGCTGTTATAGATAAGAATTAAAAACGCTTTGTACAATGCCGCATTGATGATGAACTGTGCTATTGAACCGGATTGTCACGGCTTTAGCAAACAGAAGTGTGTGTGTGGAGGATGGAGGGGGGGTGTCTAGTCAGTTTAAAAATACGATTCTCGACTCTTTTATAAAAACAAGTAATAAAAAAAAACATTTTTAAAGTCAATTTCTGTTTTTTTTTTTTTTTTTTTTTTTTTTTTCACTCTATTGCAGAAAATCCTTTTTAAATAATTTTCCTTCATTTTTTTAAGTTTATCTGGCTCCCTCTATTGGTAGATATACGCAACTTAATAGTAAAAAAAAACTAAAATTAATGAATTAAATTTAATTACTGAATTAATATTTGAAAAAACTGTATTAACATCCAGTGTCATCCACTACAAATTCAAAAAAAAAAAAAAAAATGCATTTGAACTTGAGTGGATGAATAAAAAGTATTTTATGAACGATTGAAAATTTGAACAAGATATATATAGGGAGAGTGTGAGTAAATAGAAGGAATTGAAATAATTTTATTTTTCCAAATCTCTGGGAATTACTGTTAAAGTTAAATGGAGGATGCAATTGAATTTAATCCTTCAATAATACAACCCCTAGTAAAGATAGTGACAGCTTTAGCAGCATACTAAGTAAGCTCTGAGAGACTTTTATATCACTAAAACTTATATAAAGTTATTTTCGATCAACAATGAAAGATCTTATACAGCCGATTCGTGGCTCAGTGGCGAAGTTCGTCGCTGGTGAACATTAGGACTGAGGTTCCATCCGCTGGCGACTTTGTTGTAGACACTGCTTCAAAAAACGAGGAGACTGGAAGGTTTGGAATGTTCAGCATCTTGCTTCGTGAGTCGGACTACCTGGTGGGAGTTTTCCCGGCTTTTCTGCCATACTACACGCAAATACGGGGTAGTTCATCCTAAAAGTCCTCCCGGAAGACACTTCCCTCCTTCTTCAGCGTCATGGAGCCAAGTTAGACTTCTACCTACGGGTGCTCCATCACAACAGAAGCTGTCGCCTCCTTACAATGAGACCACACGGGTTCTTGGACTTAGTACAGATGTTGCTGTTTGCCAAGTGGGATAAAAAACAACAGATAGTATAGAAGCTAGTATATAATACTTAGGTACATGTTAATTTGATATTGTATATATATATATATATATATATATTGTAAGCAAATTTAAAGACCAATAATGGCTTTTAAAGGAATGCAAATAATACACCTTTCAAGTTGTAAAAAATACTTTGTTATAAAAAAAAAACGGTTTTAATTGATAGCGCTTTCGGGTTCGAGTCCCGGCGGTGTTATGGATGTTTGTAGTGGTTCGGAATCCACTTTAACCCGTAGGTCCCGGTCTCCTATGACTGTAAGAGCGTCACGGAGCAGAAGTCAGACTTCTACCTACGGGTGCTCCATCAGAACAGAAGCTGCACCCCTCTTTCCTCCTTCCATGAAGGATACGACAACAACAACAACAATTGATAGCGTTTAAATGATTTCAATAAAAGTCATTGAATTTATATCACAAATTGTTCTAATGTAAAGATAATACTACATAAAGGAGCCAGGGTCGGAAGTCCGATCCGATTCAGAAATCGGATTTTTTGGGTCCATTTCTCACTTCTGCTAGCAGATATGAAGATATCAAATAGCCGGGAATATGTTGGCTGTTTTGTTTTCTCCAAAATTTCTTAAATGCTTATCTTCTGTCCAATTTTCATTATCTTAAATTTACAACATGCCATATATAATTGCAGTATCAAAAACAATCTTTAAAAAAAGGAAGAAAAAAACAAACCCTTTTGTTAATTTTATTTCGTGAACATAAAAATAGAAGTTTATTATTATAGGGTACATTAAAGAACTGGCACAGATTAATCGAAAACATTTTTTTTTTTTTTTAAGCGAAATTTATGGTGTTGTTATTTTATCCCATTTGGTAGAAAAACTATCATTTAGACGAGGGATGGGCAAACGTTTTCGGTCGCGGCCCAAAAATCGAAAAAAAAAAAAAAAAAAAAAAAAAGTTTGGCAGGCCAAGATAAATTTTTCTAAAATTTTAAAAACTACATACAAGTATTACAAATTAAATGTGTTAATGAGCAGAATGAAATTGCGATTTCATTTTTAAAAGTTCTTTATAGTGAGGTTCGAAGTGAGATGTACTGATTCTGAGGAACGAGGCTAAATACTCATCTGTCCGTCTGCTTCTGAAATAATTCTTTCTACGACTGGAGCTTAAAATGCACAGTCTGCCACATGTGAAGTCTAATTCACCTATATTGGATGTCTGCTCCCGAGAAAGAGATAACTCTTGTTGGCGCCAATGTGCAGCTATAACTAACAGAGAACTTCCGCTTTTAACACTTTACCGATTGAAAGCTGTCTGTGCTTGCTATTTCCGGCGAATTATGTTTTGTAGAACAAAAATAGAGAAAGTAAAAAGATCATCAGTCCTTTGAAATAATGGAAGAAAAAAAATATTGAATCAAAGTAGAAAAGGAGATGGATATATAATATATAAATATATAGTTCTTTTAATTTGCCTCGGACCGGTAAAATAAAATTCTATCCGCGGGCCGGATAGAACATTCCGGTGGGCCGGAGATGGCCCGCGGGCCGTAGTTTGCCCATCCCTGATTTAGACCAAATCCAAGAACTCATGAGGTCTCATGGAAGGAGGGAAAGGGGAGGAGCGACTTCTGTTATGATGGAACACCCGTAGGTAGAAGTCTGACTTGGCTCCATAATGCTGACCTCTTACGTGGTAGGGTTGTCAGCCCGTCGCCCAACGTCTACAGTCATATTAGACAGGGACCTACGGCTAAAAGTGGATTCCGAACCACTTCAGACATCCATGGCACTGTCAGGACTCGCCTCCGAAACCTATGGCACCGAGCGCCAGTCACTCGGCAATCAGGCCCTAAAAATTATGGTTGTTGATCATATGCCATTGCGAATTTCAGGCAGAATATTACGGGGCTTAATTTCCATCTGGCAATTTATCAAATAAATAATTACTGACAGACTAGAAATAGGTTCGGCCAAGTAATTAGCCCAGACGGATGGTGGCCAAGTGACTAGCTCTGTGGCGATCGGTGTCACAGCTTTCGGGTTCGACTCCCGGCATTTCCATTGTTGTTTGTAATGGTTAGAAATCCACTTTAAACAGTAAGTCCTGGTCTAATATGACTGTTAGAAATAAGGTCTAATACCCTACCTCGTAATACCCTACCTCGAAATCTGTCAGTAGGCAGACGGCCTTGATCTACCAAATAGCTGTTGCGGCAATGAAGAAGAAATAGGTTTGCTACATATGGCAACCATGATGAAAATAAAAATTTTAATGTTTATTCAAACTGATACTTAGTTTAATCAGTACTACTTTCACGATCCTAAGAAGGTAAACTTAATATGTTATTATTTTTTTTTCATCTCATTACTTATAACAATTTGGGCAGTATTCAACCACTTGAAGACAATTCCTGACACTTATATATCTATATATTATCCATATAGGCAATCCATTTTCAGCACTAACTATTTATCTAGGGACGTACTGTAATTTAACATCACTGTCCTATTAGTTCAAAGCAGACATGTTTGTGCTTTAAAATATTTAAAATTATTCTTTATTATCCAGTCAGTGCAAAACATGGGATAGAATTTTTTTTTTCTGAGTTTATTTATGTTGGTACCTATATGAAAAATTATGTTATGCAATATAACCAACTCCAGAAAAAAAAATTTGGATTTGGAAAAGATGTTTCTATCAGTTTTTGGTATGTTTTTCAGAAATATCTGAGAAACAACCTCATTTTAGAGATATTTCTACTATTAGTCTTGAAGGAGTCTAAGAGATTAGTCTAAGAAGATTGAATTTCCTGCAATATCCATTATTACAATGTGATATATATCCGACATTCAAATGTCTTAGAAAAGTTTTGTTGTTTATTTATTGTCTAAATACAGGTGTGCATACCAATTTGAGCTGCATGTGTCCTCCGCATAAATGATGAGGGACATCACCCTGATGTTTTTGCAACTAACCTTCCCTCGCACGAAGGCCGAACTCTGTCCTTGCTTCGATGTCATCCTTGAAAAGAAAAAACGAATGGTTTGTTTTCTCCGCTTATCATCCTGCTCGTGGTAATGAAAACTGATGGCATTCGCGACAGTTTTTATAACAGCAGGTTTCGGGATCATTAATATCATATCAAATGCTGGCATGTTAGCCGCCAAGGCGTTAAACTGTGTTATTGCATAAATGAAACAGATTCAACATTACATAAGTACCAGTTGTACTAATTAGAAAGATTTTTTTAACCGTGTGTCAACAATTTTTTTCGGAATTTAATTTATTTGTTCTTTTCAACATAAGTGGAACGTTCAATTTATATATATCCCCCGAAGGGTGAAAGAGAAGAGAACATTACCTTTCAAACCGACTTTTTTTTTTTTTTTAGTCACTCTACGGTCATTCTTTAGCACACGAAGGCTAAGCAGACCGGGACCTACAGTTTAAAGTGGATTCCGAACCACTCACAGACAGCCGTGCCACCGCCCGGATTCGAAACTGAAGCCTGTGCAACCAAAGGCTAGAGCTCCATTAGCCACTCGGCCATTAGACCGCCAACAGACTTTTAGATATTTGCCCAACATTTGCATGTCGTATAGGAGAAAATCCTAGTAATCCCCACTAAATAGTTTGATGGGACCTGATGGTCGAGGGAATAGCGATTGGTGCCACAGGGCTCGGGTTCGAGTTCCTGTGGTGCCATGGATGTTTGTAGTGGCTCAGAATCCACTTTAAACAGTAGGTCCCCGTCTAATAAGGCCGTAGAGAGTTGGGCGTAGGGCTGACAACCTTACTCCATAAAAAAGAAAACATCTCCTGTCTCGAAATCTCCACCATGGGTCTGTTGCGCCACTGATGATGATGAAAGAGTCTTATGTGCAGCGTCTTTATTTACTATGTTTTAAAACGTAAGTAAATATATAGGTGCATAAAAAACACGCACAATTTTAGCTGTAATGTTTTGTTTGCTCACTTAAATAAGGTTATTTGTAAGGAAAAGCTTAATAAATTTTTTTTTCCGAGAAAGCAGTGGTTGGAAAAAATTATTTTCAGAATCAGTGCTGTACGATATACTAATGAGGGGTGTATGCCTCTAAACGACCCCCAAAACCCTACCTTCATCACTTTCTGATGGAATAGTCATGAGATGTATAATCGATACAGGAAGACCACTGATGTACAGAAAGAAAACCGAAATCAATATATTGATTATGAATGTTATAGAGATAGATAAATATTAATTATATATACAGGGTGATTATAATTAAAGTCCCACTTTCAAAATACTGTAAAAAAGAGCTACTCTTCATAATGAGTTCAAATTTGAATTGAGGATACTTGAAGAAGAGGGAAATGGTACAGTATCAAAAAAATATTCCAAAGTGTATTAATAGAGGGCGCTATAAGCGGCCTAAAGAAAGTGAATTTATCTGCCAGTGATATTTCAAATCGAAATGGCAACGTATTTGGCATGAGTTGCACATTAAACCAACTGCAGTGTTCAATATGCTTGATTGTTTCGGTTTTTTGACGGAAAAAAGGACTTCTAAGTCATTCAACAATTGTGACATTGTTAGTGGAAAGCCCACCCACCATGGCAAGGTCATACCAAATAGGATGGAAAAATCGGTGGAAGTTTTTTTTTTTCTATCACACTGTTTCTCCCTTCTTCATTTCAAATTTGAACTTATTGGGACAAGTGGTTCTTCTTTTACAGTGTTTTGAAAGTGGGACTTTAATTATAATCACCCTGTATACATGGTTCTGGGTAAAAATTGAAATTAAAAAAAATTTATAAAATCGATTGATTATCTGCAGAATAAATTAAATAAAATTTATATAAATTTTTTTAATTTCAATTTTTAATTCAACTAAAAATTAATATGATGGTTTCTTGAATGCTTTTTAGTTCTCCAAGAGTCAAAGCCACTATTTCAAAAAGGTTTCCTAAGGGTAAATCTTTGTTATTATTCATAGTCTTTCTTTGAACTTGGATACCTCCTTATAGAAAAGAAAGTGCAATTCAATTTATAAAAGATTGTCAGTCCATTTCACTCAGAAATGTTTTTCTAAATGACAGAAATTTATTGAATGAACCTTATGTCCTAAACGCAAAGTTGACACCTCCTGTCATTGTGGCATTCCAACCCAGGTGTCCTTCCATGTGTATGAATAGAATTAATTCCATATGAGGTACATCTGTCCTAAAAACCACATGGATCCCCTATTGTCCAATGTATAAAGTCAGAAAACCCCTCTGAATAGGATGTAATGGTTGATTTTTGTATATAATACTTCTGTTTCTTGAAATTATTCACTTTCATAGAAAAGGATTCTGTAGTATTTCTACCGAATTCATTCAATACATTCTCCCCCTACTTCTTCGTATAGTACATCTTTACCGAATTCATTCAAAACATTCTCCCCCTAATTCTCCGTACAATATATTTCTATCGAATTCATTCAAAACATTCTCCACCTACTTCTTCATATTGTATATTTCTACCAAATTCAATCAAAACATTCTCCACCTACTTCGTCATATAGTACAAGGTTGGCCAACCCACGGCCCGCCTTGATTATTTTTGAGGCCCATGAAATTTATCACACTTTTACAAAAAGCATTTATTTCATAATGGTCAAAGTAATGAAAACCAATGTATTAAAAAATACACTATGTGTTGTGCATCCATATATTCAAAATTAACAGTCGAAATGATGAGAAAAAAGTAACTTTGATTTTAAAATAATATTCTTGCGAATATAGGACAGATAGTGCCTTTTTTATAGATGAGTTTCCAGTTATGAGTTCGCAGAATAATTAAATTATATTCTGCGTACTCATCATACGCGCGCATCTTGGAACATCTAATATAACAGGTTGTAATATAAATATAAAAATGTCTATAGTGGAACTAAATCTAATATCGGGACATACAATTTTATATGAGGCCCACGGAATTATGACGCATCTCCAAATGTGGCCCGAAAGATCATTTGGGTTGGCCACCCCTGGTGTAGTACATTTCTACCGAATTCATTCAAAACATTCTCCACCTACTTCTTCGTATAGTATATCTGCCCATTAAAAGCAAAAAGCAAATACCTTTTATTGTCAAAGCAGGAGGGGGAAAAGAGTATTAGATTTGATTAATGTATTACTTCCCAGAAAACAAGTTGCCATCTGGACCCCTTTCAAAGGGTCCTTGCTTTTTCCACGTTCGCTTTGAACTATACCAATTATGAATACCTATTCAGTTACATTTCATTCTCTTCTCAAATTTTGTTGTAAACTTTCCCACGGTATAAGGAAAAAAGAATATTCTGTTACACTTTCTGTCTATTGATATATATAGAATTGATTCAGACAGTTAATAAGTAAGATAAGAAGAAAAATAATATATTTATTTTCACTGTAATCTTAATTAAATCTAATTTTTTTTTAATGATTATGGTTAATAAATCATAATGTTGTTGGTTGTGTACATGCTTAAATAACAAGTTCATTTTCAATCGCCTTAGAATTCCATACCAGAGAAAGGACTTAATTTGTATTCGTATTGGCAAATATTTAAGAATAAAATTTAAATTGTGTAGCGCTAAACCTTTTAAAATATTATTCTGAGAAAAAGTTCGTGACCTTTAAGTGTACTTACAAAAAAAAGAGGGGCTTAAACCCCTAGGATATTCGTGGTATGCATAATTGGCACACGAGGTCATCGATTTTATTTTTAGAGAATAGAGAAGAGAAATCGAAATAGATACGTTGATTATGAAAAATAGAAAAATTAGATGCCCATGATATATATATATATATATATATATATATATTATTATTATTAGCCATGAAGGGAAATTTCTTGAAATAAAAAAGTTTTGAGTAAAAATCGAATGAAAATTTTTTTTATAAAATCCATTCTTTATCCAGCAGAATATATAACACAATTTATTTTTATTAAAAAAAAAAAAAAAAAAAAAAAAAAAAAAAGGTTGTTAAGAAAAAAATTTTTTTATTTGATTATTTTACACAATTAGAGGCAATGACTGATTAAAAAAATTTAAATAAAAAGATTATTTAAGCAGTTTTTATATAATTGAATAAATAGTTTTTCTTGGTAAAAAAAATAATAATAATAATCTGCATATTAAATATTAAAACTTGGATTTAATTAGAAAATAAATATTTATTTTATAAATCTATTTAAACATTCGAAAAAATTGTATAGATTTTTTTTATAGTAATTTTACAATATCTAAAATAAATCTGATATTTAGTATCATTTAAATCCACTTTTTCTTTGAAACAATGAAAAGGATTACATCACTTTGATAGAACAAAAAACCAGAAAATCAACTAACGCGTGTCATAATGTCGCGTGTTTACGTACACGTGTTCCTTGAACACGCTCATTTAACCACGTAAATAAAGCCACGTGTTTCAAAATGAATGGAGAAAGTCTTAATTTACTACTTACAGTGGCGCCATCTATTATAAAATTGAGGAACAAAACGATAGAATCTATTTCATTTTTCAATCTTTGGACATTCTTAATTTTTTTTATTTTGAAAATTTGTTGAAAATTAAAATTATATATAATTATAGTTATTTTGTTCTAAAATACTTAGACAAAAAGGTGCATGCATGTCATTAATATTTTCTCCAATAATTAAAAATTCCTTAAAATATTACAGAAGAGGTAGATTTGTTTATATTTTATTTCATGTCATATAAATTGTCTTTCCTCTATTGTATTCATTTTAAAATCCTATGAACATGAAATAAATTTCATATTTCAAAAATTCTTAAACTGTGGTGTGTGAAGTATTTCCTACAAATTAAAATTAAAAAGCAAGCAAATAAAAAGTCCAGCTAGAAATAACAAAGAAATATAAAAAATAATTATTTCGAATTTCAAAATTACACTTTAGTTGGTATGAATTCCATTTTTTCCGGTTTTCATACAATATATTTATGCAAGAGATGACTTTTTTTTTTTTTTATTTAAAATGTTTTTTTTTTTTTTTTTTAAATTTTGTTATTATTTTGCTGCTATAAAAAATTCACAGTAATTTAGAGACTATGAACTGTTATACTTAATATAAGTTAAACCTAATCTCGTATTAACATAACAACAATACGGGTTAAGCCTGATGTTTGTACATTTCAACCAAATATGAAATATAAGATATGTATAAATATAAACCTAATACAAAAATGAAATCATTGAAAAATATTTATTTTACCAGTGCGATATTTGTTTCTCCACTCTTTCACTTAGCTTTTGCAAATCGATCTCAATGTGAGTATTTGCACATCGTAATGGGTGTTGCAGGTTAGCGTCCGTTATGTTTGAGCGTGTTTTGTGTTGGGTCAATTTTATTTTCGAAAGAAATGATTCGCAGGTGCAAGTTGAACCAAAAGCGTTAACAACTTTTTGTTCCAGATTTCTTAAATTAGAAAATTTCTCTATATATCTGTCATATATTCGCAGGAATATTATTTAAAATCAAAGTTAACTTTTTCTCATAATTTCGGCAGGTAATTTTTAAATATATGGATGCATATTTTTTTTTATTGCGCATAATGCTTTTTTCAAAATAATTACTAAAAGAAATATTAAAGATGGTGTGTGATAGTATTTTGCCTTATTAACAAATTTCTCGATATACAAAAACATTTTGATGCGAGATATATATTACAATAAATAACAAATAATTTGCTTTATCAATTATAATTTTATAACTTTTGAAATTCAGGAAACAGCCACTTTAATCAGCCAAGTTATGATTAGTTCATGTCGTGAACAAAATAAAATGTAGATAATAGGTTACACATGAAATATGAATCATAAATTACAGATGAAATATGTATATTGATATAATTATTCATATATAAAAATGAATGACTTACATCAATGATAATCAACCTGATCCCTACCACTTATGATGATGACGTACATTTTACATTATTGATTTATGGGAAGTTTTAGAAAATTCTACATAGTACGGAGGTAATGCAAAAGCCTCAGTACTATACAAAAATAGCTGCTGTCTATTTTTCTGTCAAAGAAACCATTTGATTTAAGGTGACAAGCTGTATGCCTGTCCTGTAGTCATTTGTACGTACAGATACTATAAGTATTCAGCAGCAGTGGATCTCAGAGACTTTTTTTTTTAATTGGGTACACAGGATTTAGGTAAAGTACTTTAGGATCGACGACCTAGATCGTTATTTGGTTTGTTGGTTGGTCGTTATTTGGTTGGATAGCTATTTGGTTGGTTTTGGTTGTTTAATTAAAATCCAGTAAAAATAATTTTTTAACGTAATATATTTTTCTTTCCGCATTATAGAAATTGGCCCTGAAATATTCCAGCTATTTAATCAAAATTATTTTTATTAATTTAGTTCTTTTGATATTAAAAATGCCAAACAACTACTTCAGATTATGCACTGTATGACCGAGTGTCTAGTGTTCTAGCGCCACAAGTTAGAGTCCGTGTCCCGGCAGTGCCATGGATGTTTGTAAGGGGTCGGAATCCACTTTAAGCCGGAGGTCCCTCTCTAATTAGCCCAAAGTGCGCAAAACAAATGACCGTAGAGCGACAAACCAAACTAATCTTCTTCATTGGCTCATGGTGGGCCACGGCCAGGCTACCTGCTGACAGATTTCGAGACTGGGAATGTATCTTTTTACGAGGTAGGGTTGATAGTCCTATGCCTAACGCTCTAGTCATATTAGGTCGGGATCTACAGTTTAAAGTGGATTCCGAACAACCAAAAGAATCCATGGCTCCGAGGGATTCGAAACCTGTGGTACTGAGCGCCAGTGCGCTAGTCACTCGGCCATCAGGGCGCTCAATGCAAATTACCTCTCAAAATAGCAACCTTAGCATTCATATAACATTATTTCATAAATTCCAATAAAAGTGTTCCGAAATCATTACTCCAATCCCGAAATCATTACATGTTCAACGACATACTTGACATTTAGTCTTAAATTTTTGTGTTTCAACAACAGTACTTGGCATTCGCGAGACCGTTTTCTTACCATCAAAAGCCGAATCTATGAAACTTGTTTTCATTGGGGGAAAAAAAAATTAATATTTCCAGAAGTCTGCTGGTTTGTCGACATATGTCTTTACAAACAAGTCTATGTTACTGATGCATGGTTTTTCCTAGGAACTCTTTCCTCTTATAGTTTGAGATGTGACTTTCCCGATGTTGAAGCAACATCGGCAGCCATTTGTGTTTCACTTGGGAAATGATTTTTTTGATGATTTGTCACTCGTTTGTCTTTTGAACGACTCGAACGCATTTGATTCGCGTATTTCCTTTATAACGTAACGAACGCTAGAAATGTTTTTAAAAAATTTCTGTAACTTAATCGCCCTGCCATGCGGAATTATAATTTTTCTCTCAAAACATTACAAAAGTGACTCTCTTTTGAGAATGCTAACTGAAAATATCAGATTAGCAACCTCCGACGATTATGCTATACTGTTATGTTCAAAATGTAAGACTAATTATATTTCAGGACATATTTTTTGTAAAGAATTTGCAGTCTTAAATCTTTTGATTATTATTTTTTTTTTTAATTTATCTTCATTGTACTACTTGATTGCATTTCCTTTTTAATGTAACGAACACTAGAAATGTTTTACCAATTTCTCTGTTAATTCCCCTGTCACGAAGAATTCTAACTCTCTTGTGAGAATGCCACTGAAAATATCAGATCAGTGACCTCCAACGATTATGCTATATATCTTTCCAAACATATTTTTTTATGAAAAATTTGCAATCTTAATTTTTTTTTAATTTAAGTTTAAAATTTATTTTTTTTTCGCCGACTCGATCGCATCTGATCAGCCTATTTCCTTTATAATGTAACAAACTATATAAGTATTTTGCCGATTTTTCTGTAACTTAATCCTCCTATCATGAAGAATTATAATTTTGCCTCTCAATTTTATTTATTTATTTATTTTTTTTTATTTTTTTTTGTTAAATTGATCTTCTTTGAGCAACTCGATCGCATTTCATTCTAGTATTTCCTTTACAATATAACGAACGCTAGAAATGCGTTACCGATTTTTCTGTTAATCCCCCTTGTCATGAAGAATTATAATTTTTTTTCTCAAAAAGCCATAGAAAAACAGAATCTCTTTTTGAGAATGCCAATTGAAAATATAAGATTAACGATCTCCAATGATTATGACATATATCTTTCGGGGCAAATTTTTTGTGAAAAATTTGCATTCCTAAATTATTTGAATTTTTTGTTGAATTGTTACATTGAAGAAAATTTTTGAATAAAAGTAATAATACGTTTGCAAATATTGTTTTGTCATGATAAAATTTGAATTCAATTTTTCAATTTCTACTGTGAGTTCACACTCTCCCTATGTATGTCTTGTTCAAATTTTCAATCGTTCATAAAATACTTTTTATTCATCCACTCAAGTTCAAATACATTTTTTTTTTGAACTTTCAGTGGATGACACTTAATGTTAATACAGTTTTTTCAAATATTAATTCATTAACTAAATTTAATTAATTAGTTTTAGTTTTTTTTTTTTTAGATTTAAGTTGCATATATCTACCAATAGATAGCGCTAGATGTAAGAGGAAAATTTCAACTTTATTAATAAAGGACTTTCTGCAATATAGTGAAAAAAAAAAAGTAGGAATTGACTTTAAATTTCTTTTTTTTTTTTTTATATATTACTTGTTAAAATAAGTATCATCAACTTTCAAGGAAATAGTGCATGCTTATATTTGTTTAACAACATATGTTATTAAACTAGATTGCAAATATATTCATTCCATCTGTTTGCCGGTATTTATTTACGTAAAATAATTAGTGAAGGAAATTATTCTGTTGTTCACTGAACAAAGCCATCCTGTACTTTATTGGTAAAATGAAACTGCAACCTGGCTCTTTGTAATCGAACACTCCCCAACCCCACGTTCCAACATGTCCGGCATACCTGGTGGAACACGTGACTTGCAGATGTGTCATTCTTTCGTGTTAAAACATGAAAACTCTCCCCCCCTCATCTTTGCTTCACACTTACTTTGACCTTCAGAATATTGATACTGACTTTTAAACTTGCTACTACTGCGACACTCTTTTATTAAGTTACGAATAAAATGTACATATGAATGTGTGTATATATATTCATATGCATAATGCATGTGCATGTATCATGTGTGTATATCATGAGTTTATAGCAAGTTAAGAAGTCAATATTAATATTACTGAAAGTTAAAGCCAAAATAATTATATAATATATTTATTATAAATAATTACAAAAATCTGCAGGTCTATATATATATATATATATTCATATTCATATATATATATATATATATACAATATTCATATACATGTATCATGTGTGTGGTTATCTATATGCATTCATATGTGCATTTCATTCGTAACATAATAAAAGAGTGTTGTAGTAGTAGCAAGTTAAAAAGTCGTTATTAATGTACTAAAGGTCAAAATAATTAAACAATATATTTATTATAAATAATTTTAAAAATCTGAAGGTCACATATATATATGATCTTCAGATTTATATTATATATATATAGAGAGAGAGAGAGAGAGAGAGAGAGAGACTAGTACATATAAAATCGACTTTACCTAGCTCAGGAAATTAAACTTATTGACTCTTTCATTTAAATCAAAGACTTATCGATTGACCCTTATCGTTATTGACTTATATCAATTGAATTTTTTTATTTCCTTCTTTCGTTTGTAACTTGAATGTCAGTAAAATATATTTTATTGTGATTAATGACCAATCAGCACTGCCAGTTAAAATAGTTGCTTCTATAACATTCCATCTCAAAAACCTGATACAAAGCCCTACCTCAATGCAAAGCCTTAGGCAGGAGAAAAGTAAAAGCGTATGAAATTCAAAGAACTTCTTCTTTCCCAACGTCACCCTGAGAAATGCTTCGCCCTATCTGAATTCACACCTTAGGCCATCAAATTTCAAGCATACAGGGGACAATTCCTTGAATTGAACAATGGCAAACAACATACCTCGGAAACTTCTAAAGAAATCGGCAACATACTACGGTTTGTAACAGTGCCGACTTCTTCAGAGATAACAAGAGTCGATGGTTTAATCGGGACACTTTTATTGGTAAAATGGCACTGTAATTTTTTAATTATTTATTAAACAAAATTTTAGGTGGTTGTAATATAGCAGTTAGTATGTTTTATTTATTTATTTATTTTATTACATTTTTCCGTTTATGAACAGTAGTACAACAACGAAAAATATTCATCAATTACGGAAAAAAAAGAAAGAAAGAAAAAAAACGTAAGCTAAATTACCATAAAACCCAATCGGGTAATTTTTATTGAATTTTGTTGTAATTTCGAAATTATTTTATTCATTTTTTTAATATCTATGTTTTGTATTAAAATTATGCCTGCTAATTTTGAGAAAGTTCGGATGTAAATTTCGGATATGCAAAGTCGGGTAGACACAATATTTAAATATACATACAAAGAAATCAACACATGAACACACACACACAAAAAGAACAAATAAGGCATGAATTGGAAAAGAAGCCATTTTGTATACCCAAACTACTGCCAGTATTCGTTAAACGTAAATTTTATAATAAAACAATCATAGTGTTCAAGAAATAAAAAAAATTCTGGTGTGCTTCACATTCAAACCTCTTTTTTAAAAAAGTGTTCAAGATCCGAAATGCGCAAAAGTTGCAGTATCAAAACTACAATGGTAAATAAAAGAGGTATAAAAAATGTGTAAGATACGAAATGCGCAAAAGTTGCAAAAACGCAACTGTAAAATAGTTACATAATCATAAATTAAAAAAAATGTTAAACGACAATATTGCAATGGCAAATCAAACAGAGGTAAAAATATAGTTTTCAAGATCCGAAATTCGCACAAATTGTATAATCATAAATATCAAAATGTTAAAACACGAAATTTTAAGGGCAAATCAGAGAGATAAAAAGTGTTCAAGATTCGAAATGTGCACAATTTGCAACAATGTAACTGAAAATCATTACTTCTAATACCTGACACGCAATAGTGAATCCAAAAGAAATAAATTACAACATCATAATACAACACAAAAGGACAAAAAAAAGTGTAAGTTGGTTGCAAGGCCATTCTGCATGGCAAAAGCTACTGCCGGTATTCGTTACACGTAAATTGTATAACAAAGCAATAAGAGTACATACGGGGGGAAAAAAAAAAATTCCGATGTGCCTCACATTCAATCCTCTTTTAAAAAATTAATAGTTTAAAAAACTAAAAAATACGCTTTTAGAGTTAATCAAACTAAAAAAAAAAAATAATTGTTAACATAATAAATGATTGACGAAAAATGAATGTCATTGTTCTAAAATCGTTGCTCGATATCAACGTTATGATTTCTCACTAGTTTCATTTGCAGAGTTAGTTTAAAATGTCAAAAACAGTGACATTCATTTTCTCGTCAATCATTTTATTATGTCAACAATTATTTTTTACTTTTAGTTTGATTAACTCTTAAAAGCGTATTTTTTAGTTTTTTAAACTAAATTTATTTTTACTTTTTTAGTCTGATTAACTCCAAAAGCATATTTTTTTAGTTTTTTAAAGTATAATTGTTTTTACTTTGTTTTCCACTTGGCCGGTTATCCGCTAAGTTTACAACTTTTTACCCACCGAAATTTTCGGCCAATAGGAAGAGTGCAATTCGACATGATCGCACTCTATGCCTTTGAGATCCGCCTCTTTTTAGCCAAAATTTTCGGCCATAGGAAGAGCGCAATTCGAATCAGTTGACTGACTCGCCAGTAGATGGCGCCATCAGTCCCAAAAATCGAGCCCAAAAAAGTGAGTTACATACAAACATACAAACATACATACAAACATACAGGTGAAGCTAATAAAAGCGTATTAAAAAGAAAAGTGTTCACAATCCGAAATGCGTTCATGTTGCTCCAACGCAACTTATATAATCATAAATATTAAAATGTTTAAGTACAAACTTTCAATGGCAAATCAAAGAGGGGTAAAAAAAAAAAAAAAAAAGTGTTCAAGATCCGAAAGAGCTCAAATTGCAACAACGCAAGTGAAAATCAATATGCAACCATAAATATCAAAATGCAATGGAAAATTAAAGAGAAAAAAAAAAGTGTTCAACACCCAAAATGCGCACAAGTTGCAACAAAGCAACTAAAAACCATTTTACAATCATAGATATATAAATGTTAAAGTAAAATACTTGCAATGGCAAATTAAAGAGAGGTAAAAAAAAAAAATAATAATAAGTGTTCAAGACCCAATATGAGCACAAGTTGCAACAACGCAATTGAAAATCATTATATAATCAAAAATATCAAAATGTTAAGCGACAAAACTGCAATGGTAAATCAAATAGAGGTATTAAAAATGTGTACAAGATCCCAAATGCGCACAAGTCGCAACAACGCAATTGATAATTATTATATAATCCTAAATATCAAATTTTAAATGCCTAAACTGCAATAGGAAATCAAGGAGAAATAAAAAAAAAAAAGGGTGTTCATGACCTGAAATCCGTACAATTTGCAACAACGCAATTGAAAATCATAAATATCAAAATGTTAAAGTACAAACTTGCAATCGCAAATCAAAGTGAGGTATAAAAAAAGTGTTTCAAGACCCGAAATGCGAACAAGTTGCAACAACGTAACTGGAAATGATTATACACTCATGTCCATAAATTAAGGATAATGAAGTTCAGGCAAAGAAAGAGACAGAAGCAAAACAAATTTGACTTATTTGTAAAGTCTATTTATTAAACAAAAGGTAAAGAGCAAAAAAGATGCTATATGCTTGACATAATTAATAAAAATTGCGATTTTTACTCCCTGGAGCAAATTTCAAAAAAGAACCTATTTACAAAAAACAGTATAACATGGTTAGTATGATGGTTAATATGGAGTAT
Source organism: Caerostris darwini (assembly GCA_021605075.1). NCBI lineage: Eukaryota > Metazoa > Arthropoda > Arachnida > Araneae > Araneidae > Caerostris > Caerostris darwini. The sequence goes on along the minus strand of BPLQ01007901.1, from coordinate 243,725 downwards.
GTCTCCCGGACGATGCAATACAGGCCTTACAACGCCTAGGAATGCTGAGTATCAAATTATCAAACGGATCTTGGGGAATATTACACCACTCATCAAGCAATGCCCTCCGAAGTTCCGGTTGACAGGTGGGAGGGGGTTGACAGGTGGGAGGGGGTTGACGGGTTGCAATTCGTCGGCCAAGCATATCCCACACATGCTCTATTGGATTCAAGTCCGGTGAGTATGCTGGCCAATCCATACGGGTGATATCCTCCAATTGAAGGCATTCGTCTACAATGTTTGCACAGTGAGGACGGCGTTGTCATCCATAAACAGAAATTCAGCACCCATGGCGCCCCGAAACAAACGTACATGTTGTTCCAGAATGACATCCCGATAGATGTGGCCTGTCATTGTTACACTCTGAACATTCAGGTCAGTTCTGGAACCAAGAATAATTCCTCCCCAAACGAGCCATCCTGCACCATCGCAACGGTGTCGTTCAATGGTGTTCTCTTGGTGGTAACGGGTACCTGGCGCTCTCCATATGAAAGTCCGGCGGGAATCAGACTGCAAAATAAACCTGCACTCGTCGGAAAACATCACACCAGACCACTATTGCGGTGTCCACAATGCATGCTCTCTACTCCAGATTAATCGCAGGTGACAGTGAGTTGCGGTAAGTGGAACACATCTGACAGGCCTACGAGCATATAGACCAATGTGTCCTAAGCGTCTGTACACGGTCTGCCTTGAAACTGTCGTACCGGTAGCTGAAGAGAGCTGACGAGACAGGTCTGATGCTGTGCTCCGTCTGTTTCTTTTGGCAGTAACTGCTAAATACCGGTTCTCATTCGGCGTTGTAACTCGGGGGCGATCTGTGCTGTAACATCTACTCACATTACCATCATCTTGGAATCGTTGCGAAAGGCTGGAGATGACACTCTGGGCGATTCCAAGTTCCTCGGATATTTCCAGCTGGGTACGTCCACATTCCAGTCGTCCGATAATTCTACCACGTAAAAAATCATCCAAATGCTTTCTTTGTGCCATAACTATGCGGTTATTGCACTGAAAGGCTTTTAAAGCGCTTGTGAACAATTTTACTTCTTTGCCACCATTCCTTATATAACCCTCTCTTACACTCTCGTCATTGTGACGTACTATCCGCATCATCTGGTGGTTTCCTGTAATTTGCATATTCTTCTTCAAGATGTGTGTGATAATTCTACAGGTGAAATTTTTATTCTAGAGTTCGATTTCTGTATGATTCTGAATTATCCTTAATTTATGGACATGAGTGTATAATCATAAATATCAAAATGTTAAACGACAAAACTTGAATGGCAAATCAAAGAGAGGTAAAAAAAAAGTGTTAAACATCCGAAATACGCAGAAGTTGCAACAATTTAAGAGAGAGAGGTAAAAATAAAAAGTCTTCAAGATCCGAAATTCACACAAATTGCAATAGCGCAACTAAAAATCAATATACAATCATAAATATTAAAAGCTTAAACGACAAAAGTTCAATGGCAAATCAAAGAAATAAAAGCACTAAAAAGCGTACGAGTTGCAACAACGTAATTGAAAATCATTTTATAACCATGAATATCAAAATGTTAATCGACCAAACAGCAATTTCAAGAAAAAGAGGGGGCATAAAAAAAAAGTGTTCAAGAGCCGAAATGCGCGCAAGTTGCAACACCGCAACTGAAACTCAATGTACAATCATAAATATCAAAATGTTAAAGTACAAACTTTCAATGGCAAATGAAAGAGATAAAAAAAAAGTGTTCAACACCCAAACTGCGTACAAGTTGCAACATCGCGACGGAAATCATTATGCAATCATAAATATCAAATATTAAAATACAAAACTGCAATGGAAAATGAAAGAGAGGTAAAATAAAAGTGTTCAAGACCCGAAATGCGCACAAGTTGCAGCAAAATGTAATTGAAAATCATTATATAACTTTAAATATCATAATGTTAAACGGTAAAACTGCGATGGCAAATCAAAGAGGAGTATAAAAAAAGTGTTCAAGACCCGAAATACCTAAATTTGCAACAACGCAACTGAAAATCATTATACAATCACAAATATCAAAGTGATAAAAGAAAGAAGTTGTTTAATGTTAATTTCAAAGAAAAAGAAAGGTAAAAAAAAAAAAAAAAAAAGTGTCCAAGACCGAATTGCGCACAAATTGCAACAATGCGACTAAAAATCATTGTATAATCATAAATACCAAAATGCTATGCGACAAAACTGCAATGGCAAATCAAAGAGAGATATAATAAAATTGTTCAAGACCCGAAATGCGCATAATTTGCAAGAAAATCCAATTGAAAATCATTATATAACTATAAATATCAAAATGTTAAACGACGAAACTGCTATGGGAAATCAACAAGAGCTATAAAATATGTTCAAGACCCAAAATGCCCACAAGTTGCAGCTGAAAATCATTACTTCTAATACCTGTAACGCATTAGTGAACCCAAAGGTAATAAATAATAACATCATAACATTTAATACTTCATCAAGAAATACGTACCCTCCAGAAATTATAAATTGCATATATATATAATTACTGTACATACCTGCATAGAGCCTCAATTGTATTTAGTACTATGAGAATATCAGCAATAGCACCTATTATGCGAATGGAAATCACCACTGAATTAATACTTTTAGAATATTATTAGAGACTGGGACATTTATTAAAAACAAATAACATTAAATAAGTAATTCATATATGATCACTGGGCCTGCGATTAATCGATATATATCGAAATATTCGTGCAACTAACATCGTCATCAAAATTCCAATGTAAGATATCGATGTTCAACATCGAAATCCCGATTTTTCAAAGCTAATTAACATCGATGTTGTTTCGTAGGTTATCAGCAAATCCGAGCTGCGTGAGTGAGAAATCGATTTCATAATCGATAATCATAATCGCATAACAGCGATCGCGGTTCTAAATCGGTATAAATGGTTCAGAGATCTGCCGCGATTTCAGGTATTTGTTCGTTAGAGCTTCTACATAATTATTACATTGTGAATTTTTTACTTTTTGGAAGACTGCATTTAGAGATATTGTTTGATAACTTATTTTAATTTTGATTATTATTATTATCAAGAATTATTATCAACACATAAAATCAACAACAAAAGAAAATATCAATACAAAGAATTTCTTAAAATGTACTGTTGTAATTATAACATTTAATAAAATTCTAAATGTTGAATTTTTAAATCTAAATTCACCCAGTTTTAATTTTTATAAATTCTTCTGAAAAGAAAGAGGGGAAAAAAAAAATATTTTTTTTTTAGATACTTCCATAATGTTTGGTTTTTCTTAGTTTTAGGATATTTTAACGGAGTGTACATCGATCGCTAAATCGCTGTTTTATCACCAAAATGGCGATCGCCAAACGGCGATAATTAACTTACTGACTTATAAATTTATAAATTCTTCTGAAAAGAAAATAGTTTCGATACTTGCATGCTGGGCCTGAATGGCCGAGTGGCTAGGCGCTCGGTACTATAGGTATCGGGTTCAAATCCCGGCGGTGCCATGGGTGTTTGTAGTGGTTCGGAATCCACTTTAAACCGTAGTCCCAGTCCTAATAGGATCGTAGAGTGTTGCGGGGGCGTTGTTACTCCGCGTCCATGGCTTTTCTTCAAGTGACACGCACCCTCTGGGTAATGCAAAGTGAGTAACATCTGTGCAGCGCTTGCCTTAAGGCACCCAAGACCAAGTTGTCTAAGTGTTTGCCAGCTGCATTAGAACGAAAAAAAAAAAAAAAAAAATACTTGCACGATTGATTTTCTTAGATTCAGGATATTTTACCTTTGTGTAAAGTCGGTCGCTAAATCGCTGTTTTGGCTCCAGAATGCTGATCGATAATTCATTTAGCCTGCTATAATTTCATAAATTCCTCTGACAAAATAATAATAAAAAAAACAAAAAAACTGAAATCTGTTGGGAAAATTTCAACTTATCATTTGTGAACATTCGAGAACGGACGAATAAACTCAGGAATATGCCAATGTTTAATAATGCAAGATATATACGAAGCAATGGATTGGAATACTACGAGAATGGCCAAATTCAATAGCCACATGAATATAGCAATGTTTATAGATCAAGAACTTCATAAATGAAGAATGAATTGTTCAAGAATCTCTAAAAGAATATACAAAAGCAAGATAAACGTAGTCGTAAATGAAGAAAAAATTATCTTTAATTTTTAAAAAAATCCCTATAATTTAATTTTTTATGTATTTTCTCTATGCATTGCATCTCTATAATTATTTATATATATATATATATATATATATATATAAAAGAGAGAGAGATGTAATTTTTTAAAAATTCTCTTTTTTTTACCGATAAAAGTATGGGTAATTTTTACGAGAGTTGAGTTTTTCGTTTCCATAATGAATTTTGTTTGTTCTTGATCACTTTCAACGTTTCTTACTGGTTAATTTTTATAAAAAAACAATTCTTTCACGAACTAATCTTATTGGTTTATTTCAATTTATTTCACGAGCTATTCTTAATTGCTTATTTAAATTTCTTCAATTTTTTAAATTTATTTTCACGTTCTGACGATTATATAATTAAATAATGTAAAATTCTTATAAAAGATCGTCTGGTGAAAGCAAAAGATAATTTTATTTGAAAGTGAAAGTGAGATTTTGAAGAAATTTTTATTTTTTAAAATTACTGTGATAGTTTTTATTCTTACATTAAATTCTACATTTTATGGATAACCTGTTATCGGTCTATAGTAAACCAAATGTGGCCAACCCAAATGATCTTTCTGGCCACTTTGGAAATGCTTTGAACTTTGGAAGGCCACTTTGAAATTATATATCCCTATATTAGATTTAGACCCATTACAGACATTTTTTTGAAGTGAAAAATTGAAATATAATGAGCTATTATTATTTTTACTATTATTATTGCATGTAAACATATATAATATAATAATAAAGATACTAAACGCACTTGTAAAAAAATAATAACACTAAAAATGAAATATAAAAAATATCTAAATAAAAATGAAATCATTAAAAGTTATTTATTTTTCTAGTGCGATATTTGATTGCGCAAGATTATTATTTTAAAATCAAAGTTAATTTTTTCTCATAATTTCAACAGTTAATTTTTGAATATAGGGATGCACTCATAACGTATTTTTTTTAATACATTAATTTTCACTACTTTGTTCATTATTAAATAAATATATTTTGTAAAAGTGTAATAAATATTCAAGCTGGCAGCGGGTTGGCCACCCCTGGTCTAGACAATAATTTATTTTGCTTTGCATAAGTAAGTAATATGTTTTTATTCTCGTAATGTTTAACTTTCTTTCGTTTTTAAACTTTTATTTTTTTCTTAAAGCGGTTTATTATCACAATTCATATGTGATAATAAATCATTAAGAAAAAAAAATGTCTGCTACCAGGTTTTTGTAGATTATATATACGCTTTTATTTACAATAATCTCTGACATAATTAATTAAGTCTCGATGCTAATTCTTTCCTGTTTTTCTTAAATTTTTTAATATATTTTCTCGTGCTAATGATTTTATAATTAAATAATGTCAAATTCTTATAAACGATCGTCTGGTGACAGCAAAAGACAATTTTATTTCAAAGAGAAAACGAGATTTTTCACGAAAAGAAAATCGTTTGGAATTTTATAGTTTTTAAATTTTTTTAAGAATGTTCTTATACTTTTTATTCTTACTTTAAATTCTACATTTTATGGGTAACCTGTATATCGGCTATACCAATAATTTATTTTGTTTTGAATAAGTAAGTTATATGTTTCTATTCTAGTTATGTTTAACTTTCTTTCGTTTTTAATTTTTTATTTTCTTAAAGCGATTTATTATCACAATTAATAAGTGATAATAAATCATTAAGAAATAAAAATTATTGCTACCAGTTTTTTGTAGATTATCTATACACTTTTATTTACAATAATCACTGACAGAATTAATTAAGTCTGGCTGCTAATTCATATCAATAGACCTACGCGCCAATTTAAAATCTCTGAACTTTTCTCAACAACTCTCAGATAACCTACGCGTGAATTAATCTTTTGTTTGAGCCTATCTCTAGGTCGAAGTGCACTCAATTCCTCGCACTAGAATTCCTTCTCAATTCGTCTTCGAATTCTTTCTGAATTCCTTGAATTCTTTCTTAATTCTTCTTCCAATTCTCTCTCAATTCTTATTCTCCCTTAAATTCTTATTAAATTAATTAAAATTAATTATAATCCTCTCTACAAAGAACCTTTTAGAAATGGGACACACACTACAAACATCAATATAATTTTTCTTACCAAGTTTTGCATTTATTTTATAAATTATATAATAGTTAATTATAGCAATACATTATTAAATTATTAAAAAAAATTATAAATGTATTTTAGAATGTTAAATCAGAATTATTTCACTTTTTTTTTTAAATATTGATTTTTTATTTAATTATATATTTTTAATTAGCGAATTTTGGTTGTGCATCAACCTATTGTTTAATATTGTGATGCTGTTATTGTTACTTCTTTTATCCTGATTAGGGTTATAAATGCGATGAATTGTAAAAAAAATGTGAAAAATGAGCACAAAAATATAAAAAATTTTAATGAATTTCTAGGAAAGATTGAAATCTCTCACAGAAATAGCTTTTAAGTTATAAGAAAATCCAATTGTATTTCTTAAGAAATCAAAAATTGAAATTTCTCAGTAAAACGCTTTTAAGTTACAAGAAAATAAATTTGCTATTTTTACAATCGGAATACTTTTCTTACTTTCTTCGGAAAATAATAAAATTTTTTTTTTTTTTTTTTTTTTTTTTTTTTTTTTTTTTTTTGTTGGTTTCTATTTAAAAAAAAAAATGTTTCTTAAACTACCCGTTTTATTTTTTCAAGAAAATAAAACGGATAAAACATTAAAAAAATATTTTTTAAAAATAAAAAATTCTTTTTAATTAAAAAATTGTTTTTTTAATTCTATAAAGAGCTTTACTGGAAGTTCAATTTGTGTGAAAATGTACAAAATTAATTTTCAAAGTGTTAGAACATTCAATAGAAATAAAAAAATTAATAGTTTAAAAAAACTAAAAAACACGCTTTTAGAGTTAATCAAATTAAAAAGTAAAAAATAATTGTTAACATAAGAATAAAATGACTGACGAGAAAATGAATGTCACTGTTCTAAAAGCGTGTGGTACTCGATATCAATCGTTATAATTTTTCACTAGTTTCATTCCGAAATGCAGAGTTAGTTTTAAAATGTCATACAAAGCACCCCACGCTTTTAGAACAGTGACATTCATTTTCTCGTCAGTCATTTTATTCTTATGTTAACAATTATTTTTTACTTTTTAATTTGATTAACTCTAAAAGCGTGTTTTTTAGTTTTTTAAACTATTAATTTATTTTTTACTTTTTAGTTTGATTAACTCTAAAAGCGTGTTTTTTAAAACTATTAATTAATTTTTTACTTTTTAGTTTGATTAACTCTAAAAGCGTGATTTTTTTTTTTTTTTTAATTCTAAAAGCGTGTTTTTTAGTTTTTTTAAACTATTAATTTATTTTTTACTTTTTAGTTTAACAGACAAACAAACATTCAGGTGAAATAACTGTTTTCTTTCTGAACGATGCCTGTAAATGTTTCTTTGCAGCATAAATAGTGTATATGAGGAGAAACAGATCTCCAGGGGAAGAAGTCAGTTACATACATACATACAAACATACAAATATACAGGTGAAGCTAATAAAAGCGTATTAAAAAGGAAATGAAATAAAAATAGAAGAATATAAAAAATAAATTTAAAAATATAATCGATTTGGTCGATATACAGATATTTAGAATTTAATGTAAGTATAAAACGCATAAAAGCAATAAAAAATCTTTAGAATTGTAAACGATTTTCTTTTCTTAAAAAAATCTCGTTTTCACTTTGAAATAAAATTGTCTTTGCTTTCACCAGACGATCTTTTTAGAACAAGTTTAACTTATTTAATTATTAGTTTATTTTTTTTTATTAATTTTTTAAAGACATTTAATTTATATATTATTTTAATTTTCTCTGATATTAATTTTTTTCATTTTTGGTACATTTTATTTTTAGCATTTATAAAAAAGTTACTTTTTTTGGCAAAATGGTTAAGTATCTAAATTTACTCAAACAAGACCCCGATAGTGCATAGTTAAAAAATTACAAAATAATATGAATTTTCCAATGAAATTCAATGTATTAAATACTACTTTAAATAACGAATAAAAACTACTTAAAGTTCAGATGACATATTAAAATAAGAGACTATTTTTGTAAATAATAATAAAAAATGTATTAAAATTTTGATTTAAAGCTATTTTAAAAAATGCACTGTCTTATAAAATATTCTTTTGTCATTTTCTTTCATGTGCCTTATTAAATTTCTCTCATGTGCATTTTTATAAAAGCGTTTGGAATTTTAAAGTTTTTTTTTAATTTTCGTTTTTTCAGTTTAATTTTTATTTTCTCCCCCTAACATAATTTATTACCTGAATATAGCAATCCTATTCAATATGTATGTATAAAATATACAATATATATATATTCTTCCAATTCTCTCACAATTCTTATTCTCCCTTAATTCTGATTAAAGAATTTAAAATTAATTATAACCCTCCCTAAATAGAGCCTTTTAGAAATGTGGTACACACTACAAATATCCATATAATTTTTCTTACCAAGTTTTGCATTTATTGCAGAAATACGAACAAGAATAAGAACACAGTCAGAATTATTTCACTTTTTTTTTTTTTTTTTTCAAATATTGAGTTTTTATTTAATTATAGACTTTTATTTAGCGAATTTTGGTTGTGCCTCAACCTATTGTTTAATATTGTGATGGTGCTATTGTTATACTGTTACTTCTTTTATCCTGATTAGAATTATAAATATGAGGAATTGTAAAAAAAATGTGAAAAATGAATATAAAAATATAAAAAATTGTAGTAAATTTCTAGGAAAGATTGAAATTTTTCACAGAAATAGTTTTTAAGTTCTAAGAAAATCCTTTTTTTTTTTTTACGAAATCAAAAATTGAAATTTTTATGTAACATATTCTGAATTTATTATGGATAAATAATATCTATACTTCTAAAGCCGCGTTCTCAATAGTTTGTTAATATTTTGTGCACCATGCACCAAACCAATTTCCCGCAATTTGGTTGGAATTAGAAAGATATACGGTTTCGTCAGTTGACTTTCGGGGAAGAAAATAATTAATTAGTATAAGAATTAACGCTCGGCCTGTTGTCGATTTTTGATCCCGCTTCTAAGGATTTACGATAATCTAAAAGACGACTGGATCCTTGAATTGGAAAAAACAGGACCTGTTTTTTGAGTTTAAAAACCGAAACCGAGCAATTTGTTGATCGCAATAACGTATAATAACTTTTATTAGTTAAAGTTTATCCGTATTTCCATAGCAGTTTGGAATAGAAACCCGTAAGAATGGGAAGGGTATAATCCAATTCAGATATCACATGGAAAACATGTAAGTTAAGTTTTCAAACACATTGTAATAGAGGAGTAAAATTTCGGAGAACTTTTAAATTCCAAAACAAAACAATTTATAACTTTATTTACACATTATAAAAGAAATGATGAAAAAAAAAAAAATGACACAGTAACTATTAAACTTTTTTCAACCCAAATTATATTATTTCGCATATGTCCAACCCCTAACGAGTAATCGATTCGTCCACTTCCGCTTTTAAACCGGATGTTTATTTTTTCACTGAATAGTTGATAGAAACAAAGTAAATAAAAGTTCCCCCGGGCTCAATGCAAAGACGTTTCTGTCGACTTGATTTATCGTTCTAACGCAATTACGGAAACTTTAAATTGCCCGCGCTTGTGGAGTTATAAATTGAAAGCTTTAATTGAAGGGATTAATTGGAGGGATTTAAAGGGATTTTAACTGGAGCTTTTAATTGAAGTTCAAAAACCGAATCCGCTACCAACCAAATTGCTTAAGAATTTATGCATAAAAGTAAACATTTATCTGGTTTCAGCCAAAAAAGTAACGAAAAATTATTTTTTACCCGTAAAATCATGGGTAATATTACGGGTAGAGGATATTTTTGTTTCCTTGATTACTTTTAACGTTACTTAATGGTTTATTTAAAAAAAAAAAAAAAAAAAAAAAATTCTACAACTATTCTTATTGGTTTATTTATTTATTTTTCAAGAACTATTCTTATTGTTTTATTTTTTAAATTTCTTTCAAAAACTATTCTTATTGGTTTATTTTTGAAATTTCTTATGTGAGCTATTCGTATCGGTTTATTTTTTTAAATTTAATTTTTTTAATTTCAAGAACTATTCTTATTAGTATATTTTAAAAAATTTCTTTTGTGAACTGATCTTATTGATTTATTTAAATTTCTTTCATGTTCTTTATTAAATTTTTCTCACATTTTTATATAAATTTTTCTTTTTTTTATTTAAATAAATCTCACGTGTATTTTTTTGTGTATTATTTTTATGTTCACCAGTTATCCTCAGTTTTGAGCAATAACTGGTGAACATAATTTATTGCCTGAATATGATACTTTTTATTTCTTTGTTTAAGATTGCTATTAAGCGTTTTATTTTTACATTAAATTCTAAATTTTATGGGTAACCTGTATATTGGCCTAGCGGATTGGATTTATCTTTATTATTATTTCACATTGATGGGCTTCATATTCTATTTTTGTTTACAACAAATAACCCACCAACATAACTTTAGAGGTAACAGCTTTGCATTAACTTATCACATAGAAGAAGAACAATTTTCTTCAGAAATTGCGAGATGTTTGCAACAGCTGTCACAAGCATTATCGAGTCTCCACGTTTCTGAAATTTTTGACTGTACTTCTCTCCATTCTGTTCAAACTTTCCTACACTTTTCTGATAGAGTTAACATTCCTGCTCGTTATCTGTGAGCAAATATAATATATTTAGTATTATGACCTTTTTTTGTGTAACATCAGTGGACCTCCTGTTCCACTTACGTTTGCCACTGACAGCCATCGACTAATATCACCTTCGGGAAATTTTTTTGCGGCAGCTGCTGCATATTTGCATGTCGTATGGAGAAAAACCCGAGAAAAAATACATACATCATCTTTGAATCTCCACGTTTCTGATAGCAGTGACTGCAATTCTCGCCATTCGGTTCGAACTTCCCTGCTCTTTTCTGATGGCGTGAACTTCCATGCACGCTATCTGTGATCAAATATAATATGTCTATTATGATGACCCTTTTTTGTTGAACATAAGTTGGCCTCGTGTTCTACTTATGTTTGCCACGAATAGCCCACCGATGATTAACATCATCATAGAGAATAATTTTTTTGCTGTAGTTGCTGCGTATTTACGTGTGCTGCGTAGGAGAAAAACCCGAAAAAAAAAATACACACATCACCATCGAGTCTCCACGTTTCTGTAAGCACTGATTACAGAGACTCAACCAACGAATTTGAACCTGGGGCTTCAAGCACGTTGCCACTGTACCATGTGTCACATGGAAGGCCACGAGCGTGGTATATAATATACCAGTAAAATATCAAGTTTTATGTCAATCGATATTATTTTTTCTTGCAAGCCAGAAATAAAATTTTTCCCAGAAAAATATTCTGGGAAATCAAACGACGTCTATTATTTCAACCCCGCGTGAATCGCAATCAGTTCTGTTAATAAGATTGGTTAAGGTCTGCATCGGCGGAATATCAGGTCGCTGAATAACAACCTCAAATAACAGCCGATTCACCTTTTCCGAAGGAAGAAGTGATCTTAATTGGAAAGCGATACCTTCGCTTTTTAGTCGAGATCTCCTCTTGGGTTTCAATAGAAATAATGAGAAGCACGTTTTATTTTAAATCTTGTCTGAATCGTGGCTCGGTGACAAACGTGAGTACTGAGCGTGTGGGGTGGTGTCAGGTCAAAATTATCTGGTAGCATGGGTTGTCATCACTGCATTCAGAAATGAGGAGGTTCGATTTTTGGGGACATTAAAAAGAGGAATTACCGTTTTGTAAACCACAAGAAGGAGTTGGTGATCTTTAGAGAAAGGGTATTTTTCTCCATAGGATTTAGGGAAGGGATCGATTTCTGATTGTCTCTGTTCGTGGATAACTGCGTTCCTATTGTTCATATATTAATATATCCTTTTTGTTATTTTCTGGCGCACGGTACCACAGGTTTCGGGTTCGAGTCCCGGCGGTGCCATGGATGTTTATAGTGGTTCGGAATCCACTTTAAGCCGCAGGGTTAAGCGTGAATGTTGAGCGTTGGGCGTAAAGCTGACTAATCTACCCCTTAAAAAAAAAGAAAAATCTGCCAGTAGGTAGACGGCCTTGGCCCACACTGGGCTGTTGCGCCAATGATAATGATTTTGTTATTTTATTCTTGTTCATTTAGTATTTTATTAAATTTTCAAAATTTTCAAAATTTTCAAAGATAATTAAAAAAGACAGAGCATTAAGACTTCTTTCAAATAATTAATACTTAAAGACACAAATTAAAGACGATATACTACTGTACCCAAACAGTAAGACCAATTATTTTTTTTTCAAAAACTCTTTATTTATTCTTCCAAATTTATTTCATAGCCTTCAGAGTAATCTCCTCCGGACACAATGCACTGATGCCAACTTTTTTTTTCCAATCCTCAATGCATGCTAAAAAGTCATCGGCAGGGATGGCCTTCAAAACGCGCGCCGATTCAAGTTGAATCTCTTCAATCGACTCAAAACGGTGTCCTCGGAATGGTCTTTTGAGTTCAGGGAATAGTCAGAAATCGCACGGTGTGAATGCGGTAGTTGAGGAACGATATGGATTTCATTTTTGGGAAAAAAAAAGGCAGAAGAATCAATGCTGTGTGAGTTGGCGTATTCAGTGTTTTCGGTACCAATCGAGACTTGATGCGTTTCAGGTCCAAAATGGTTGAATTGGTTGGTCCGATCCCTTTGAAATTCCAACATCATCAGCAAGGTCTCTAATTGTAAATCGATGATTTGCAAGCACCAAATTTTTAATTTTTTGTACATGAGCTTCGTCGGTTGAGGTGGATGGTCGATCAGAGGGCTCTTTGTCTTCAACGCGTTCTCTGCCTTCATTGAACTGTTTATACCACTGCTAAACTTTTCTTTCCGACATAGGAATGCTCACCGAATGCCTTCTGCAACATTCTATACGTTTCCGCAAACAAAATTGAATCCAAGTTCTTTGCTCAATTCATTCGGACATTCAAAAATCGCCGGCATCAGTTTTAGCGTCTCACAAAGCCAAGCGTAACTCAAACACTAATGAATATTTTACCGTATAATTTCACACAGATAACAGGACAGTGTCAGCAACCTAAAAAAGAAAAAAAAATTGAAATTCCATAACACCCGGGAATTTTAAATTTAAAAGTGGTCTTACTTTTTGAACACAGTAGTAAATGTTTTATAGATAATCATGGAGGATTATTATGAATAAACTATTATATAAAATTAATATAAAATTTTTGTTTTGTTTATTATTTTATAGTTAAGAGATTAATTAACTTATCAAGTTATACAAAAGGAATTTAAGTTTCATCGCATAACAATTTTTAATGTCAACCAGATTAATTTGTATGAATTAGTAAACACATTTTTTAAGTACCCAAACGATCGAGTCATCATGAAAATGCAAAATATTTCATTACAGAAGATTCAGAAACAATAAATTTTTACACTTGACTGAGTTTAATTTTTACCTTAAAGATATTCCTCTAAAGATGGGGGGAAAAACATGCTGTAAATTGTTATTTAAAAAAGAAAATGTCTCGCAAACAAGCAAGCCGGATATAAGGTACTTTTTCAGCTTTATTCAATGAAAGAATTATTTGGAATATATTTAGAATATTATATTTATAATTTAGAATATTATATTTATAATTTAGAATATTATATTTAGAATTTAGAATATTATATTTATAATTTAGAATATTATACTCATAATTTGGACTATTAAATTTAGAATATTATATTTAGAATCTAGAATATTATATTTACAATTTAGAATATCATATTTAAAATCTAGAATATTAAATTTAGAACTTAAATTAAGTATATTATGTTTATGATTTAGAATATTATATTTAGAATTTAGAACATTAAATTTAGAATATTATATTTATGATTTAAAATATTATATTTACTATTTAGAATATTATATTTACAATTTAGAATATTATATTTACAATTTAGAATATTACATTCAGAATTTATATTATTAAATTTAGAATATTATATTTATGATTTAAAAAAATTTTATTGCCAAAAAGGAATGACAATGTTCCAGCATAGTATTCAATAATTAGTCCAAATTTCAATAGCAATAATCTGGAAGAGTTTGCAAAAATTTCGCATGGTTATCTCAGTATGAAATAATGAAGTAATTATTTTAACACCTCTGCATGAAATGCCAATGGTTATGACGTCGGCATTTCTATTTCGTATTATTCCCTTTATCATTGAAATTTACAAATGCTGTCACGTTTACAAGTCATTTTATGCTTAAAACCATTGTAGTTTGAAGCAGTAAACGAAATGGATCTGCAATGATTGGTCGAATTTATTGATGGCAGTTAGATCACAGCTGATAACTTGCATGTAACGTGAGATAATTTGAAAGCACAAAAAACAAAATGTTATTCCCTGTTTACTGATAAACGTGCTGTACGTATTGCTATTATGAACTGCATAAACGCTTCAATATGAGTGCCGTATTATTATAGGCATGAAAAAAATATTCTTTACTCTTTTCATGAATTATATCTTCTTTGAGCAAATGTTTCTTGCATTTTATTTCTGCTATATAGGGTTGCACTAAATACGTATACTCAATTCATTTTTAATTCATTTAACTTGATGAATCGTATAAAAACTCACAAAAAATAAATCATAATTATATAATATTTTTCATAGAAAATTCTGAGTGTACCTTCTACATAAAAAATCCATTTTAATTGCAAACAAAATATATATCTGTGATATAAGTAAAATAAGTATAAATATATGATAACAAGTTTCAATTCCTCTTCTTCTTCTTCTTAAATGGTGCAACAGCTCCATTGTGAGCCAAGACCGTCTGCCTACTGGCAGATTTTAAGACAGATGTTATACTTTTACGGAGTAAGATTTTCAACCCTACGCCTTACTCTCTACAGTCATGTTAGAACGGAACCTACCGTTTAAAGTGGTTACACTACAAACACCCACTCCGCCTTGACTCGAACCTGAAGTCTGTGGCACAGAGCACCAGTTCATGTTTTACTCTTTAATTAAAATCAAGTAAAAAAAAAAAAAAATATTTAATGCAATATGATATTTTTTTCGCATACTTTTTTTCGCATTATCAGACTGTTCCCAACGTTCTACAGTCATGTTAGACCGGAACCTACGGTTTAAAGTGTATTCTGCATCACTACAAATATCCATAAGGCACCGCCAGGACTTGAACCCGAATCCTGTGGCACATAGATCCAGAGAGTTTCAATTATATACCAATTTAGTAACTCGGTGTTATATCCATAAAATTAAGTTAACTAAATTAAGCTTTAATTCTGAAAATATTTAAAGAATTGAATTATGCCGATATTCAATGTATCTATGACGATGTGAATTTAAAATTAAATAAATTATTTTATGATAAAAAGATGTGTTTTTAAATTAACAAAAATATTAATAAAGAATAGATTGAATTAAATAGAACTTATTATTTGTGTGTGTGTGTCTTTCTCTTTTTTCCTCTTTGGTCGAAAAAGACGATTGAAGACAAAAAAAGTACACAGTTAAAATTTAGACTAAGATTCAAGGATTCTTGAATGTTTTTGCCATCTGCAAGAGTCAAAGACATTATTCCAAAAAGGCTTCCGAAGGGTAAATCATGCGTTTTTATTCATAGCCTGTCTTTGAACTTGAATACCTTCTTATCGAAAAGAACCTACAATACAATTTCATAAAAGATTGTCAGCCGATTTCACTCAGAAATTTTTTCTTCTAAATGACAGAAACGTATTACCCCTACCTTAGATGCAAAGTTAACACCTCCTGCCATTGTGAAATTGGAACCCAGGTGTGGTCCAAGCGTATGAATGCATTTAATTCCATGTGTGGCATATCTGTCCTAAAAACCGCATTGTCCAATGTATCAAGTCAGAAAAACCCCTCTGATTAAGGTGTAAAGGCTCATGTTTGCATATGTTAACTTCTTTGTCCCTTATCTTGAAACTATTTATTTTCTCAAAAAAGGATTCTCTTAAAAGTATTTCTACCGAATTCATTCAAAACATTTGTCCTATCCTATTATTTCGTCCTATAGCGTATGTCCTGACGGTATCTACCCATTAAAGGCAAAAGTCGAAAAACCTTTTATTGTTAAAAGTTGAAGGGTGGAGGGGAAGGAGGGTATTTGATTTGGTTAATGTAGTACTTCCCAGAAGACTATTGTCAAACCTTCAAAGGATTCTTACCTATTGCCTTCCTATTGTGAATGCCTATTCAGTTATACTCTATTCCCTTCTCAAATCTTCTGTAAGCTTTCCCACGTTGTAAGGAAAATGTTCTAAAATGAAAAGGTAGAGAATAACTGAAGATGAAATATCGACTTCTTTTAAAATACTGTTTTCCGAAAGTCTCCAAATTCAATGATTGAATATTTTATATAGTTTATAGCAAGGAAAACATCTGCATCTTTATTACTGGATAGATTAGAAAGAAGTAAATAAAAATAAACACATGTGACTATCCTTATCTTGACAGGCAATCCATTTAAACTAAAACCATGTAATTTACTTAGAACATTTTAATAAGTAAAAATTACAATAAAGTTGCAGTTAAATGATTGATTCCGTATATTCATTACCCTAAAATGAATGTTTTATATATATATATATATATATATATATATATATATTATATAAAGAAAGTATGAATTCAAATTAGAAATTTATATGTTCGTAGAAATTCATGCCAGAAAAATGTGGCATCATAAGCATTCGTACCGGCAATTTTTTAACAATATAATTTTAAATTGTTCTACACTCTGTACTGTGCTTTATTATTTACATTCCTAATAAAAAGCTGTGTAAAATGGGCGATATTTTTTCATTTAAATGCACATTTTTTTTTTTGTAAAATATACTTAATATATATATGCGTACATATATTTTACATTAAATATAATAAGTAATAATATATTTAACTTTATTTCATTTGATGCATCTTAAAATATTATATATATATAAATTTTGTTATACTTTCTATGCATTGCGGGGAAATGGTTCAGACAAAAATAAAGGAGGAAATCATTATCTTTACTTACACTGTACTCTAATTTAAATACAATATTTCTTAAATGATTGTAGGTAATAAATCATGCTATTATTGGCCGTACTTATGCTTACCAGAAGAAATGACAGGTTTAATTTTAATCATCTTAGAAATTCGTACCAGATATTTGCAACTTTTTGACAATATAATTTAATAATATATAACTTTTTAATAATATATAATTTAACTTATTCCACACTGTACTGTGTCTTATTATTAATGTTCTTAGTGAAAAGCTGTATAAAATGTGCGTTTTTTTCTATTTAAATGCACTTTTTTTGGAAATCATTTTCTATGTATCTTTGCGTACATATATTTTACAGTAAATATAATAACTAATAATACATTTAACTTTATTTTATGTTAAGCATCTTAAAATTATATATATATATATATATATATTAACTTTGTTATACTTTGTATGCAATACGTGGGAATGGTTCAGACAAAAATAAAGGTGGAAATTATTATCTTTACTTCCACTGTACCCTAATTTAAATATAATATTTCTTAAATGATTGTAGGTAATAAATCATAATATTATTGATCGTACTCATGCTTATCATGCTTACTAAAAGAAATGACAGGTTTAATTTCAATCACCTTAGAAATTCATACCAGGTAAATGTGCCAATAAAACACTCGTATTGGCCATTTTTTAACAATATAATTTAAGTTGTTCTTCACTCAGTACTGTTATTATTAATGTTTCTAGTAAAAAGCTGTGTAAAATGTGTGGTATTTTTTCATTTAAATGCACTTTTTTTTGTACGTTATATTTAATGTGACTGAATTTACTTTATTTAATTTAAAGTATCTTAAAATATTTTTTTCCGAGTTTCTAAGAATGGAGTCTATTGCCTTCAAAATAAGTAAATAAATAAATAATAAATTATAATAAACTTTTTTTTCTTCTTCTAACGTACAATATATGAAATAATATGGACAATTTCCTTTTTGATCGAAACAAAAAACGTGCAAAAACATTACAAGAATTTACACAAAACAATCTCGATTAAAACAAGAGCAACAACAAATGTGCACAAAACATCACGGAATAGTGTGTCGTTCAACTGTATTCGCAAAAAAAGTGTTTACAAAAGAACATTTATAATATTCGTTTTGATAAAATAATTCCGCACAGTTTAGTACATAAATTTGTTGGAATTTGTTCAGAAGTAAATAACATGATATTAGTTTAAATGGATCATCCTATTAATAGCCATCCAGTCTTCATTTGTTAGAATAGTATTTTTATGTAAATGTTTGTAATTATTGAAAAAAAAATTTTTAACTTAGTTGAGGTATTCAGTCAGTTAAAAGTTAAAAAAAAAAATGGGTTTTATAACAGAATTTTTTTATTTAATGATGTCGAAAACATCTATTTTTGAATGTTGTTCTTTATTGTTCGTATTGTCAGCATTGTCCGATTATGATGGAAGTCAACAAATAAGCAAATGGCTATAATATGTTAGTTCATGGGGGGAAAAAAAATCTCTCTATACATATTTTTGGAGGAATTTTTTTTTAAAAGAATTTATTTAAATCGATTTGATATAAAAAGGAACAGATTTGGTTTGCAAAAAAATATTGATGACTTATTGAACACAAAGTCGAATAGTTAGAATTCTGAAGAATACATACATATTTTTGCATTAATTTAAAATTCATTATCAGTGGCGCAACAGACCCATGGTGGGCCAAGACCGTCTGCCTGCTGGCAGATTTCTAGTCAGAAGATGTTTTCTTTTTATGGGGTAGGGTTATCAGCCCTGCGCCCAACGCTCTACAGCCATATTAGACCAGCTTACGGTTTAAAGTGGATTCCGAACCACTACAAACATCCATGGCACCGCCGAGACTCGAACTCGAAACCTGTGGCACCGAGCACTATGCACTCGGCCATCAGACCCCTAATTTAGAATTACTGTAAGAATATAAGCATTCCTATTCTTGTAAAAATTTGGAATTTTTTTTTTTTTTTTTTTTTTGTCAGTTTCATGTGTTCAAGAGTCTATAGTTAATGCACATTAATGTTCCAAATACATTAAAATACATTAGAACACATTAAAGTTCCAACTGTTTTGTTCTGTCTTTCCACATTTTGTTTCATGAAATAAGTCAATGTCACCAATATGTAATGCTAATATAAGAAAATAATATTGAGTCTAGATACCATATTGTATGTTATAAAATGTATTTTCAACAATAATGGGGACTACAACTTGAAACAAACAAATATGAAACTAATTCTTAATTTTTCAAATCAGAATTTTCTCTTGGAAATTTTTAATTTCAAATAAAAGCTTGAAGGACAAGTGAATAAAAAAGTTTAAATAAATATTTATTTTAGCTTGCTAAATATAATTAAAAAACAATTGCTCGAATTGATAAACTTCAGCAGCAGAAATATGAATTCAACAAAATCATTAAATGTAAACTTATGTTTTATTTTATATTCACTTAGAACAATCTTTCAGGAAAGATATCCCTGTGTTAAAACAAACTTATTATTGTTGTTATTTAATTTGTCATAAATGTGTTATGCAAATCACAACAAATTTTTTTTTTTAAAAATAAATTAAAATTTAGATTCTATAGAATTCTTATATATAACCTTCAGCCTTTGAAAAATACAGTAATTTTAATTAAAAATTTGGTATAAATTAATAATATTTAATATTCTTAAAAATAACCATTAATATTATAAGAACAGTATAAAAAAAACAACTTATTTTTGAAATAAAATTCCAGTTACTTTTTTTTTCTTTATTTTTTACATCTAGCTACAATTCGTTTTTTAAATTTTGTTTCGTAGAACACATTAAAATGTTAAAACTTTATGAATAATCAAGAATTTTTATTGTATTTTAACGTTCTTCTATAACACATTTTTGACTCTAATTAAAAACAATAATAACTAAATGCTTAATATTCAAATGATTATAAATTTTAACTCCGTATTACACATATGAAAAATTCGTTAACAGATATATTTTGTTTTTTGCGCATTTAAGTGCATAATATTGTATGTATTGCACCCAAAAAGGTCGAAAGTTAATAGAGAAACATTTTTAATAATTATCACTTTATTATGCCCTATAAAATTGTTCGCGTACTTTCCCTTTATAGTTCCAAGAACAGAAAAATAATATAAAAAATTGTTCTGAAACATGACGATTAAAGATTTTTTCCCCCACATGTTTTAGATTCGCATCAAAAATATCTACATCACATTAATTTTGGATCGTAACTAAAAATATTTATTCATACGCAGCTTCATAACATTAAATTAAATCGTCTGCTTAGAATATTAAATCGTTTTCATCTAGAATTTACTTAAATAAATATAATCGTGACTAGATTAAGCAGGCGATTTCTGTAGAAAGTCGTAAATTAATGACAAATTAGAGGTAGAAAAAAAGTTTGTGCTGATTTAAAAAATTTTGCAAACAGTCAATTTAAATGATTCGAGTGTTTTTTCCTTTTTTAAATCTATTTTAAGATGTCATAAAAAGTATCGTAGAATAAGAAATGAATTAAAATTAAGTTAACAAACCTGCCTTCGGATCAATGTTCGAAGAATAAAAACAAAGATTATCAACAACAAAAATTGCAGCTGGATTGGAAAAAAAAGTATGGAATGTGTTCTAAGTTCATAAACAGTTTGAAAAATAATTTTATTTGTTAGATATCATGGAACGGATGACAAAGAAAAATTATTTGTTTGCGAAATTATTTTAAAACTTCAAATTTCATTTTGCAGTAATATAGATAATTGTTCTTTAGAATATCGATATAATTTTATGTTTCCTAATGAACCTACTTCGAATTTCCTTTTGCAGAAATATAGATAATTGTTCTTAAGAATATCGATATAATGTTATATTTCCTAATAAATTTATCATGAGTGATATTGGAAAATTCGTTTCCGAAGCAATAAGTTTCCATTATTTTGTTTAAGAACGTTTTTATCTAATAATTTGTATAAATGACCCATTTGTGTGAAAACTTTTGTGAGGCACTGTTTGCAAAATATGACGCTGAAGAAATTTTGTGTTAGATGCAGATAATTTTTGAAAATGATTATTTGAAGAATTGGGAAAGGGGGGTGGGGGGGTGGGGGGAGGTTGGAAAAAAATTTCATTTTTTTATTTTTAGAAATTTTTACTATGAAATATATTACAGAAGTATTCGGTTAAAATATATTAAAAATGGAGTTATTATATATATATATATATATTAAATGGAGTTAAAATATGTTTCAAATAAATCTCAGAATTTTAAAACGATTTGAATCATCAATTATAAGCATATGTGAAAAAAAAAATTGGATTTCATTGAAAATGGCTAAAGTTGAAAGTGGCCAAGGAAGACACAGACCCCCAAAACAAAATAATATCCATTTTTTTCATACACAAAATTAATAATAATAAAACATTATTCCCTACTTATTATTTCAAACAAAGAAAATAAATGAATTCTTATTATTTTATCGTCTTAATACGAACCAATCATTATAAACTCTTCATCAATAACTGTCTTGTTATTTTCTGAAATGTGTTTAAGCTTTATTAAATGAATTAGTTTCACTACCTGTCGACATTTTAGACTTCAATTTTGTAAAAAAAAAAAAAAAAAAGAATTTAAAATTATTAATACAAATTAAATGAATGTTTAGAACTACTTTTAAAAAATTATAAAGTATTATAAATCTGATAAGTTTATATTACTGCTAATTTTTTATTGCATTACTACTAATATGACATATCTATCGCATTCATAAATTATATTTCTCCATATTTGTAGAAAGAATTAAATCGAATTATGTAGATTTCTTTCTTTTAATACTTGCTCAAAGCTTTTCAATAATTATGAATAAAAGTAAGAAAATATTATAGTTTCATTAGTTACGCTGATTTGGTCTGATGCAAATCATATTTTATATTATTTACTTTTTTTAACGTAAAAACTTTCGTCATATGCTGCCGAGATAGCCTTACAAAAACTATACAAGAAAGATGAAAGGTCAAGATTTAGATCATATTTTTTACATGATTTTGGAATAAAGATGACATTATTTCAATAATGTTAAAAGAGAGAGAGAGAGAGAGAGAGAGAGAAATGAACATTTTATTCTATTCAATTAAAAATAATTCTTTTCGTACTGCATAATTCTGTTGTAACTGTAACCCACATAGACTAAGAATGAAGTCATTATCAATTTAAATAAATCAGAGTAAATCTGATAAGTACATCACAATTAAGTTTTCAGGTAAAAACAAACAAGTTTACCATCCTTGTCTGGCAATATAGTAAACAATAAAAAAATAAATAAAATAAAAACTATAAAAATTAAAATTTAAATGACATTATAGGAGATCGTAAAAAAAATATTATTCTTATTAATTATTAATTAATCATATAAAAAACAATATACATAAATGAAATTAATGAATAGAATAGATATATTTTAATCACCAAAAATGTCTTTCCTGAAATTAATGTTCTTTTCGAACCCAGGTGTGGGAAAGGGCCTCTACCATTGGACACATTTTTTCTTTTCTTCGATTTTTTCATTGAATCTATTCGTCAGCTGCCGCACAAGGCGGGCTTAGAAAATAATATGAACAAAAAGTTTCAGAAAGAATCAGCGTGATGTTCTTTGCGCAAGCGCAGTGCTGCCCTACGTCACTTCCTGTCCTTCTTATAAAGAGAGAGAGAAATTTTCGACCGGCATTACTTCCAGTTCGAGTTAGAACGCTACGCGGTTAGTGAGGTTGATCGTTCACAGTGTGTATTTTTTATTGAACGTGCAATTTTTCTGTGCTCACATTTTTACCTAAAATTCATCGAGATGTCTGTTGTTTGGTTAGAATCGTTGTTCAGATTTGAAGAATGGTGTTTAAGTCCACTGCTGCTTGTTGGTGTGGTTCTTTATTTATGCTGGCATAAAACCGAAGAGTTCGGTTTGAATATGTTTAAGATTTTCACGTTCCTGGTATTTTTGTACCATTTCATACAAAAGTACATTCCTTTTTACCTGCTCAAAATGAAACTTATCTCTTTCATCCGGCTCATCAGCACTTTTGATGTAAACTCGGCGAATCAAACGAAAATGAAAAAAAAGAAGGGTAAGTTATTATTATTTTTAAAAAAAATACTCCTAGTTTTAGTGAAAAAAATTCTTATTTTTTATAGTTTTTAAAGATCAATTACTCAACTAGTTTACTTTCTAAACAGTGTTCAGATGAAACGATCATTCAGAATGCTTTCTAAATGAAAACACCAACAAATCCTTTTTTTTTTAATATAATTGTTGTTGGTTTTAAAATTAAACTTGTTTAGTGAAAAATATTCTTAGCTTCAACACTTTTTTATAGCTTTAAAGATCAATTTGTTGTTTACTTTCTAAACAGTGTTTAGGAACGATCATTCAGGCTGGCTTTTGAAAGAAAACACGAACAAATCCTTTTTGTTAATTTAATTGTTGTTAAAATTATTATTGGTTTTAAAATAAAACTAGTTTAGTGAAAAATATTTTTAGTTGCAGCACTTTTTTATAGTTTTAAAAGATCAATTTGTTATTTACTTTTCTAAACAATATTTAGGAACGATCATTCAGACTGGCTTTTGAAAGAAAACACGAACAAATCCTTTTTTTAATATAATTGTTGTTAAAATTAATTTTGGTTTTAAAATTAAACTAGTTTAGTGAAAAATATTCTTAGTTTCAGCACTTTTTTATAGCATTATAGAATAAATTTGTTGTTTACTTTCTAAACAATATTTAGGAACGATCATTCAGAATGGTTTTTGAAAGAAAACACGAACAAATCTTTTTGTTAATTTAATTGTTGTTAAAATTATTTTTGGTTTTAAAATAAAACTGTTCTTAGAATCAGATGAAAATTAATTAAAATTTTTTTTCTTATATTACTATCATTATTACAACTTACAATTTTTGCTTATATTATATATATATATAAATTATATTTTAGAATACAAGTAATCAAAAATCGTTTGGTTTTAAAATCGTTCTTTTTATTTATTGTTCAAAAATTTTTTAAAGATTCGTTCTAAGTTAGAATTGTGGTTATTTTATAAAAATAAACAATGAATAATATTTATATTAGGTAAAATAAATAATAAAAATTAATAATTAAATTAAGTATTTATAAAATGCATTACAAATTAAATTAAAAAATATATATATCTATTCTGTAAACAATTTGCTTAACATCTTTTAAGTGCGAATAAACTAAAATTCAAATTCTTGCATTGTTAATTATATATTCAATAAATTGCAA
Source organism: Caerostris darwini (assembly GCA_021605075.1). Lineage (NCBI taxonomy): Eukaryota > Metazoa > Arthropoda > Arachnida > Araneae > Araneidae > Caerostris > Caerostris darwini. The sequence goes on along the minus strand of BPLQ01007901.1, from coordinate 219,004 downwards.
TTAAGATCAATCAATTACAATTTGGGAATGTCTGGGCAATTCTATTTTAATTTTCGAACTATAATAAAACGAACAATTTTCAAATATCATTATCGTTTGATGCATTCAAAGTGAAGTGTAATTGACGAATCTCTCGCTATCTATTTGTAACGGGAAATGCTGTGTTTTTAATAGGGAAATTACTACTACGAAAAACCACGCGGTGAGAGGGTGTGGCGATGGGATGCTGTTTCTTTAAATAGTACGCTTCGAGCTTTATCGATTTGTCTTTTGACTTGCTCAATTATTCCTTGAAAAGGTACGTGGAGGTGTGTGAGTGCGTGTAAGGGTAAAATTTTTTTTTTAATGCGAATGGATTATCGATTTGTTTTTATTCTTAATTATTTTCATTTTAAGGGGGAGGGAAAGTCATTATTTTTTCAATAATGCGAAAAAAAAAAATCATTTTACCCTCTCTCTACCGGAAATTCATAGCGTAGGTGATTTTTTTGTAGAATGAATATATTATCGAGCTTAGAATTATTTTTTGTGGCAAGAAATCCGTAGCACATTATATATTGCATAACATTTGTGTACATCAACAAACATTATGACGTTTAAGAAATATGTTTAATTTGTAATATTTCATTTAATATTTAAGAAAGGGTTATTCCCGATTAGTTTCATTTTATTAAATTTGTTTCACTATAGCCCTTGAATGTAAATTGCATTTTCAATCTCAGATAATAAATATTTAAACCTTTCCTTATACATGTGAAGTAATGATAAACATATGATGCAATAGCTGTCAGATAAAAGCACTTGCTAATGTTATTGTGGTGAGTTTATTTTGAAGACGGAAGTATAAATTATTTCATGTAGTATTTATGTTTACTAAATAGATCACAGAATTTCTCTAAATTGATGATAAAATATATTATATTTCTCAATTGAGTGATTTATTTAATATTTAAAAATTATTTAGATTAAATTTAGATGTAATTGTGCTTGCTCTTCAAATTTTTAAAGATATTTTAGAGTTATATTTAAAATTTTTATGAAAAAATTAATTTTTTTTATTAATGTATTTTGGATACAACTTGTTACTTTTTTGACTTTTTGATAGAAATAAAATGATATCAATTTTCAAGAAATAAAATTAAGATTGTAATATTAATATTTTAAGATTATTACTGCAAATGAATGTAATAAGTTATGATAGAGTAATATGTTTTAGTTTATCCGAAACATTTTGTGGGTATAAATTAGGGTAAAGGTGAGAGGAAAAGGGGGGTACTGTCCCCTCCATGAAGAACCCAAGGTCGACTTGAACAAAAAAAGGCCGGTTTTAAAGGAGTGGGGGGAAGGCAGGAAGCACAGTTCTAAGATCCAGATCTTCGTGTTTGCCAACAAAGGGTTGAATAAAGATTTCTCAGATTTTTAAAGGTGTCATGAAAAATGACATCTTTCTGTTCGATTAAAAATAATTATTTGGTATCGACTGTTGTTGCTCACCTTGAAATTTATTTCATTTATGCATTCCAAATTTAAATTCATCTCCCAATATATTTTTAGTTTGGTGTTGTTAATGCACAGTTTTTTGAAATTCTTAAGGTGGTATAAATGACAATAGAGATTGTATTGTAGAGAGACGTATTTCAATAAAAGATAATTTGAAAGTCTATCAACAAATTGAACGTGCATACGTTGTTTGACATTTTTTTTTGACAAGATTTGATTTATAGAAGGATAATTTTGATTAGAAGTGTGTATAATTAATATTAAAAAAATTAATGCTAAATATTTGTTGAATGCTACGTGTTGATTTATATCGATAAGATATTTCTTTAAAGATTAAAACATTGCTTGCTCAACTTGATAATGCTTCTTTTTTTTATTAACATTTTCAAAATTAATTCTGCATTTTACAGTATTGAAACCAAAATAAAAAGTGTTTCTTTATTGAAGTACAACAACTAAATACAAAAATTATTTCAATGGGCATTTTGATAGTTTTTTTCAAAAATAGAATTTAATGAGTTTTTGTTTTAATTTATAAACATAATAAGACGTACTTGACATTATAATATACACCCGTTTTAGTTCTAGTATTAAAGTTAATTACTGATGAAAAAATAAAATAAAAATTCGAAATATTAAGAGATAATATTTTTCCGTACGTCGATGGAGTAATACTTAAGAATTATTCAAAATTTATTTAATTAATAAGAAATAATAATATTTTCTAATCATATCTTATAAATCAATAGCTATCTCTTATTTATAATAAATAACTATTATAATTAACAACTGGTAGAATTTTATATATAAAACTTTAATAACTTTTTTTAATTAAAATGACATTTAGTAAAAAGTTCTTTACGTTTTCGTTTGGAATACTTTAAGAATTACTTTAAAATCAGTATAACTAAATCATTATCAATCGCAGACGATTTAATTTTGGGATGCAATTAATATAGAAAGTATTAAAGACGAAGAAAAAAAAAATATGTTAAATTTTTTTTAATTGATTAATAAAGACAACTTTTCTTCGTGATTTTCTAGAATTAAAATGTTGTACATTCTTCTTTTAATTTTGGCAATGATACTCTTTGTTAATAAAGATGATGCAATATCATTCATTGTCAAATCACTGCGAAATTAGCATATCCCCATCACAAACAAAGAATTTGAAATTTCTACCTACGCTTTTGTAGAAAGAAAAAAAAATTAGTTCGTTAGTATTTCCAATGTCCCGTTGACGAGAAATCGTTTGTCCTGCTCTGAAGCTGAGGGCAGGTGACGTCGAACGGTATGGAGAGAAGAACACGTGGTTTTTCTGTGGAACAGAACAAAGGTTTTAGTGGCGGGAAAAAGTGAATATACCGGAAACCGGTTAGTCGCCCGACCCAAAAGGTCAGAACTCTTCTTAGAGGTGGGGGGAAAAAAAGAGATTGGATTGAGTAAATGTTTTTTTGCATCCCTCCCTCCAGATGGAGTTGTTACCATTTTCGTGCACTTGGCTTTGACCTCGATGATTTTGCTTTTTGCCTACAGATTTCCTGCCTTTTTTTTTTTTTTTAACCCTTTCTGTTTGATTTTGTTTCGTTAATTTCTTTATTTATTTGAAGAAATGATAAAATTCTTGGAAGTTTTTAGTGGAATGTAATGAAATTTTAAGTATAAAAAAGAATATTTTTTTTTTTTGATAAACACATGCGTTGAGACAATCAATTATAGGTTATCTAACAGTTGTGCGATCTTGTTGTTAAAAACTAACTTGATTTTGTCCATGAATCCTTCCGAAATACTTGTTCAGTTTTCTAATTGCTTTTTATTATGGACCATGCAAGAAAATATGGCCATTTACAGTTTTTGAAAATGAAAATTTCTTAGTTTTTATTTATTTATTCTTGCTCACTGGTTAAACCAGGATATATAGTTTAAAGTGTATTCCGAACCACTAATAAACAGGCATGCTACCACCAGCATTCGAACCTGAAGCCTTTGGTACAAAATTGCAAAAGCGCCAGCCATTTGGCCATCAGTTCGCTGGTAAAAAACGACATGTTTTAAATCATTTCTATGTAATTTAATATATTCATAATAATTTATTATTTAATATAATAATTAATTTAATTATTAAATTAAATTTAATTCCTGCATATGAATTATTGCTTTTAAGTATGAAAATGGAACATAAGTGTTTTGTTTGAAAATAGTGTAAATGTAGTTTCTTTAGAAAAAAACAAAAACGATTCAATGATGATTTGATCAATTATTATTATTTTTTTGGAACAAAATGCATCCTTATATATAATTTTGCATATTACTAAATGCTTTCCGATTTTTGCCTGTGTTTTGACGTTATCTTTCAAAACAAGGTACTTGAAAAAAAAAAAAAAAATCATAGTTAACTAGTAATAATTACTGAGAGATAAATAACATTAATTTTATCTGTGATTTCTAAATCTTTATATTCAAGGCTATAAATTCAATCATGCACGATGACATATAGATACATTTTCATGCACATTCATACATTTTTACGCTACGTGCTATAAGTTTCGTTATGTGCAAATGATATTTGAGATATACCGTCCAATATCAGACTTTGTGAAATAGTCAAAAATAAGATAATTATTTAAATAACTTTAATTATAAATGGAATGCTAGAATTTGCAATACAAATTAATTTTAAGATAGTATTATCTTAACTATTAAAAAAAGTAGAAAATATTTCACCTTACGTTACTTAACTTATGTTATACTACTTGTTATGATTTTGTGATGTTCAAATAATATTTGAGATAGACCGTCCAATGCCAGATTTTGTAAGATAGTCAAAAATAAGATAATTATTTAAATAACTTTAATTAAAAATGGAATGCTAGAATTTGAAATACAAATTCATTTTAAGATAGTAAAATAGTAGTATCTTAACTATTAAAAAAAAGTAGAAAGTATTTCACTTTACTTTACTTAACTTAACTTATGTTATACTAGTTGTTATGATTTTGTTGTGTTCAAATGATATTTGAGATAGACCGCCCAATGCCAAATTTTGTGAGATAGTCAAAAATAAGATAATTATTTAAATAACTTTAATTATAAATGGAATGCTAGAATTTGAAACACAAATTACTTATTACTATCTTAACTATTAGAAAAAAGAAGAAAGTATTTCACATTACCCTTGAAAGATTCTGCAATTGCGCAGCGGAATAATCAGATTTGACAGGTACAGCTGCATTCGCAGAAGATAAAAGTGGCGGGTATATTTAAGCATGCCTTTCAAAGAATAAGTGTTATGACAAAATCTGTTATTCTCTTGCGAAGAAATTATGAAAAATCCTTTTTCTGTGAACATCATTTGTCGTTGATGAAAACAATTTATCGTTCGTTTTAAATTCGCTTAACAAAGAGTTTATTAATTAATGCAGTAACAATTTATCGTTTGGTTCAGTTGATTTTAATTAACTAAATTGATCGGTAAGTATGTATTCTTTCCTGTTATAAAAACCTACATAAAATCTTTTTAAATTCCATTTCAAAAATTAGGAATTATATCGAACAATTCTTTTTATGAAAGAACGGAAAGTAATCATTGTTGCAGACGATAATCAAAATTATATTCTAGTATTCTTTAAAAATTAGAATTTTTTTTGTAATTAGTGAACATTTGTTTGTAGTAATATTTTTTTTTTTTTATTCGAAGCATTTTGTCATTGATCTGGTTCAATTGCGTTTTAATTAACTAAATTGATCAGTAACTATGTATTCAAACCTACATAAAATCTTTCTTTTTTTTTTTTTTTTTTTAATTTCAAAATAGTTTTATGAAAGAATAGTAATTAACCATTTTTGCAAACGGTAGTCAAAATTATATTCTAGCATTCTTTAAATATTAGATTTTTTTTTTTTAATTAGTGAATATTTGTTTTCGTACTGAGTTTGACCTTTTTTTTGGCAATTCTTTGTTATTCGAATCATTTTGTCATTGATCTGGTTCAATTGCCTTTTAATTAACTAAATTGATCAGTAAGTATTATTAGTAAGTTAAGTATGTATTCTTCTCTTTGATACAAACCTTCATAAAATGTGTTTTTTTTTTTAAAATTCCATTTCGGAATTAAAGAACTATTTCCCAGAACGTAATCATTGCTGCAGACGATAGTCAAAATTATATTCTAGTATTCTTTAATTATTAGAATTTTTTTTTTAATTAGTGAGCATTTGTTTTCGTTCTGAGTTTGATTTCATTTTTTGATATTTTTTTTTTCTTACCAGAATGTTCTTCAAATCATTCATGTTTTATATTTTTTCTAAACGTGCTAGTAGTAAACAATAAATATTTATCATGATCACTTGGGCAGAAAGAAATCCTTATTCTGAAATAGTATACACTATTTCGTTATTTACTATTTTAATGCCTGCTAAGTGTGATCGGTTACATTACCAATTGAGAATGTAGCATTTATTGTGTTTTTCTTTGTAATTTATTTTTCGATGTGTAACACAATTCTCTTCGAAATTTAATTTTCAAACTATTTAAAAATAGTTGTTGCATTACTAAAATTGGAGCAAAGTTTAGCTATTTAAAACTTAAAAATTTCAAATGATAACTCGTTAAATTGTGAAATACTTTTATGATAATATAATTAATATATAACTTTGGAAAAAAACCAGTGGCGCGAAATTACATTTTTTTTTTATTTATTTGATAAAAAAAATATTACATTTTTTGCTGAAAGTTTTTGAAAGTTAAAAAAAAAAAAATAATAATAATAAATATGAATTATAAAATTATACTAAGGAGAAGTATACTATTTTTTTTTTTAAATATGGCTTGTAGAAATACATTTGATATCGAATCTATCAATTGTTTAATATCTAATAATATTAATCGTTTTCCATTATTTTATTTTTTCGATTATTTATCCTGCTATTAATTTTTTTTTTTCAAACGATAACGGTGAATGAAACGAATTCTAAATAATAAACGAATTGTATTTATAATAATCTTCATTATAATGATTTTATTTTTTTTAGTTTAGTTTATTTAAGTTAATTATTAAAGTTATTAAAACAAACTTGTATAGAATTGATAAATAAAATTTTTTTTTTTAATTATATTCTGTTGATATAATTAGGGAATTTTTAGTACACGTCTGATTATTAATTTATAATTTTTGTTCTTAATTAAATTCTTCTGTCTTTAATTTGTTATGGAATTATAAATTATTTAGGCTTTTTTTTGTACTCTTATAAATTCAATCGTAAAAAGAAATTTTAACATTAAAACCAAATATAATTTTGGAAATTGTTGGTAGAAAAAATAATAAAACAAAATCAAGAATTAAAAAAAAAAGTTTTATAAAATCGTAAACATTAGATTCGAAAAATATATAACAACTTTGCAATCTAAGAATTTTAAATTAAAGTTTTTAATTTATTTTGATAATTTTATTAATTTAATTATTATTATTAATAATAATATATTTTTGCTGTCTAAATCATTTCAGTGCAATTATCTCACATAAATAATATTAATTCTATTTTTTTTTTTTTTTTTTTTTTTATCAAAAAATTTTTCTTCTGAATATTGGTGTAAATGAAACTTTATTTAATACCTTTTTATATTTTATAAGTGACTTTCATTTTTCTTAGATGTACAAAAAAAGGGACTTGCATTTAAAGCGATGTGATTGATTTATTAGAACCATTAATCTGGCAGCATGACGCCACGGCAAGAATGTCAATAATTCTACTCCAGTTTGTTAGGTTACGCCATCACTTTTAGTGATCATTACAAGGAATCATGCCATGCAGTATGTCATGTGGCGAAATGACGTGAAAAAAATCTTTTTCTCGTGATGATTGAAATCTTTTCCCCAAGTTCCACGTTTCGGAAAACTTTTTGTAACTCACACGAGAGCAGAAGCGTATGGGTACAGCGTTTGTTTATTTGCATTGTACAATCGTGAATGGATATCAGTTTGTACGAGAACAACTCCCATTGAACAACTGATAACATAGAGTGCGTAATCTGAAGCAGTGTTGTTTGAGTTTTTAACTAAGTCTCGGGTGACTTGATAGGAGTTACACTCGTTTAATTTCGGAAATCATTGGTAAAAGCAGTAATAAAACAAAATCAAGAATTAAAAAAAAAAAAAGTCTTATAAAATCGTAAACAAGAAAATCGAGAACTATAACAACTATGCAATCTTTTAAATTAGGTTATTGAAAATATTAATTTAATTAATAATAATATATTTTTGCTGGTTAAATCATTTCAGAGCAATTATCTCACTTAAATGATATTAATTCTATTTTTTTAAAAGTTAATAAGTTTTTTTTCCTTTTTTCTGAATTTTGGAATTAAAGGAAAAACTAAATTAATTAAAAATAATGTTTAATTAATTAGCTGGAATATTTCAGGGTCAAGTCTTATAATGCGAAAAAAAAAAATATTACATTAAAAAAATATTTTTACTGGATTTTAATTGAAACATGAACATGAGTAAAACATGCATTGGCTCTCGGTGCCATAGGTTTCGGGTTTGAGTCCCGGCGGTGTCATGGATGTTTGTAGTGTAACTACTATAAATGGTAGGTGCCGGTCTAATAGGTCTGTATAGAGTTGGGCGTAGGGCTGACAACCCTACCCCTAAAAAGATAATCCCCTTTCTCGAAATCCACCAGTAGGCAGACGGCCTTGGCCCACCATGAAGCTGTTACGCTAATGACTAGCGCTCGGTGCCACAGGTTGCGGATTCGAGTCCCGGCAGTGATATGAATGTTGTAGTGGTTCGAAATCCACTTTAAACCGTAGGTCCCGGTCTAATAACACTGTAGAGCGTTGGGAGTAGGGCTGACAACCCTACCTGTAGGTTGTCTGTAAAAATGGGTTAGATAGGGGTGCCCGTTAATTAGTTACAAAAGAACATTTATTCATTATTTTTAAGAATACATAAAGTTAAATTAAAGTTAGCAGCCTTATGGATGACCTTGGCCCACCATGGGGCTACGAATTCTTCAAGGGAATTCTGAAATTTTGAAAATTTTCTATTGTTTAATAAAATTTGCTTCAAATAAAAAAAAACAAAAAAAACACCCCGTTTTAATTCTATTAAATTAAACAAGATGTTGACCTTTTTTTTTTTTTTTTTTTGAAGACAGGGAAGATACTGAAAAGAGTAGAAATTGTGCGAGAACACATACATGGAAATGACCTTAACAGAAATTTTCACGAAACAAGCACACGAGTGCTTTTATACATTTGTCTTACGAGAACCTTGTGTCACCACTGTCATTGCGAGATAATGTTTCCAAGTCGAATTCACATTCACCGTGTCTCGAGTCCTTCCTGCTATTAACACCTAAAATCGGGTTGATTTTATTTCTGATAGAATCATCGTAAAAAAATATTGATTGATTCAGACTCTGCATGGCATCATACGGCCTTGAGCCTTTTTGCTGTTTAAATATATGAATGACCATTGGATTGAAGTTTTGAAGGCCGTTGATCAAACTTTTCAAATGTAACTTACCTGCTCAATACCACATTTCCATATTTATTGTAGGTGTTAACTCAAAAATAATTTTTGTTTAATTCTTTTATTGATTAATGAATGAAAATGTCTTGGTTTACACGCTTACAAAAAATAAATCATAAAAAAAAATGTTTTATTTTTATTTTTTTTATCAAGGTTTTGTTTATGTGCGTGTTTGTTTTTGAGAGTAGAAATTCCTCGTTATAATTCATGACGATGCAAAAATCCGGAAAGATAAAATTCATGTAATGTTGTATTAAGAGTTATTTATTTATTTTTTTAAAATTCCGTTCTATTTTTATAAATGGCCGTAAAATATTATTTAGAAAAACGCAGCAATAGGTGTTTATCTTAATCTTTTTTTTGTGATAAATTTATTCCTCAATATATCTTAAAAAAATATTCGTTTGCATATTTGTTTTTACTAGTCTACAAATTAGAATTTCTTTATCATAATCCATTTAATCTCCAGATCATATACTATCAGAATTCAATTAATGTTCTAAATTGAATTTTAAAAACAAAACGATTTTTTTTTTGTTCTCGAACTGCCATAAGAATATAGTTGCGTGAAAAAATATCAGTAATTAAAAAAAAAAAAGTCGTTTGAACAATTATATAAATAATTTTCTGTGTTTTTAGTAAACTGGCAATATTAATTTTATTTTAAAAATCTAGACATAAATCAAAGCTTTCAATTTAGAACATCTGGTAGCCATATTTGGTTTTGTGGAGAAAATGTGACCACATGTAAACGACATGTGTTTGAATTAGATAATCGTCTAGTTTATCGTTTGCAAGTACTTTTAGACAAAGTGAGGTGACACTTTTTATTATCTGTGAGACTATTAAGTCTATTGATACCGACTTCTTCGTTAGACATATTTATCGACAGATAACATGCAGCATTTGTATATATTTCAGCTAGATCTCACTTTACATATTTTCATATATATGCAAGAAAGGATTTTAAGAAATAATACAATTTTTATATTTTATATGTTAATTTATTTATTTTTATATTTTTTATTAGGATTACTTTTATATTTTTTCAATTAGGATTTTAATTGTTTTAAAATCGTTTTCACGTTTATAGGTGTGTCATTCTATTCCAATAATGTAAAAAAAAAAAAAAAAAAAAAAAAAACTTTCAAAAAAGCTACATAAAACTTTTTAAAAAAAAAGCTCTGTGTAGAATATAATTTCTTATTTGTAAAAAACAATTAGATTAAAATTGACCTTTTGATTAATTTAATTAGAAAAACCTATGAAAATATCCATGCTTTACGAAATCTTTATCACCTTCAAATACTATTTGTTAATATTTTTTTATTATTGTTATTTATTAACCTTGAGGTTTTTTTTTTTTTTTTTTCCTTTTCATTTTTTTAAAAAACTTTTAAAGGTCTTTTAAATCTATTTCTAAATTAATACGTGGCAGTGACTCGCAGTCTTGAGTCGTTTCGGAAAATCTTTTAATCTCAGCGGAAGTTTTCCACATTGTTGAACTTATTTTCAACTTCCGGTTCTATCTCTGTTGTTACTTATTTTGCTCCTTTTTTATTTTAAGAAACGGAAACAAGCCTCTTCGTCTTTTATCTTTGTGTTTTAGACAGAAATTCTGTTTTATTTGTTCTTGTGCTTTATTTTCATCTTGACTTTTCATTTACCACCAGTTTTCTTGGCGTATTTTTCACGTGAGGCTTGAAGAAAACATGCTGTCCAGACAATAAGATTTAATTTTAGTTAATTATTAGCGTTTCCCAATAAAAAAAAAATGGTTAAAATGTAGTTCCTTCAAAGAGTTTTTAAAATCGCTGCGCAAGTCAAAAATTTTTTAAATCTTTGAAATTAGAAACTTTTTAGAAAATAAAACTTCATCAATCTAATCATTTTTCGTTTTTTTAGGTTGTTAAACATCATATACACCCTTCCAACGGACACACATAAAATGTACCACCACAATGCATGAATTATATAATAATTACAAACAATTTTACTTTAATTACAAAAAATATTTATAGATACATTTTGACACCCATATCGACATATCGACTCGACAAATTAAAGATCCAATAAATAATTTTAATGAATACGTAAAATTCCCAATGTTTTCAGGAAATTTATGATTTAATGTTGAGTTCCATTCACAAAATTGAGTTCCATTCACAACCCAGTCCGCTCGTAGAGTGTTTTTCTATGTTTTATTAATAACTTCGTAAAAGGTTAGATTATCTAGCAATTATTTTTACCTGAGTAACAGATGGTATTGCAGCAATTATCAAAGTAAGATTTATTATTTAACTAACTAATCCCCCGGCACTACAGCCCATTTTGAACCATGGCCATCTGCCTGCTGGCAGATTCTGAAACTGCAGATGTTTTCTTTTTACGGCCCAACGCCCTACAGTCATATTAGACCGAGACGTATGGTTTAAAGTGGATTCCGAACCACTACAAACATCCATTGCACTGTCGGGACTCGAGCCCAAAACATGTGGCACCGAGTGCAAGAGTGTGTTTGCCACTTGGTCGTCAGGCCTCCAGATTTAATATTTACTGGGGTGAATTTCGTTTAACACTCTTGTAACGATTTCTTTGGTCCCCCTCTCCCCTTCTGTTATATTCAAGATAAAGTTAATTGGGGGGGGAAAGAACCCCTTTCTCTTTCTTTTATAAAAAACACATTAAAAATTAATTTTTTTTTTTATTTAATACTATTTTCAACTTAAAATAATGGTAAAAGTGAAAGCAATTAGTAATGATAAATAAATAAATAAAAGAATATAAATGATTTATGCAAATTTTAAAATTTAAATGCTCTTATGTATATGCAAATTTATAAGAAAATTTTTTTTTTCTGATATCCCTATCAAATTGATGCACATAAAAAAAAAAGCTCGTGTTGCTTTACTTTTGTATAGATATTATACTATTGCTAAATAATGACTCATTCGAAAATTCATCAGTCCAGATTTATCTTTATCCGCATTGTTAGATTACCACAGTAAAAAATTGCATAATAATAAGATGAAAATGTGCATTTTAGAAAACTTATCTATCTTGCGGTTTGATTATCTATTCGGATCAATACGAAATATTTTATCTTTTGACGTATTTCTTCTGTAATATGAGTTGATGCAAACGATATTTTTTTCAAACGATATTTTATGGTATCTATTTTTCTTTGAATAGGGAAATCAATGAGTTTCGTTTGAACTCGTTTTAATCCCAAACTTTTTTAAATTCCTTTTATTAGTTCACACTCTCCCTGTATATATTTTGTTCAAATTTTCAATCGTTCATAAAATGCATTTTATTCATCACTCAAGTTCAAATACATTTTTTTTGAACTTGTAGTGGATGACACTGGATGTTAATGCAGTTTTTTCAAATATTAATTCAGTCATTAAATTTAATTAATTAATTTTAGTTTTTTTTAGATTTAAGTTGCATATATCTACCAATAGATGGCGCCAGATAAACTTAAAAAAATGAATGAAAATTATTTATAAAGGACTTTTTGCAATAAACTGAAAAAAAAGTAAGAATTGACTTCAAAAATTTTTTTATATTACTTGCTTTTTTTGAATAGGGAAATCAATGAGTTTCATTTGAACTCATTTAATCGCAAAATTTTTTAACTTAATTTTTTTTTTTTGAGTTCGACCTGTAAAGCAATTAGAGTGTATATTTCAAGAGCGCATTCTTGGATGGGATGTTGTGGTTTTATTTTTCAAGTTAAATGGGCAGATGTGTGTGGTACCGACGACTCTCTGCCTGCCATCATTACAAAAACTAAAACTTATAATTCATTCTTTTTTCTTATGCGGCTTGCATGGATGGGTTCCTTGATGAGAAAAACCATCTGCTATGAAGCAATGCTTCCAACAGATAATCATAAACGTCCCTTGCTCAATTCCACCAGTTTTAATGGCAGATGCTTTTGGGGAGGTTTGGAAGCTTGTTTGGAAATGCAAGACCAGTTGTGAAACTGTAGTTGAAAAAAAAAAGTGTGGAAATTAAATGCAGAAAAAAGGGTGGCAAAAATTTCGTGTATTTTATTTTATTTTATTTTTTTGAGGTTCCGTAAAAGTTTATTGCACTTCTTCATGGGGTGTTGTAAGTGTGACTTATAATGATGGTTGTTATAGCTTTATGACGGGCCTGAATGGTCGAGTGGCTGGCGCTCGGTACCACAGATTTCGGGTTCGAGTCCTGGCGGGGCCATGGTTGTTTGTACAGGTTCAAAATCCACTTTAAGCCGTAGGTCCCGGTCTCATATGACTGTAAGAGCGGCACGGAGCAAAAGTCAGATTTCTACCTACGGGTGCTCCATCACAACAGAAGCTGCCCCCTTTCCCTCCATCCATGAGTAGATCACTCAAGGGGTGTCCGTCCCGCACAGCAGGACATTGAGGATTAGTCGCAAACAATAGCTTTATGGCATCGTCAATGCTAAATGCTGACTATGTTTAGGATAGGGGTGGCCAATCCGCGACCCGCCTTGAATATTTTTCCACCTCGTGAGATTTATCACACTTTTACAAAATATATTTATTTTATAATGGCCAAAGTAGTTGAAAACCAATGTATTAAAAAAATACATTATTTGAGAGCATCCATATATGGATTGATGAAGTGGAAAAGGATCTGAAAAACCTAAAGATCGCGAATTGGAAAACCAAAACTCGAGACAGACGACTTTGGAATCGTATTGTTAGGTAGGCCATGGTCCAACATGGATTGCAGTGCCTGGGAGTTTGGTAGTTTTGTTCCATTTTAAAATTGCTTTAACGAAACAGAAGTATTGCGTGACGTTAACAATATATTAAAAAGATTAATGATCTTTTTGGATCGTCACATATTTGGAGTTAGGAAGGCCATGGTCCAACATGGATTGTAGTAGCGGGGAGTTAGTTTTAGTCCATCCTAAAATTGCTTTAACCGAAGCAGAAGTATTGGTTGTTGATAAAGAATATATTAAAAAGAACAAGTCTTTTTGGATCATCACATATTTGTGGACTAACATTTTTAAGCATGAATATTAAAAAAAAATCGATAAAAAAATAAATAAATAAATAAAAAAAAACAGATGATTAATAGTATCTTTCGAGGTTGATTAATAATAAATGTGCTATTAACTAAAATATTTAATATTAGTGAAATATTTCAAATGAGATTAACAATTGAATATTTTATAATTCGCCTTTATTTTAATATGTTATTAGTTATTTAATAATAATATAAATAAAAATTTAAAACTGTTTTTTAGTAAAGGAGAATAATAATCCCAACACACCTTCTGCAAATTACATTAGAATTGATAGTTATGTTTACAAAAAATATTCTAATATACATTTAAATTTTATGTCGAAAGCGCTAAATTTCAGAATCATTTTTAAAAAAAAAGCACACAATTTTTAAGCAATACTTTAAACTGAAGAATTACTTATCGAAAACTTTATTCGAAATATATTATTTATGTACGACATAATATGCGTTACTGGCCATAAAATTGAATCCCACATTACATAAATCGTTTATTACCTTAACAGGCGCAGTAATATTTTCTACACTCAATGGACTATGCTATTCCGAAACCTAGCATGTCACATTTAACAACAGAGCCAAGGTTTCTCTCTCTCGCAAAAAAATCGACCTTCTTTTCTGTTTTGCCAGTGCCGTTCGAGGAAGTAAACGTTTCAACTCAAAAATTGCCAGCTTCGTTGAGAAATATATCAATAAAACAAATCAACTAAATAAAATATACGACTCGAAAGGCCGTTTTATAGCTTCCTCCCTGTTTTAACAAAGATCACAGAAGGAAAAAAAAAAATCAGTGGACCTTCTTAAGATTTTCCTTTTACGTGTTACGTCATTTGTGTGTGTGTAAAAAATAAGTAAATTTATCTACGCTTCAGAATTTTCTGATGCAACTTTAATTTCTTTATGTCAAACCCCATGCAGTTTGATTAAAATTATGGTAATTGATTTCGGCCCAAAAGTTGGTCAACCATTTAATTGGGGCTTTGCTCATTTTAATAATATATACAAGTATGCATTTGGGTTGAAAATAAATGAGTTGTTAAAATTTAGCCAGGTTCGAATGTTCAATCTTGAAGAATTTTAACGAGGAGTATATTTTTTTAACGAAGATTTGTTTAAGAATATTAGCAAATTATATGAATTTTCAAAATTTATTAGCAAGAATCGTGTTTCAATAGCATTGCATAGCAAGAATAGTGTTGTATTAATTAGTGAAACTGTATAAATTTTCAAAATTTATAATTGTATAGCAAGAATTGTGTATAGTTTGTAATTATATTATACAAATTTTAGTTGCATTGTACACTGTGGGAAAAAAGTAGAAGGACAGTCATTTTTTTTGTACAATATGCTTTTATTTTACTGCTTTTGACCTGATTTTTTGTAGAGAGTTGTTTTGTTAGAGTTTTAATTTACGTTAAGTGAAAGTTAAATGAGATTTTTTTACTTACCACCATTTTAACTTAGGAATGCAATACTTAATAACTTTGGGTGTGTGAAAAAAGTAGAAGGACACATCCAAAAAATCTATTTAGAAGCTGTTGGAAAGTTTATAGGTAAGTGTTTTTTTTTAATTCCTTTTTAACAAGAATAAAATATTTAGCTAGAAATTCATAGTTTTTGTTGGTTTTAGGATGCCCAGAGGAATACCCTTAAGTAAGTTTCAGAAGGGCCAAATAGTTGCCTATAAAAATGAAGGCAAAGGTGTGAGAGAGATTGCACGGCAGGTACGAATCAGTCCTAATACTGTTTCGAACTTCATAAGAAACCCTGAAAGTGACAGAAGAAAAAAGAAGACAGGAAGACCAAAAAAACTGACCCAACGTGATCAACGAAAAATCATTCGTGAACTCAAAAAGACTGGTGGAAGTGTCGGCAAGGCGCAATTTCAATCAAGAATTACACATGTAACCAAAAGAACTGTCTATAAGTACATAAAACGCTCAAAAAAGTTCGTCTTCAAAAAACGGAAGCACCATCGGAAGTGGAATGAAGGACACATGAAGAACCGACTGCAGTGGGCTAAAGACCACATGTCCTGGAGCTCAGAATGGACCTCAGTTATATTTTCCGATGAGAAAAAATTCAATTTGGATGGTCCAGATGGTTATAAGTACTATTGGCACTTTCTTGGTATTGAAGAAGAAACTTATTCTACTCGACAGATGGGAGGAGGTGGTTTAATGGTTATGGTTTAATGGTATGGTTAGCAATTGGCTATGGAGGCAGGACAAGTTTAGTCTTTCTAAATGGTAGACAGAACCATACAGACTACATCCAGACTCTAAACTCAAATCTTCTCCCGTATGGCGCAGAGTTAGGAGGAGACGACTGGATTTTTCAGCAAGATGGAGCATCATTTCACACTGCAAATGGTGTTAAAGATTGGTTTGCAGCAAACAATGTTCGATTTTTACATTGGCCTGCTAAAAGTCCTTATCTCGACATTGTAGAGAACATATGGGCAATGATTGTATGTCGTGTTTACGAGGGTGGAAAGCAGTTTAAATCTGTAGTTGAGCTGCAGAAATCATTAAAGTTTGTATGGGACAATTTTTGCCAAACAAAAATTCAATCTTTATACAGTTCGATGCCAAATAGGATCTTCGAAGTAATTCGACCCAACAGGAAAAGAATTCCATATTAATTTATATAGTACACCTTTTTTAGAAGTGTCCTTCTACTTTTTTCACTGATCATGATATCGTCAAAACCAATTTTTTTATTAAGTATACATTTTTTTTAATTGTGTACTTGTTTGTTTTGTCTTTTTTTTTTTTTTTTTTTTTTTGTTTGCATGTAAAAACGTTGTGAATAAATTAATTGTTTAAAAAATGCGTCATTATTCATTTATCAAAAATAATGTAATGTCCTTCTACTTTTTTCACGCAGTGTATAGGAAGAATTGTGTTTTAATTACATTTTATAGGAAGAATTTATTGTAATAATTAGTCAAATTCTAAACAAATTTTAAAATGTATTTTATTTTATTTATTTTTCTTTCCAAAATTTATCTTATTTTATTTATTTTTTTTTCAAAATTTTATTTTAAAAATTTATTAGGAATAATTTTATTTTAATAGCATTGCATAGCAAGAATTGTGTTTTAATTTCATTTTACAGCAATAATAATGCTGTAATAATTAGTAAAATAGTATCCATTTTTAAAATTTAAATTGTATAGCAAGAATTGCGGTTTAGTTGCATTGTATAGGAAAAATTGTGTTTTAGTAGCATTGTATAGGGAGAATTGTATGGTAATAATTAGTAAAACTCTATAAATCTTCAAAATTTATTAGCAATAATTGTGTTTAATAGCATTATATTGCAAGAATTATATTATAATAATTAGTAAAATTGTATAAATTTTCAATTAAATATGCAAAATGCTTTTTGCATTTAAAAAAAGGCATGATTAAAGGTATGTTTCATGCTCATTTAAAAAAAAAAAAAATGAATTTTCTACAATTTTATTTACTACTTGATGAAAAATTACTGAAGCTATATATATTTTTTAAATTTTAGATTAAATAAAAAAATTCTAACTAAAAAATAAACTAGAATAAAACTATCTAAAACAATTATAATAAAAGTAAAACTATTTAAAAGAAAGGTTTTTTTTTTGTGTGTGGGGGGGTATCACATTGCGTTTGCGTTTAGTTTCTGTTTCTGTTAAAAAGATAACTAAATGAAAAATAATAAACAAAATAATACATTTTTTGATTACACGAAATATTATACTAGTAGCTTTAAATAATCTACACAGATCTGAAATGTTTATTATTTGAAATTTCCAAGATTGGCATTCTTTTTCTTTCTTGAATGTTCAGTGTGTTTGAACTACTATTTCATTTTCTTCAATGACAATGCGCTAGTTGTTGCAAATGTTGCCCGCTTAAGATGCAAACGCCGTGTTATCAGTATTCGCATTGAGTATTTTCCAAGTTGAAATCTGTGCATATTTTTTCCTCTACTGAGTATTTTAAAAGATTGATACGCAGTATGCTGCCATTTATTTTTGTTCGAAAAACGCATAACAATTAAGGTATAAAACTACGTAATTATTTATCAAAATTTAATACAATTATTGAGTTAAAAGGTTATTTGTAAAAAATTATTATAGCAATATGTAATATTTATCAGCAAAATATCCCTTTCTTTTGTCCTTTTACACAATTTAATTTATCTCCCTTTACTATTTTTATTTGTAGAGCTTTTTTTGTGCTATTTTTTTTATCATTCAAAGAGCAATTTAAATGGCATTTTTAACACACAGTGGCTAGGTGTGCAAGGGGGCCGAGGTTTGAATCCGCCGGCGTATTGCTGTGGTTAATGTTTGGAGACTCAATGGCGATTTTAATAATGTGTATAAAAGGCAGTTACCCTTAAAAGTACTCCTGGAAGGCATTGTTCTATCCTGTCAGCCGTCGATGGTATACATAAGTAAGGATATATAAGTGATACGTGATACATGAGTCACATAATATTCGTGAAATATAGAAGTGATTCACGAGCCCACCAATATCGAGAAAAGGGCGAAAAAGAAAAGACAGAAAAAAAAAACGTAGTTATTGATAATGCCCGTTAATTTTTGTCCTAATTTTTTTTTCTATTTAATTAAAAAAAAAAAAAAAAAAAAAAAATTTGCTCATCAAATACACAAGTTCTATACATCAAAATTTACAGTATAATTTTTTTTTATTATTATACGAAAATTTTTTGATGATGATAAAACGATTTTGTTTATTTCAATAGATACATTGGGTTTATTTAGTATTTAGCTGAGTAAATAAACTCGTTAAAAAAAAAAAAAAATCGAATGCTGCTATATTTTCGTTATTTATTATCATGGCATAATAATTTTTATGTTGTTCTGCGGGAAGAAAAAAAATTAATTATTAATTATAAGATTTAATTAATCTAATTTTGCTAAGACAAGTAGGATTGCCACATTCAAGCACGCATTTGGATATAAATCCAATATCCAAATCCGTGCTTGAATGTGTGTGGCAATGATCGGAAGATCATATTTCAATTTTTAATACGTAACCAGGTGATTTGTGTAAAAATCAATCATTTGCAATTTTGGTAATAAAAGAAAAAAAAAAATGCAAATGCAATGAAAGATAACAAAAACATTGAAGGCCACTATTCGAAATCGCGTGAATCTGTTAAAAAGTTATACGTATACGTATTATATTATTTAGCTCAATAACTAAAATCGTCAAAGGATAAAAATTAAATCAATTTTTTCTGTATTTTCATTTTGTATTATCATGACATAATAATTTTTATGTTGTTCTGTAATTTATTCCAAAGTTTTTTGAGGAAAAAGTAGGATTTTGAATTTTTATAAATCCAATATCCAAATATATGCCTGAATATAACAATAATCGGAAGTTTATATTTCAATTGTAATTTGTGTAAAAATCAATCAGTGCAATTATGGCATTAAAAATACAAGACATACAATGCATTAAAAAATGTAAGATATGCCATGCAATAAAAGAATACAAAAATGCAAGATATACAATGCAATAAAAGATAACAAAAACTTTTTGAAGGCCGCTGTTCGAAATCGCGTGAATCTGCTCGAAAAATCGTTCGCATCCCACCTCTCTCTGTTGGTAAACAAAGGCAGCAACTAGAAGATCAGCTGTAGCGCGCATTACGGGATCGCAGCAAGAGGGAAAAAGAAGGGGGAAAAAAGAAAAAAAAAAAAGGGAAAAGAAACGAAAACAAAATAAGCTTCTGGCTGTTAATGTAATCTTCCGGCTTTATCTGTTCGACCCTTTTCGTAATCCCTAAATCATCGTGCTGCGAAGGTCACGTAACGAAGGAAGACTCTTTACCTCGCACTTAGCAAGGTCAATTGAGATAGAGCTCTTTTCTTGAACGGTTCAACTTTCTCGCTTTAATTACGCACCAGTGCTTTCGCAGAGATTTAGGTGACTGATCCTTGTGTCAAAACAGTAGCGGATGAGATTCCACGCGGTTTTTTATTTTTTTATTTATTTAATTAGTTTTCGCTTTGTTCGGGATTATTTTTAGGCGTTAGAAAATGTCATCGATTGCATTTTCTATGTTTAGAAATGGAATTTTTTTGTTTTAAATATTGAGTTCCCCCCCCTGCAAAGTTGCTATTTCATTCAGTCTGTGTGACCTTGAATGGCTTTTCGTTTGTTTACCTCTCGCAGTTATTGTACGCAGTTATTAGTCATAGGAGTTTAACAAGAGATAATAGTAAAAAAAAAAAAAAAAAAAAAAAAGTGTGTTCGCACTTTGTTTCTTTAGGTATAGCGCATGTCATCTGTAACCTTGTAATTAACGATGTTCAAATAAAAGGAGGCATTATAACTTTTAATTTCTTTTTTAATTATAACTTTTCCTTTTAAAGCATGCGTTTGAAATTCATTGATCCTTGTCTAAACTGTTTTGTTTTTTGATCTTGTATTTCTTAAGTTAGTGTTAGATTTAGGATTATTTCAAATGGAAAATGTCATCGATTGCATTTTCTGGTTAACGCTTTAATCGCCTTCATCGTTATATGAAAGTTGTCCGTTTTATGCAAATTAACACCTTGAGTGATGGTTTACCTTGCACTTTATTGGACAGAATGACTCACTAGTCAATGAAATAAAATCGCAATAATCTATTTTTGACAATTACTTCAGATGAAGTAATTGTAGAAAAGATCAATTGGAAAGATAAATTATTAAGTTTAAAAATCTAAACGTGAGTGTTCAAGTGAAACTGAGTAAATAAAATCTTGCCTTTTGTACCTCTTCAATTATATGTAAAACACAAATCAGATTTTTTTTTTTTAATGGAAAAATGTAAATCGTCATCAATTGCTGTGAGAAATGGAATAACTTTACAGGTTGTCTTTTGTTTAGAGTCGTTTTTATACTCTATAGTACGTACTATGATTTTCATCTGTTTTTCTTATAGTACATTTCTTGGAAATTTCGCTGTCGATTGCATTTTCTAATTATTTTAATCGTCTTTCGTTGAAATCAATCGTTATTTTTTAAGTTATCCATTTTATGCAAATTAACACCTTGAGTGATTGTTTACCTTGCACTTTATTTGACAAAATGACTCACTAGTCTATGAAATAAAATCGCAATAATCTATTTTTGACAATTACTTCAGATGAAGTAATTGTCAGAAAGGTCAATTGGGAGGATAAGTTATTAAATTTAAAAATCTAAACGTGAGTGTTCTAAATAAATTCTTGCCTTTTGTACCTCTTCAACTAAATGTAAGACACTTATCAGTTTATTTTTGAAATGGAAAAATGCAAATCGTCATCAATTGCTGCCAGAAGTGGAATAACTCTACATGTTGTCTTTTATTAAGAGTCGTTTTTAGGTGCCATTCTATACATACTTATGATTTCCATCTGTTTTTCTTATAGTTCATTTCTTAGAAATTTCCCTATCGATTGCATTGCTATTATTATTTTAATCGCCTTTTGTTGAGATCCATCGTTATTTTTTCAGTTGTCCATTTTATACAAATTAACACCTTGAGTGATTGTTTACTTTGCACTTTATTTATCAAAATGACTCACTAGTCAATGTAATCAAATCGCAATAATCCATTTTTGACAATAACTACATGTCTCCTATAAGGGAAGATAAATTATTAAATTTAATACCTAAACGTGAGTGTTCAAATGAAATTGAGTTTATAAGTAAATAAATTCTTGCCTTTTGTACCTCTTCAACTAAATTGTAAGACACTTATCAGTTTATTTTTGAGATGTAGTAATGCGAATCGTCATCAATTGCTGCCAGAAGTGGTAATAGCTCTTCATATTGTCTTTTATTAAGAGTCGTTGTTAGGGGTCACTCTATACACACTTAGGAATTCCAACTGTTTTTCTTATAGTTCAATTTTTGAAGATTTCTCTTTTGATTGCATTTTCTGGTTATCGCCTTTAGTTGAGATTCATCGTTATTTGAAAGTTGTCCATTTCATGCAAATTTACACTTTGAATGATTGTTTGTTTTGCACTTTATTTGGTAAAATGACTCACTAATCCATGAAATATAATCGCAATAATCCATTTATGACAATAACTACATGTCTCATTTAATGAGAAGCAGTTTGATGGCCAATTGGCTAGAGCTCTGGCCATCTTTACCACAAACTTCAGGTTCGAATCGTGCCGATGGCTTGGATGTTTGTTAGTGATTCGGAGTCCACTTTACACTGTAAGTTTGTCTGCTGTACTGCACTGTAAGTGTGCAAAAAAAAAAAAAAAAAAAAAAAAATACCGTAATGCGACAAACCAAACCTATAAGGAAAAGTAAATTATCAAGTTTAAAAGATAAACATGAGTGTTAAAGTGAAATTCAGTTTTTTGAGTAAATAAATTCTTGCCTTTTGTACTTCATCAAGTAAATGTACAATACTTATCAGTTTATTTTTGAAATGGAAAAATGCAAATCGTCGTCAATTGCTGTCAGAAGTGGAATACCTTTTCATGTTGTCTTTGATTATAAGTCGTTTTTAAAACTGTTTTTCTTATAGGTCATTTCTTGGAAATTTCGCTTTAATTGTAGCTCTTTATACGAATGTAAACTGCATGCATGATTTAGTTACCTTATTTATATACTGTTAATTTATATGGAGTACATAAGTAGATTGTTCGCTAGAAAACAGATTACAGAGTCAACAGTCGTAATGAATAAGTAGTTTTTCTGCTAAAGGCAATGCATAATTTAAAAGTAAAATTAGATTTTAAAGTAAACATTATTTATTCTCTAAGGAGACCATTAAATCAATGGATTATGGATTTATTTATTAAATTATACTCGGTGTAATTTTACAAACTTCGGAAAAAGATTTAGAGGATAGATTAATTTTCTACAACTAATTTATAACTGAAGAAAGTCTGTTAAAATTGATCTCCAATCAATTAAAAAAAAATTATTTTTTCAAAAACATTATAATAAATTTTCTGGGAAGAAAAGATTTATTGATAAGTTTTAATCATATTTTTTTGTAATGGATATTATGAAAAACTATTAAATAGAAATATTTCTAAAATTACTTCATATATGGTATTGTGCAGCACATGTTAGAAAATTTTTTGGAATTTTATCTTATAAAAATCTTACTGGGTTAAAATCTTGGAAAATGATTTTTGATGTTTTTATGTGTGTATTTATTTTTTTTCCCTCTCAACATAATGCTTCTTTTGTTTGTTTAGTTATCTCCTGATTGTCAAGGTCAAATGGGAGATAACTTTCTAACATATGTTTTTGTAGTTAATTGCAACTCCTTGAAAGATTAGTTGATTAAATCTCTCAAAACTGTTGAAAGAGAAGAATTTATTCTCGTCTATTATGTTTTTTTGCTTTGTTTATGATTAGGTTAAATGAGGAAAATGTTGTCATCAATTGCGCGTGATACGAAATGATGCTGTAATCAGTCACCATTTTATTGAAAATGTTTTAAAAACTATTATATTTCCATATTTAGTAGATCTGATCGAATTTTTGAATTTTACTCATAACTCTATTTGAATCTAAAATAATTTTTCAATGCGACGTATATCATATTATTATCGTTGTACATTTTTTGTGATCAGGTACTGTTTTATTCTGCCAAGAAAGCTAATACTACTGTGCCAAAAAGTAAGACCAATTATTATTATTTTTTTTTCTTTCAAAAACTCAATTTTCTTCCAAATTTATTTCATCCCAAAGTAATCCCCTCCGGACACAATGCACTTATGCTAACTTTTCTTCCAATCCTCAATGCATATTAAAAAGTCATCGGCAGGGATGGCCTTCAAAGCGCGCGGCGATTCACGTTGAATCTCTTCAATCGACTCCAAACGGTGTCCCCGGAGTGGTCTTTTGAGTTTAGGGAACAGCCAGAAGTCGCACAGTGTGAATACGGTGGCTGTGGAACGATATGACTTTCATTATTGGCGAAAAAGTCAGGAAGAATCAATGTAGTGTGAGCTGGCGCATTCAGTGTTTTCGGTACCAATCGAAATTTGATGCGTTTGAGGCCCAAAATGGAATGGACCGATACTTTTGAAATTCCAACCTCATCAGCAAGGTCTCTAATTGTAAATTGACGGTTTGCAAGCAGCAAATCTTTAATTTCTTGGACGTGAGCTTCGTCGGTTGAGGTTGATGGTCGACCAGAGGGCTCTTCGTCTTCAACACGTTTTCTGCCTTTTTTGAACTGTTAATACCAATTCTAAACATTTCTTTCCGATACAGGAATGCTCACCGAATGCATTTCCGCAACCAAAATTTAATGCAACTTCTCTGCTCTATGAATTCAGACATTTCAAAAATCGCCGGAATCAGTTTTAGCGTCTCACAAAGTCAAGCGTAACTCAAGCACTAATGAATATTTTGGCGTCAAATTTCACACAGATGTCAAGGACAGTGCCAGCAAGCTAAAAAAGAAAAAAAAAAAAAATTAAATTCCATAAATCCCAGGAATTTTAAATTGAAAATGGGTCTTACTTTTTGGACTCAGTAGTAGATCTCTTTTTCCCACTCGAGTATGTGTCAAATACAGTTGTCCCGAACTTTTATTAAACTATTTTCCATCACTGACAAATCGCAATGTCATCTTTCAAACCCTCAAGGATATTAAGATATCGTGTCCACGACGGTCATTCCTGCGAATAATTTATGCACTTTTTTTCTTTCATTTTTGTGTTTTGGATTGCCATGGCAACTGGCCGTTGTGTTGAATTGGCTTGGTGGCATTCAATGGAAGCTTTGATGACTGCGTTTCTTTGTGAAGAGATATTCGTGACATAAGTTGGACGCATTTAAGATTGAACTTCCTGAGCAGGAAAATATTGGGTATTCGTGTTTCTTAATCTACTGCACAGTAGGGCGAACCGTCTCTTCCGTTTTCTGTCGTGATTATTAAAAGTATCTTAATGCTTTTTCGATTTTCTAACTGGCTCATGTTTTGCTATAGAACAGAAATGAACATTACTACTGTATTTAATAAAATAAACAGTTCATTTTAAGAAAAATTACATATCTGAAAATTATCTTATCTGTAACTGATCGTTGTAGAACAAATAGCTTTTAATTTTTTAGTGCTGTTCATTAAATTTTTTCAATTATTGCTATTCACTAAATGCATTCACTCATTGCTATTCACTAAATGTATTCACTCATCGCTATTCACTAATTGCAATAAATTAATAGTCAGAACTTTTCAAATGAATGCTATCATCATCATTATTGCTATGTCTGTTGTGTTACATACTGTCAGAATAGTGTGATGTTAAAATAAAAAAAAATTTCACTCTTTGCTATTTACTAGTTGCAATAAATTAATAGTCAGAGCTTTTCATATAAACTTATATTAATAACCGATTCTAACTCAATTGAACACTATCATCATCATTACTGCTAAATCTGTTAGGATACATACTGTCAGGATAGTATGATGTTAAAATAGATAAATTTCTCACTCATTGCTATTCACCAAATGTATTCAGTTATCCCTATTCCCTAATTGCAATAAATTAACAGTCAAAACTTTTCAAATCATTTCATATTTATATCCGATTCTAGCAAATGAACACTATAATCATCATCATTATTGCTATGTCTGTTGTGGTACATACTGTCAGAATAGTGTGGTGTTAATTTGAATCTTCTGTTAAAAAGCTTTTTTGTGGTTTCACGTAGTTGCATGAAGGTTGCGGTGAGAGATGTTTAGATCTATTTACCAAAACAATGAGAGATGTTTAGATTTATTTATCTATCAAGAGAGATGTTTAGATCTGTTAATTACTCAACTCTGATGATTCCGAGACGTATGTACTGTTCACCCTTGTTTACTTAATAGCAGTTTAATTTACGATACGTTCCGGCTGAGATCTATTGCTCGCAAGTTTTGGGTGTCTGCCAGGTGGAACGTACCTTCGAATGCCCCAACTCGTTTGAGATGCCAAAAAAATCATAAGACTGCTATGTGCTGTATGTTGATGGCGTTTGTTTTTACTCTTTGAAAGAAACGAATTGCATTTCTTTGTTAATGATGGTACGGTGTTTACCTTTCCTCAGGTGTCGTCTTCGGTTTCAAGATCAGGAATACAGGCAGTTTCTTTCAAGTGGCGATAGCAGATATTTGATGCATTGCTCGGTTTTTTTCCCCTTTATGTTTTGGGCGCAGAGGAATGCCGCCAATTTCTTTTGAACTGCGATTAAAGATAATGCGTTTCTCTCTTTTTTTTTTTTTCATTTCAAGTGCGGGAATATCGCCAATTACTTTTGAATGATGAACGTGAATATTTAACAATGTGAAGTGAGCGCATGGCGGAAATTGGTTTTAATTGTCATTTATTATAACTTTTTTCGGGATCAGTAGATTTTTTTTATGTTGTTTTTTCATTTAAAGTGCAGGAATATGACCAATTATTTTTGAATGCTGAATATTTAACCATGTGAAATGAGTATTCGAGATGCCAAATGGCGGAAATTGATTGTAATTGTGATTTATTAAAATGTTTTGAGATCAGTAGATTTTTTTTTTCTGTTTCCCATTTCAAATGCAGGCATACCGCCAATTATTTGTGAATGATGAATTTGAATATTTAACCATGTGAAGTAAGTGCATGAGATGCCAAATGACGGAAATTGATTTTTTTTTTTTTTTTTTTGCTTAAGTGTAAATACTGTCTGTAATAATTGTAATTGAAATTACCAAAACCTAAGTTTAATGTTTTGATTTTCGACAATAAGTTTTATGAAATCATTGCATATATGTATCAGATTTTTTAAAATGAGTTCAAAATAGCTTAAAAAATACTGTATTTTCTGATTATTCTTATTAACTATCTTATATGCCATTCATTTTTTATATTTGTATTTATAAATAAATATATATATATTTTGATTACATGCTGAATCCATACAAAATAATGGTAAGTGTGGTAATAATAATAATGGTGAGTCTTTTAATAGTACTTCATTCGAGAACACGTTACGGTTATCGTTTTAATTTCTTCAACAAGTTGTCTGGATTTACTTTGTCAGATAAAAATGTGTCCTCTTGTCGTGCTGTGTGGATTATTGGTTGCTCAATTTGATGTGCCAGACCTGTATGCCTTTCAAAGAGTGTTCCATTTGTGAAGTGATAAAAATGGACATGCTTTTTTGGTTCGTATGTTCAGCTTCACCTTCACTCAAAAAGATAATTTTTTTTTTTAACTACTCGAAGTGGTAACATAAAAGTAAGGTCTTCGATTTTCTTTTTGTAATCGAGTCTTAGTGATATGAGTCATGCTATACTGGTATTATCGAGTTTTCTATAAATTTAGCTTTGGCTAATTTTTAATGATATATGTTTTTTTTTTTTTTATGTCCTTGACATTAAATGGCTTCTTTCCAATGTTGTAATAAGATTTTTTAATTTTTTATTTTATCAAGTTGCCAGTTTCTAATGAGCATAATATGCATTAAAGTTTATTTCAGTTAAATCACATATAAGAAAGGAGGCGGAAACGCACTCATTAGAAATAAAAGTTTAAAAAAAATGAAAGAGTTGAAATTAATCAAAATTTTTCACCATTTTTTAAGTATTGAAAATTTGTACCTTATTGCTCTTAGAATGACTGACAACCAGGTGGCGCCAGTTATTTTGAACTCCTGGTGCCATCTAATAATGGAAAAATGTGGTTGTTATATATAACAAAAAAAGGTTGTGAAATGATAAATGCCTCTTTTTTCAATGAACCTAACAATCCCAAAGGGTTGATGTATTCCAGGAATAATTACAGTGGCTGCAATACTGACTTTTAACCTGTATCAATTTTATATTGGTGATAATTTTTGAAGACGCATGTGGATAGTTCTGACTATTACATTTGTTTTATGGGAATGAATTTTATTGATTTCATATTACCCTGAATCGAAGTGATTGTTATTAAGATATACTTATCTGCCTATATTATAAATAACCAAACGATACATTTATAGATTATGATATTTGCATTTGTTTTATTTCATGTGTAAGCTTTCGAACCTATTCGTTTACATGTGGTAATAGCTATTGCGAATTTTGAGTTATGGAATACTTTGATGTGATAGTGAGTCGTAATCTGTCCAGGTATTAGCAATTGATATATAAGCGCATCACCCTGTTACCTCAAAATTGTGTAT
This sequence comes from Caerostris darwini, assembly GCA_021605075.1. Lineage (NCBI taxonomy): Eukaryota > Metazoa > Arthropoda > Arachnida > Araneae > Araneidae > Caerostris > Caerostris darwini. Next base: position 190,749 of record BPLQ01007901.1, on the reverse strand, counting down.
CATATGGGGGCCCCTCGTCTTTAAAAGTAGTGAACGCACTCTATCAGTGATTCAAACCTTCCCCCTAGTAAGCCTCGTCCAGACTAGAAAGAGTCCCACCCGCGAACCCATTAAAAACCAGTTTGACCGCAACCTACCAGAAAATCATGTCTAGACCTCGCTCCGACAAGGGTCGGTTTCTTCCTCACGTCAAAGGGACCTCCTGATCAGCTGTTACTCACAACCAGAGATAATCGGGGCTTTTCGCTATTCAAGCTGAGACGTTCCGAACAAAAGCCTTGTTCACTCTCGTCTGGACGCTGCTTTAAATGAAACCTTCACGTGGCTACGGGCAGAATGAATTGAATGCTTGTACATGACATATTGAGCCAAGTGTATTTCTAATAATGATTGCAGAATTATAATTAGTAATTAGGCTTATTACTTCGTTATATTTAACCTTGTTGTTCTAATGCAACTGGCAATACAGAGACAGTTAATCTTTATGCCATAAGCAAGGCCTGCACCGCTGTTACTCATTTAGCACAACCCAGGTGGCACGTGTAGCTTGAAGATATGCTACGGACACGAGTAACACTACCTCCACAACGCTCTACGATCCTGTTAGACAGGGATCTACGGTTTAAAGTGGATTCCGAACTATTACGAAGATCCATGGCACCGCCGGGACTCGAACCTAAAACCTGTGGTACCGAGCGCCAGATATATTTAACCTTAAGTATATACTATTATTTTAATAAACTTTATCACTAGGATTATAGAATTTATGTAAAGAGAAAGTATTTTCTTTTCTTCTTTAATTTTAGTAGAAATGTCTTTACGTTTAAAATAAAACAATTAAAAAAACAACAACTTGTTTTTGTTATAATTCCAAATTTAGTTTTTTCACATACTAAAAAAAACCCCACATAATTCAAAACCGGAACTCAATTAGACTGATTGAAGTAGATTAAAATGTCAATGTAAAACGCCATTGAAATGTTTCGTGTCTAAATAAGGTTACAAAATTTGAACTTTGTTTTTGTTTTATTTAAAAAAAGGAAACTGAATGTGTCATCCACTTTCGAATTAGAGGAAAGCGAGCAGCCTTTTCAGCAAAAAGTACGTGAGGAAATAGATAGTGACATACTGTTACGAAAAATCCTTTAAGATTTCTGCAACTCAGCTGATATTATCGGAAGTAATACTTTAGCTCGAATTCTACACTTGTTATTTTATGCTAATCGACGCTTTCACTTTAAACGACTTCGTTTAAGCGCTGTTTATGATAATAAATTCTTTTTCCCAAGTATTAATTTTTTGTTGTATAACTTGCACATGTTCGTTTAAGGAATTGATGATTTATTTGCATCATAAATTACTTTCGCTCGTAAAAATACGTAATTAGTAATTAAAAAAAAATATTTTTAAGATTATTACGTTTAATTTTGAATTTGAAGTAAAAGATTCGTTAGCAATGAGTAGTTAAAAGATTACTGTGTAATTTTCTGCTAAAAACGAGTTTCTAGGCTTAATAATGATAATTTAATAACAATAAATTGTGTCAAACGAAGCGTTTTAGAATTTCAGAACTATCAGAATAAAATACTTATCAGAACTAAATTTAGAAAGAATATACTAATACTAATTTATAAAACGTGGGATTGCTGTAGTACATTAAAATCACGTGTTATCTTAAGAATTATTGAAAATTATTAATAATTGAATTCCGATTCTTCTTCTTATTATTATTTTGTTCTAATGCAGCTGGCAAACATTTAGACAATTGTCTTCGATGCCTTGAGGTAAGCGCTGCACTGACATTAATCACTTAGCACTACCCAGGAGGTGCATGTAGCTTGAAGATAAGCTACGGACGCCAAGTAACAATATCCCCGCAACTCTCTACTATCCCATTAGACCGGGATCTACGGTTTAAAGTGGATTCCGAACCACTACAACATCCACGGCACATCGGGACTCGAACCTGAAACCTGTGGTACCGAGCGCTAGCCTCTCGGCCATTCAGTCCGCTGAATACCAATTATAAATAATTTCAATTAATAAATTAATTAAATAGTTCTTAAATCGAAAATAATATATCTTGAATTTTATTTATCTTTTGCTCCAGTTTATTATTATTATTATTTTTTTTAATTTAAATTTTATTTTATTGCTGTCAGTTTATCATCCAACACGTTTTGATGGTATATATCTCAATTTGTCAGCGTACAAATTGGATAAATTTTATTATCAGATTCCCTATCTTTTTGTGTTATTTTTCTTACTTATTTTGAGTTGGCGAAGCTATGATGATTATGGATATGATATGATTGGATGGATATGATATGATTATGGATATCATCCACTGTCCAAATTTCTCAAATCGAAACAGCTTGTAGCCCCTCGCAATTAACAGCTGGCAATTGCAATTTTGCAACAGCTGCTCTGCTTTCGTCAGCTATCTGGGAAGAAGGGGGGCAGCCCAGGGTGGATTCTTCTACAAAGACAGGCTGGCGCCCCTTTTTTACACTCGTGGAGGCCCTTCTGGGGCACTTCTCGAGTGTTGAAGGGATTGCTCCAGGAATGGAGAAAGAAAGGGCACCGCCATTGAGTTGGAATGTACGATACTGCGGGGAAGAAGCTGAACTTGGATGTCAATGGTTTGTTGTACTTTATTGAGGTTGCGAAGTTGCGCAAATTGTGTTTGTGCAATGAGTCATGCCTGCAACGTAGGTTGATGACTTTGTTTTCGTAGTGCTCTCTGAGATGAGTTAAAAAAAAAGAAAAAGCAACTGTTTGCCATATGTTCAAAATTTATGTTTGAAATGGTAAACAACAGGTAGCAATGTCACTTCGAAAATTTTTTTTCGTTTAAAACCACCACTCTTTACCTACTTATATAAGATTTGATGGTTATAGCCATATACAATTATAATTCCTTGTCTTGCACAATGCAAGGTTCTGTAGGATAATGGAGTGCCAAGGGTGTCATCCCTATAATGTTCAATTAAGATTTCATAAAAGCACAGCTTATATTTTTAACTTGGAAAGGACTTAAAGGTGATTAATAGCTATATATAAAGTGAAAAATTTGAAAGATACTTAAAATATCAAAACACCTGAGATATTTTATCAAATCACTCTAAGTTACATAACTATTATAACAGCATATTTTTCAAACGTGAAGGAATTTTTAGGTTATTATGCGCAAAAATAAATAGGACCTATTTAAATATAAAAATAACATGGATTATTAATGTTTTAAACCGCTATAATGTAAGTGCTTTGTTTTTTAATTGTATTTGGAAAAAAGTATTTAATTATTCTGATTTGATTTAACTATTCTTTATTCATCATTCGGAATTCTAAAAAAAATTCCGATTCCGATTTTAAAAGTTTCTATTGAAATATTTATATTTATCTTCGATTGCCTAGAGTTAAGTTGATGAATTAACTCATGTCATTTGCTTCTATCATATTCTTTGTATTTATTATTATTTATTTTTTTCTGATATTTGTAGGCCTGTAAACTTGCCATTAGAAAAAAAAAAAAATTTTAAAATCGATTTTATTTTATCTAGAATTGATGAATAGTAGGATTTCTTTTAAAGCATGCTTAAATAATGCATTTTGTCTTAAACTGTTTATCCATGGGCAACGGGCGTACCGGTTACGGAGTTCCTAGGTGGTTTTAAGAACCACAATACCTCCTCATCTTAATTTAGTTAAAATATTTGCACAACATGAATTTGCTTAAATTAGAGAATATTAATAAATAAAATAAAACAATTAAAATTTAGGAAAAACATCTCTTGCTTGAGAACAATTAAAGCAAGAGATCGAAAACTGTTTATCCATTTCAGTAGTCTTTGTTGTATCTGCTATTTTTAAGGAACTTAAATACTAATAATGAGCATACAGGCTTTCCCATAAGAGTTCACAAACTTTAATCTCTGTGGTTTGCTTAAGAACAAAAGAGAAATTTATAAATAACCCTGTTCGCTCATAATCAAACTTCCTTTTGTGGCTTTCGCAGTATTTTGGGTGCTTCTTTCGTCTAGAATGCCGGAAGTGGATTGATGGAAAGATTGGGGAAAAGCCTTTTGTTCCTAACCAATTGTTCTTGTTATAGGGGGGAAAAAAAATTGCGATAGAGTTCGGTTGTTAAGAATAATGCAATGGCTTGCAAAAAATTCATTGCTGGTTCTTACGATGTTTCTTTTAATATTTTTCTAATTTGTAAATAATATCCACTAAGAGAATTTTCTGTCCATTAGAATTTTCAAAAATTCAATTTTTTTTTTTTTTGTAATGATATTGACGCTAAGTTCTAGCCCATTTAGCTGAGAATATGCTTACCTTAAACTTCAAACTTTATTTCGAAACTACTTTTTTCTGCACGGTGTGAGGCAAAATATAAATAAATAAAACTTGGCCGATTCGTCTCAAATTTTACTATGTTATTCAGTACACCAGTATCTATCGCTGGAACTAATATTGTAATCGCTGGAACTTTTACGTTGAATACTTCTTATCGTTTACATACAAAAAAGAATGGAAAAACAGTTTGTTTTCTGTATGTAAATTTCAACAACGCGCCAGTTCTTGCGTTACTGATCCACCACCCAGGTCCATATTTATGACGAGGGCAACTTCAGCGCCACACCTTAACTACTTAGAGGCTAAGTTGCTACCGCTCTGGCCTTTGGTATCCCAGGCTTCAGGTTCGAATCCTGGCTGTGGCGCGGATGTTTGTAATTGGTACGGAATCCACTTTAAACTGTAGGTCTCGATCTGTTTAGCCCTCGTGCGCACAAGATGATCGTACAGCGACAAACAAATCCTTAACTAAGTTTTTTTTTTTAAATTTTTTTGTATACTATTAAAGTGTTGTAATATATAATAATAAGTTTGTATAACATTGTTCATTGTTTTCATTGAAAAAAAAAATCCTGAAAACTCGCTAAATTTTCGGGCGCTAGACCACGAGTTCCCTTAAGATAACGATTTTCCATCCAGTAATTAGAAACATAATTTCTAATCTGTATATATTTCTTCAAATTTTAGTCATAAATTTGTTTCTATCGCAAGCTATCATCTCCCTTCAAGCATCTGTTTCTATTTTTACCTTTTCCCTTGCTTGCATTTATTTATAACATTCCCGCAAAAACGTTTCCATTTATCTATCCGCATTTCCGGAATGGTCTGTCTTTGCAGCAACTGCACTATTTGTTTACATATTCTTATCGATTCAAGGCCATATGTTTATTATGGCCATAGATGCAACCTTTTTAAGTCGGCATTGACCCCATATCTTCCGTTAAAATGTTATCAACTAGGTTAACTATTCTGAGATTCAAATGTAGCAATTTTTGTTGTTGGTGAATGTAGAATCTTTAAAACTATTTAAAATTCTAATAAGCAAATTGTACAGCAATGACCCCCATGTTTTCCATTAAAATGTTATCAACTAGGCTAACTATTCTTAGATTCAATGTAAAAATATTTATGTTCAGTTGTTGCCGGTGAACGTAGAATATAGCATATGACATCTCTTGTTTAAAAAAATATATATATTGGTTTTATTGCAGCATTTTGATATTATTACAAAAAAGCTGTAATAAAACAGTTTTAATAAGTAAACGATGGTTGCAGCTATAGAAATACTCCAGTTTTAATGGTCAATAATAAATAGTTAATAGTTACTTAGATTTAAGGGTTCTAAATTATCATTGGGGCCTGTTGGCTGAGTGACTGCCGGTAGGTGCCACAGATTTCGGGTTCGAGTCCTGGGGGTGCCATGGATATTTATAGTGGTTCGGAATCCACTTTAAACTGTAGGGCTGACAACCCTACCCCGTAAAAAGCAAACAACTCCTGTCTCAAAATCTGCCTGTAGGCAGATGGCCATTGATCCCAAAATGGATTTTCGCATCCATGATGACGATGAAATTATCAAAATTGTGATAACCAAATCAAAGGTATCAAATCAAAATATAGTATCAAATCAAATCAAAATCAAAAATATAGTAGCCCAAAAATAATGAATAAAAATATTTAAATTAAATGCAAAAAAGACAATATAAATTAATACAATCAAGCAAGTACAATTAATACAACAAGCAAAAAATGTTTTCTTCATTTTAATTATCTTTCGCTTTTTTATGTTAATATAAACTGCAAAAATAGCTGCTAAATTATTGAAAAAAAATCATTATTTTTTTTTTATGGTAAACTTAATTCATTATATTTAGTAAAAAAAACAAACTATAATTTAATATTTTTATTTGATTTTTTTTTCGAATAGAATACTGCATTTATCTTAATTTAATTATATTAAAATATCAGATATTACTCATAATTTATAAATTAAATTGTTAATAATTTTAAGTTAATCTTCTGATAGAATTTCAAAGCATCTATTTTGAAGTATTTTAAGACGCACAAAACTTTATAAACACACACATGGCACTTTCCTTATTATTGTTCTCTCCTTTTTATTTAATAACAATCACGATGCTTCGTATAATTTTGATCGAACGATTTTAATCAATTTCGACACAATTACCCCGAAATAATCGTCTGATAGGATATATTTTATCGTTTGGCAAAATTAATATACTTTCCTCTAGTTGGTAGTTGGCTAAATTTTAAAGGAACGGTCACCAGATCTGGACCTCAAAAAGCCGGAAGGGAAAAAGGATGTTCTTCACTTCACTTCCTGCTAGAAATATCAGGTGGGGATGGAGAAAGGGGTCACGCGAGATTCGTTCTTTGTTTGGAAGAAAAGGATGGAAGGGGGAGGGAGGGAAGAAGCGTTTCATTCTCGCTCGTGCAGCATTCCTTGCGTATTTGAACTCTCTATAATAAATTGAACCGGCTTGATATAATAAATGGATAATTGGAATAGTTTTGTGATAATGTTTATAAAAAATATATATTAAGAGAAGAGTGTTCAAAAGGATGGTTATGCCCCGAGAGAATTGATTATAATTTTTAATTGTTAATAAGTCGTCAGTTAAAGAATGTTTTCTTTTTTCTACAAAAATAAATAAACAACAATTTGAAAACTGAATTTGCTAAGTTTGTTGACCACTAGGTAGTTTCTTGGGTGGGTCAGTTCTTTGTCTCTGGTTCAATCTCATCTGGTACTACAGGATTCAAGTTCGAATCCTGGCTGTGGCATGGATGTTTGTGAGTGGTTTGGAATCCACTTTAAGACGTAGGTACCGGTCTCATATGATTGTTGGGCGTAGAGCTGAACATAACACCGTAAAAAGAAAGCATCTGCTGTTTCGAAATCTACCAGTAGGCAGAAGGCCATGGTTCCAACATGGACTGTGCCCAATCAGACTTCCCAACCCAAACTGTAAAGGGACAATTCAGCTCTAAGCACAGTGATGTGGTGTGGTGTAGTAGTAGTAGAATCCACTTAAAACTGTAGGTCCCGGTCTAAATAGCTTAAAGTGTGCAAAAAATGACCGCAGAGTGACACACCAAACTGTGGTTTTGAAACCCTTAAGTTGGTTGCTTTCGAATGTCCAGCAATTGTCTTGAGGCTTTTGCCATTAATTCGGCTAATAACAGATTCAACGTTATACAGGACGCACTACAGGACAGCAATTAAACCCTTACTTCGATACTATTGCAATTTGGAATGAACTGTAAACGCCATCAGGGGAGTCATTTTAGAGTTTGCAGTTTTTCCTTTTTTAAGAAATTTCCGACTTACAGATTTAACATGCATGGTGCAGGGATAGATTATAAAAATGATGTACCTCTCGTGCTTGGAAATGACAAACGTTAAATTGACTAACATGGCGGAAATCTCGCACTTCAGAATTTTTGCACATAGAATTCCCTTTCCGAAATTTAATGCTCGTTATGCCTAATAGAAAAATTATGAGATAAGAGTGATGTGACAGTTTGTTAACAGATGGCGTTGTGGTTTCTTCAATTATGAATTTTGTTCTTTTAGATAAAAAGTTTTAAAGATTGGAAAGATCTTTGTTGTGAAAATCTTCTGCATTAGTAATTTGAGCAGACTATCAGTAGACTATTAGGTAAATCCCCATAGGGATCGAAGGTAACGCGTATAGTATCTTTCCCTTATCTCCTGATAACTGATTTCGCGGTTTCTTCTCTTTTATAACAGTATTAGTGATTTTAGAACAATGTTTGCCAACTAACTTTGTTGGCGACAGAAGGAAAATCAGTCCATGGCACTCTGCCAGCTCCGACAGGTGGCGCCACTTAAATAATAATTTTATTTATTATATAAAAAAAAAAAAAAAGTACACGAGTGATTTTTATTAAGGAAAATTCTTTTTTTTTTTTTTTTTTTTTTTTATTGCTAATATTTTCTTTACAACTCTCGATCATTTTATATGCAATATAAGAAACACTGCAAAAAATTATATAGTTGTAGTTCAACATTGCGATATGTAATAATATTAGTACTAGATTTATGCGTAACTTTTATATTTTACACCTTTAAAATCTCAAATTGTGTTTCATTCGAAACTATATTTCATAATGAATATTGTAGTGGAATTTTGTCAATAACTGTGAAATTATGTATTTAGAATAAGATATAAAGATAAGATATTTTTTTAATTTTTTCTGTCACAATGAGTTACGTATACTAATATATAATATATAATGATATTAATATTAGTAAGCATTGTAAAAACATTGTAAGCATAATTCTCTTAATTCATGTAAGATATAAAAAATAATTCTATTTATTGACAGAATGAAAACAATCGATATTTAGGGCTTAAAAAAATGACCCTTTTTTTTTTTTTCTTTCTAGAATAGTATAGATAAAAAGTAGCGCCAAAAACTTTTAACTTGACCAAAATCGACGCATTTTTTTCCCGCTTATATATGTTAAGCTACGGAATTCTAAAATACATGACTCAAATTATTGTAAATTAATTAATTATTTATCAGTATTACAGCTATTCATAAAAAGTATCTGCATTATCATATAGACTTCGATATAAATCTGATATTCAATATAATTTATTTAAAAACTTTCTATATTTATAGTATAAAAAAAATAGATATGTGTGATAAGTATACGTGGTTTTTATAAAATCATATTTAATCATAAATTAACAAAGCGCCGAGTCTGACACGAATAGAACCAAGAGTATTGCTGAATCTTCCTATAATCACGTGATGCTTATGTCACTTCAAAGCCATTATTTATAACAAAGCGACGAGCCTCACACAAATAGAACCAAGCGTATTGCTGAATCTTCCAATAATTATATGATGCCCATGGCAGGTCAAAACCATATTTAATCATGACTTTACAAAGCGACGGGTCTCACACGAATAGAACCAAGCGTATTGCTGAATCTTCCAATAATTACATGATGCACATGGCACGTCAAAACCATATTTAATCATGAATTTACAAAGAGACTATTCTCACACGAATAGAACCATAGAATGGGTAGGGGTCAGACAGGGCTTCCCATAAGAAAAAGGGGGAATGTGAGTTACGAATCAATCAATTCTCAATCCGACATTGCTATAATGTGTGGCACTTGTAGAATTGTAAATTGGCTGGACGGAGATAAGACCTTTGTTCAAAACGGCGCCAGGTAGTGAATCCACAAAAAATCTGCAAAACCACAAAAATCTGCGCAAATCCTTCAACCAGCTGAATGCTTCAGTCCTTTCCATATGTACAAGATGCTATCGGGATGTCTTACATGTATTGTCAATTTACCTGGAATGGGTAGGGGTCAGGCGGGGCTTCGCATACGGGAAAGGAAAGGGGAGTTACGAATCAATCAATTCTTAATCCGACATTGCTATAATGTGTGGCACTTGAAATCTTAGTAGAATTGTAAATTGGCTAGGCAGAGTAAGTTTTTGTTCAAAATGGCATTAGGTAGTGAGTCAGCAAAACCACAAAAATTTGCACAAAGCTTTCGAACAGCTGAATGTTTCATAGGTTCTGAAATTTTTCTAAATTATGTACTTGAATACTATCTGCTGTCGTATTTTAGTTATATGTGTTATTTAAACATATTCCTACATTTAATAAATAATACCGTTATTAAATTAATTAAAAGATTGATTGTAGGAATTATTTTCCATTATTTATTATTACATTTCCTACATTTAATAAATAATTCCATTCTTCAATTTATTAAAATATTAATTGTAAGAATTATTTTCCATTATTTATTATTGCATTTCCTACATTTAATAAATAATTCCATTCTTAAATTAATTAAAAGATTGATTGTAAGAAATATTTTCCATTATTTATTATTACATTTCCTACATTTAAGAAATAATACCGTTTTTAAATTAATTAAAAGATTGATTGTAAGAATTATACTTTATAATAAGTATATAGTTGTCGAGATTCATTTTGGGATAATATTTACATACAAAAAAGTTATTAATAGAAGATTAAGTTAAACCACTCAAGCAGATAAACGATTGTTAATAGCAGCGCGATACGCTATAAACAGCTTCAACAAAGAGCATCCAATAATGCCCTTTTTGTGTTGCTTTGTTTTGTAATGCGAAAGCGGTTTATGGTTCGATGGAGTGCAAAAAAACACGCAATGCACTTTCACATTCAAGGTTAACGCTTTCCGGTCGTTCGCAAAAATCGACGATGCTTTCAATTGTTCGTTCCCCATTGCCTAGAACAGAAACAGGTAAATCTTTTCTAACGTTTTGTTCTGAGTTGTCATTCATTTGTTCGAATTTGTTCTTTTTTTCTTTTACTTTTTTCAACTGTCGAGTCAATGTCTTAAGTTGATATTTTGAAAACGATTCAAGAATTCATCTTTGTTGTTGTTGGCTTAATATATTATTTTTAAAAAGTTACAAAAATAAAAAAATAAAATAAATTAAATAAATAAAAATAAAAGTATTATGTGTTAAAAAGTACTAACAATTAAATAAAAGTACTTAACAATTTATTAAGAAGTAATAAATTGTTTAGTGTGTTGTTTTAATTTAGTTTTAGTTTTAGTTAATTGTTTAGTTTGTTAATTGTTTAGTTGTATTTTTTTTTTTTTTTTTTTTTGTTGTTGTTGTTGTTGTTGTTGTTCTAATGCCGAGTCAATGCCTTAAGTTGATATTTAAAAACGATTCAAGAATTCATTTTTGCTCTTGTTGGTTTAATATATATATATATATATATATTTAAAAAGTTACAAAAATAAATAAATAAATATTTAACAATAATTTATTAAGAAGTAATTTATTTTGCAAGAAAATGTAATTTGTAATAATCAGAGTTAATTGTTCTTTTTGATAATTAAAAATAAAAATAATCGTTTGTTTTAAATAGCAGTTGTATATTTTCGCAAATAATCCAATATTTTTTAAATTTCTTTATTATCATTGTTATTTTAGTCATCCACCATTTTATAATTCAATGAATAGTTGGGGAATTCTTAAACTTTTCTTAGCAAAATAACATTCGTGCGCAATCAGAATTTCCCGATTTTATTTTTTACCTTAATTTGCAAGAGAGGAAATAACTGACGTCACACGATTTAAATGTAGGTCACGGGCAAGTCCGTGGATGAAATATATTGTATTCTATCATGACAACAAATCGACCGCCATTTCTAACTCTGTAAATATTATTGTAGTATTTTGAAATGCTCATCATTTTACGAGCATCAAGGATCGCATATATATATATATTTATGAACGTAGTAACGTAAAATAGCAGATTGAAATAACACTCCGAGGATATGTAGGTTATCGCAAAATTGGGTTAACTGTTACTTTGAGCACTGATAATGTGTTTGCACAGAGGGTACAAGTTTAAACTCGGTCTTATTTCTTTTCTGTGATTTTTAGTTTTACATAAAAATGTTTGATGTTTGAAAAATTATCATTATGTGAGATGTAAATTGCATTGTTTGTACTATAAAACGCAAGAAGTTGTAGTCGTTTAATCCTGCAATTTTTTTCTTTAAAAAAAAAAGTTCTTAAGTTCTTAAGTAATGTTAGTTTTTTATTATTTATAAAATTATCTTTAATGCCAAAATTGCAAAATTGCAAAAAAAAAAAAAAAAAAAAAAAATAAATAAATAAATAAATAAATAAATAAAAATAAAAAAAAAAAAAAAAAAAAAAAAATAATAATAATAATAAATTTCTCAGTTAAACATTTATAAAGTGCAATTTGTTTTATTTATATTGTAAATAAGTGGAGTTTATTGACATGGTGTATCAATTACGGAGTACCAATGTAGATAGTCCCCTTAACCTCCTCATCTTAATTCATATATGTATATTTACAATTATAATTGGCTGATTAAATGCTAGAATTGGATAAAAGACAGTGTTTCTAAAATTAAATAAATGGTACTATAAAAAATTCTAAAAATAAATAAAATTAAAAGAATTAAGTTTAAATTCGGCACAACTAGGGACATTTCAGAAGTCATTCTGAATGATCGTTTCTTCTAAACACTATTTAGAAAGTAAACAACAAATTGATCTTTAAAACTATAAAAAAATGTTGAAGTATTGAACTTCAACACTTTTTAATGATACAGACTTGCTTATGATTACACTTTATTAATGACACAAATATCAAATGAGATAAAAAAAAATTATAAATTTCTCAGTTAGACATCTATAAAGTGTAATTCATATTGTTAAATAAGCAAAATTTATTAATATTTTATTCATATTGTAAATAAGTTTATTAATTGTAGATATCAAATGAGATAAAAAAATTTCTCAATTTCTCAATTAGATAACTAAAAGATAACCAATTAGATAACTAAAGTTCAATTTGTTTTATTCACATTGTAAATAAGCAAAGTTTATTAATGATACAGATATCAAATGAGGTAAAAAAAATATATATATATATATATATATATATATATATATATAGAAACCATTAATTTCAAATGGCATATAAAATCGTATATTACAGAAAATAATAACACAAAATTAATTCATTACTGCATTCAATAATGCACTACAGACTAAAATTGATTGTTATTATTTTCACTTTCATTTGTTAGCATTAAAAGGAAATGAATTATCAGTTGATAATTACCGATAGAATTACGCGGAACTCACTTAACACTTGCTACCCATTTAATCGGGTTAAGCGCAGTTTATCTACACAAATCTTTATTGGAATTATGAAGAAAATGTAAATTCTGCGAAGAGTGTGAAACATGCTTTGACAACAAATGAGGTAGAATTATTGAAAAGGTCGTGACCTTGAAGGGAAAAAGTCTTTTTCTGTTTGTTGTCGAGGGAGCAAAGCAGGGGATGGAAAGTCTAGGGTAGCCCAAAATAGTTTTGGTTGGAAGTGAACTGTGTTTGTTTTGAAAACGGCCCGGTAATATTTTTCAGAGTCGATTCAACTCGCGAGTTTTTTGTTGGTTTTGTTCAACTCGCGAGTTTGTTTTTGTTGGTTTTGTTCCCGCTACAAAAGTGCTACTCTCTGAAACGTAACTACGTAAACTAATTGTAGTTAAAATTCTTTTGTAGTACTGATGTTTTTTTTCTTCTTTCTTTTGTCTTACAAATATTAATGCTCAAGTTTTAATCTTGAATACTTTTTTTATAATCTGTTAGTCAGCCTAAATGAATAGTTTGATTTTAATTTTTGTTTTTAAAGAAAAAGTATATTTCCCTTCTTCTAAACGTTACAGAATTTTTATCACTGTTATTATTACTTTTTTTTTTCTTTTAATTTTTAAAAAAGACAAGCAAATTGAATTTAAACACGTGATAAATTGATTGCATAAAAGTATATATTTTTTAATAATAGCTATTATGAAAACTTATTAATAATATTTCTTAACTGTAAGATGTTCAAAATGGTGTTTTTTTTTCTTTTTTTCTTCTTCTTTGGAGAACTTATTCGTAATTGAGTTTCAATAAAACTGTTTGTATCCTTTCAAATATTCATAAGTAAAATGAACAAAATCTTAGATTGAAATAGATTATGCAAACTAATTTTGTAAATTAATGCAATGACATTATGAAAGTAATATTGAATAAGTAATTTATTTTTATTAGTATAGTGCAAAAGTATTTAAAAATAAAAGGTCAATTTAACAAATCAAATGCGGAATAATCTGGAATAATTAGTTATTATTATTTTGAAAATCATATTTATTAATTTCATTTAATTGTATGTATACAATAGTAATTTAAAATTAAAAAAAAATAACTTAAAATAAATTAAAATTTAAGTTATTACTGTGTAATTAAGTTAATGTTAATGTACTACTTAAGTTAATAATAGTAAAATTTATTATTTGAATATTTTTTGACAAATATAAATTAAAAATATATATATATATATGGCCAAAAATTTGTATCTTAGTACTATACTGATTTTTACGTCCAAATTTTTATAAAATTCTTTTTTTAGAATAAACTTGAATTTCACGACAGAAATTGTATCCATTTATTGTATCTTAACACATACAAGTAAGCTTGGATTTATTCAGTTGTAAGATTTATTTAGTTGTTGTTTATTCAGTAGTTTTTTCAGTTGTAAATCTTAATAATTGATTTACTTATCTCTATCCTATTTACTATAACATATGCACTTTTAATAATTGATCTACTTATTTTATTTACTATAATTCGTACCATTTGCACTTTTAAGAATTGATCTATTTAAGTTATCTTATTTACTGTAAGTGATATAGATGATTTAAGACCAAAATGTTGGTGCCATATGCACTTTTAATAATTGATCTATTCAAATTATCCTATTTACTATAACTGTTATCGATGATTTACGACCAAAATGTTCGTGCCATATGTAGTTTTAACATCCATTTTCATAACCTTCAAAAACACATGGAGGTCCATGTACATTTGACTATTATTTGTTCTTCGTACATATGCATTTGCACATTTGTCCTTTCACATGTTCATTACACCTATTGTTGAAATTTTACATTTATGATCTTGGGATGCATTTTAAGAACAGTGATAAACGTTTTTTTTCTCCTTGATTACGTTAGGATCTGATTATATTCTGATGTTGTTTCGTATTGTATGTATGCTGTATTATTTTAAATTAATCCTTGAGTTAAATTAAAACTCTTCCATGAGTTATTGTTGTAATAAATGCTATAAAGAAATCTCAGCTGTTCTTGGCTTTCTTTATCAGTGTGTTTTGAAGAGACGATAATAGTTTTTTCTTATCACTGTTGTTGCCTTGACTTTTTTTTTATCATCAGAAACAGTTGTAAACTTGCGCCTTCTTTGTTTGTCGAAGCCCAGAATCTTAGTGTTATCAATGATAAGACGCTTTGCTTTTGATTTATAACTGATAACTCGGATGTCCTTTCTAGCGGCGAGCAAAAAACAATTCTAGAATATTCCATTAAAATTTTTAGCTCCGTCTATACCACCAGGGTTGAAAGCCTTCTAAATAATATAATGTCTTTTCTTTATATATGCATTGTAAACGATAGCAATGAAAATGTTATCAAGAGATAAGGAGAAAAAAAGAGAAAACTGGTGATTTATGTTTACCCATTTGCTCCAAGCGATAAAATTAGCATTATTTGTATGAACTGTAAAATAATTAATAGAAAAAAAAAAAAAAGAAATTTAACCTAAACAATGATTTTCATAGTTGGTAATAATAATAAAAATAGTTTGCAGTAATAATAATAAAAAAAAAGAACATATAGAAAAACAATCCCCCCCTCCCCCAAAAAAAAATTGTGTTATCTTTTGGACATTTGTGTTTATATTACAACACGCGAATTTAAATAGGTTTCGGATGAAAATACTTATGTTTAATTATCATAATTGTCGATGTGTATCGAATCCATAAATTATACTTAAATAAATATCAAAAATGTGACTAGTAAGTAAGTTGTTTTTGCATCTAGAATTGCATCTATTTCTCCTATTGTCCTTCGTTTTGTATGTTTTCATTATATAATTAAAAAAATGCATTTGCCAATCTTTTCTGTAAATGAATCGTTAAGGGTATTTAATCTCCCAAACACTAACCAGAACAAATTTAAAAAAAAAAAATTATTTCTAACCAGAAACAAATTAAAAAAAAAAAAATATTTATAATTTTTTGCCTTATATAGGAGCAAATTAATTATAATCTTTAAAGACAGTCCAATATATTCGTGTTTGTCCTACATCCATGAAATTTGTAAAAATACAGGTTTAAAAGTATAACCCTTAAAAAAAAAAAAAAATGTTTAATGCATTTCACACGCACTCAATTTGATACTATTGTCGATTTGATCCCAATTTTTAAGCTAATTTCTCACCAACATATCGATTTTTGAAAGAAAAAAAAAAAGTACTATTACTATATTTTAATATTTTTTTTTTTATTAGAGGCACGTATCATTTCATTTAAATAGGTATTTTAAAAATAGAAAATAAAAATTGTAATGTACCTCTAGTTTTTTTATTTTCTTTTTTAAGCACACTTTTTTTATTTATTTATTAATTATTATTATTATTTTTAAAACTTTTTTCAATACATTTTATATGTAAAATAAATACTATTCTGTATGATTTTCAAAACATCTTCTTCATACAAAAAGGGAATGCGTTTTACTATAAAGATTTATCAGATTTTTTACAAGTACATTATGTCTTTCTATCGGATTTTTAATACAACTTTTTAAACGGACAAAAGGCAGCTGATTTCTCAGGGCTCTTTGCTTTTGTGGCATATGCACAAGATGGGATATTAATCTTTGTTCATTTTATAAAATGCTTTTTAATGAGATCGACAGCAAGTTATAGAACTTGCTGCAATTTGCAAATAATAATCTTGCAAATTAGAAAACCCGTAAACTCTTGTCACCAGGTAAGCGTGACAAATTGTGTCTGTACACTTTTCATTTCGCTTCATATTTCTCAAAATAAAACTCATTATTATATTCTTCATTGCTCCGATCTTAAATTTTCAAAATTTACCATCTTTTACGATTGTGTTTCATGTTCACGTTTCAAAAAACAATCTGAACTTTCACTAAATTGCTAAATCTGTGGGAAGATATGCAAAAAAAATCTTATCTTTGCTATCTACCATTAATATTGTGCAAAGTTCCTTAAAACCCCTACCCGGAATAGCAAAGACCCCCCCACCCCCCTGTCAGAATGGAACCTGGCACTTTTATTGCGGTTTTGTGTGACCACCCATGAACTTCTTGTTCGGTATATACGGTACTCCTATACTGTATAAACACGGATATATTCCTAGAAGGAGTATTTTGACTTTGTGCTTAGTGGTCATTTTTCCAGTATTGGGAAAACTAGGACAAGTATGATAAACAAGTACTTCTGACAGATATTAATGAGAAGGGGGGGAAAGCACCAAACGATTTTCTTTACAATAGGGTTAACGTGTCTAGAACGCATACCCAAAACTACACGTGCTAACTGTACTGGCATTTTGTTGATGAATTCCATTCACCTTCGTCATACGTACACGTGCATTTGTTTTTCTTGCTTGATTTAAATAATGAAAAGTTCTGATTCATTTCATTAATATTCCAGTTCGTATATTCTGTTTTTATGAGGTTTCATGTTTTTTAGATGTAATTGTTATGATTCATTTATAAAATGTGCTTCGTCATTATTTACTGCACTAGACTGCAGCTTAATATGCTAAGGGGAGACAGAAAATAAATGATAATTAGATTTTTTATGTATAAACGTATTCTAGCGAAATGAATAGATTTAGTTCCACAAAATAAAAATCTCAATGTTCCCATGATTGTTTTAAATGTATTCTTTTGTCGATATCTTTTTTAAAATATATATATATATATTACCTTTTATTCTATTTATCTGATATTATCAGAGTAAATGAAATATTTATTTTCGATAAAAGGTTATTTGACCCCAATTGCCAATCAAAATTGATTCGTGGATTCAATAGAATAAAGCTTTTTTGCTTGCTTTTTTTTTGCAAACACATAAAGATATCAAAATTAGATAAAAAATATAAAAATGTAAAGCAAGATTGGGGAAAGTTAAAATACGCATAGTATGCGCGCATAAAATATGCATAGTATATGCGAAAAATTTAAATAACTTTTTACAGGTATAAGAATCTTAAAATAATAATATAAAATTACAACTATTTGACGCTTTTAGCAATATGACCAATATTTAACAATAAACAAAAAAAAAAAGTCTGATTTTTTTTGTTTTGTTCTAATGCAGCTGTCAAACAGCAAACACTTACATAATTGTCTTTGATGCCTTAAGGCAAGCGCTGCATCGATGTTACTCACTTAGCACTATCCAGGAGGTGCTGTAGTTTGAAGATGAGCTACGGACGCGGAGTAACAATACCTCCGCAACGCTCTACGATAATGTTAGATCGGGACCTACGGTTTAAAGTGGATTCCGGACCATTACGAACATCCATGGTACCATCGGGATTCGAACCCGAAACCTGTGGTACCGAGCGCCAGAACGCTAGTCACTCGGCCATTCAGGCCCCATGTTATCATATATATGACCTAAAATATTTTGCCGTATATTTTAATATATTAGATGATTTCAGTTACGCTGGTAAAATTTTTACTTAAAAGAAAAATAATTCACTTTTATCCACAATGCAGATTTGCATAGAAAACAAACCTATATATATATATATATATATACATACATATAGTAGACTAGAAGTCAAACGAACTTTTTCTGTTATCTGATATTTTGACGAAATCGTAATTTTCTTTTCTTTTTTAATTATGATAAAAACCTGTTTTTCTTCCCTACCAAAAGCATTCCAGACGAATTTTGCAGACAAACGAAATCCTTTCTCATGTGCATTTATTTCTGAGAGCGAGAAATAAAAAAGCACGTGTGTTTTGGAATCGATCCTCCTCCGACGCAAGGTGTGTTAGCGGCGGGAGGTCGTTGATCGACGGGGTTTTCTGTGAAGGTCTGCCGGCAGCACTTCGGCATGACCTTGTGCCTCTGTCTCCGCGGAGGAGCATTCAACTTAGCTCTTTTACTCTCTCACTCACTCGGTGAGGCCTAATTACGCATTTTTTTTTCTACCCGCGCCGCTTTGCTTTACGCGCCGCAATTCTAAAATTTTTTCGCGGGATTTTATTTGTCTTGATTTGTTTTATTTGTGTGGCAGTGATATCTAGGTTGTGTAATTTTATTTTCACATACCAGGCTTTGTTATTATTATTATTATTTTGAAACTCAATGTTTATGTTGCAATTATTCCATTTTAAAAATATTTGGGTAAAACAGTATAATATTTTACGCATATATAATATATATTTATGGTATAAGTTCGTATTCAGAAATATCTTATTAAAAAAAATTTTTTTTTAACAGTTAAAGATCTTTATTTAAGATCTTCAGGAATCTATATTTCAGCAAAACATGAATTTTTTTAAGTAAAATTGCAAAAGTTGAAAAAATTAAAGTTGCAAAATAAATATAATATTAAACTAATTTATTAAAAAAAGACCCATCATTATAACAGTTATAGGGTAGGTAAGGGATCTATATTTCAAGAAGTTATGAATTTTTTCTAAAAAAGCGGTCAGTTGCGAAATAAATCTTATATGGGGTAATGTGACTCGCGTCCGTAGCATATCTTCAAGCTACACGTGCCCCCTGGGTAGTGCAAAAGGAGTAACAAAGTGCAGCCCTTGCTTATAGCATAAAGATTAACTGTCTCTGTATTGCCAGTTGCATTAGAACAACTAAAATTGTATTAAAATGTATTTAATTTTTGTCAAATATAATTTAAAAAAAAAAAACCTTGTTACAGTTAAGGAAATATTACTGTATTATATATTTTGCGATATCCATAGATTAGAGATAAAATGCGAGAGATGGAAAGTCCTAAAAAGAATGCAATTCAACTTTAGGTTGCGAGAAAAAGTCGTCTTAAAGTTCTTGGACTTTATTTTTTCAGCTGCACTGAAGAGTATCTTCATAACATCTGAATAAAAGTTATACAATTGTTAGCGTTTTTGAAAGATTCGCGCTAACCCATTGCGTTATAATCCTTTACTGTATAAAATACTCGTTTTTTAAATATGCTATTAAGTACCTTTTTTTTAAAAAAAGTTTTGTAGGCATTATTTTTAAAGGTAGGATTTGAAAAATCTTAAGCTGTATCCAAATATAAAAATTCAAAACCATACTACAAAATCAAGCAAAAGCCAAATTTCCCAGAAAATTCCTTAAGGCATGGGGAAAATGCCAAAAGTGATAAATATGAAACTTCAAGAAAAAGGAATTGATCAACGCACTACGAGTACTTATAGCCATGTTAATACAAATGTTTAAAATCACAAGGGAAAACATGAAAAGTGCTTCAAAACCATACTACAAAACGCATCAAACAAAAGCCAAATTCTTCAGAAAATTCCATAAGACTAACTTTATTCATGAAACATTTCAAGAGTTAAGGGGCCCCAACTACCATTTTCCGCCAAAATTTGCAATGGAGTTTTATTTGCTTGGACCTCATTTTTGGATAACGTCACGGACCCCTAACCAGGACAACATCATATTCACACATGATAAAAATCGTCTGATTGATGATTTATTTGTTCGTAAAAGATTCTAAAAATCCAATGTACAAATAAATTATTAAACTATTATCTAGTATAAGGAGTAATTAATGAGGAGCGAGTTCGTCAAAGGGGTTTGTCAAGCTATTGTGAACTAGAGGTATTTATCGAGAGGATTTAGTTACATTTTAACCAGATGACCATCGTCTTCGTAGGCTGAGAAAATTTGGAAGTTGAGCATGTTCATCCTCGACTGTCGTACTCTATCTGATTTTGTGCTCTAGTAACAACAGCTCAATTGGAGATAAAGTTAAAAGCTATAACTTAAATAATTTGTGTGATATCTAGTCATTTAATGTTAATAAATAGTTTAAACGAATCTTAAACAATGGAATTTAAAGCTATGTTTATGCTTATATTTGTCGCACTGATTAATCCAGGTTAGTGTTTATATACTTAAAATTTTTTTTTATTCTGCTTTGTTTTTAATTCATTTTGTATTTCTTCTCATAATCCTTTGTTCTAAATTAGATTTGTGTTGGTCTATCTGTTCTAAATTCATTTATGTTTTGTTCTTATAATTTATCCACTTTTAAAACGATAGTGATTTATTTTTTTTAATTATTAAAAATTATATAATGAAAGGAAATGCTATGTTTATGCTTATATTTGTCGCTCTGATATTTCCAGGTTAGTGTTTATGTACTTAAAATTTTTTTTTTTTTTTTTTGATTCTGCTTTGTTTTTAATTCATTTGTATTTCTTCTTTTAATTCTTTATTCTAATTTTGTTCTGTTTTGTTTTTTATTCATTCACTTTTAAAACGATAGTGATTTATTTTTCATTATTAAAAGTTATATGAAGCGAATTGAAATGAACGATAAATGTTATTTTTACAAATCAGTGAAAAATTTTTGATTCTTTGTTTTTAATTCATTTTGAGTTTTTTTTTTCTTTCTTAATTCTGTGTACTAAATTCGTTCTGCTTTGTTCTTAATTCATTCGCTTTTAAAACGATAGTGATTTATTTTTGATTATTAAAATGAACGATAAATGTAATTTTTACAAATCAGTGAAAAAATTTTCTGAATTTTTTGATCCTGTTTTATTTAATTATTTTGAATTTCTTCTCTTAATTGTTTGTTTTAACTTCGTTCTGTTTTGTTATTAATTCATTCACTTTTAAAACGATAATGATTTATTTTTAATTATTAAAAGTTATATTAAACGAATTGAAATGAACGATAAATCTTATTTTTACAAATCAGTGAAAAATGTTTCATAAAAATTTTTGATTCTGCTTTGTTTTTATTTAATTCGTTTTGAATTTCTTTTCTTAATTCTTTGTTCTAACTTCGTTTTTATAATTCATTCAATTTTAAAACGGTAGTGATTTTTTTTAATTTTTTTTATCCCGGAAAACTTTTTTTATTTCTAAATTATTTTAAATAAATGAGTAATAAGATAAATGAATATCAATAACAAATTTTAAATATTGCTCCTACTGTGTTTTCTAAGCATTGTATAAAAAAAAAAATCAGTATTTATTACCCACGTGTTATTAATTATGCAGTTAAAAATACGATGAAAATAAATTCGAAACTCGACGTCCATGATAAAGCTGTGTGCATTGGTCGTTTTGGACAGAAATGAGGTTAAAGGAAACTGTGTGCTTGAAAGCTATTTGCATAACTACCTTGAACTCTGGGATCATTAATTTCAGAAAACTTTTGATGTCTGGATTTTAAGGAAATGAGCGAAAGTGATTGACCAATGCGTTGGATACACGTCAGATAGTTTATTTATTTATGCCGGTTTTTTTTTAAAATTATTTTTCTGTTTTGATTATTCCAATCACTGTTTATTGATTTAGTCTGTATTTCAAGGGTAATTTTAACCTAACCAGTTCCTAAAAAATCACATTACAGTTGTAAAATTTTCAACTTCCGAAAGCATGTCTCATTTTCTTTCCGAAAATGTTTTATTTCTTCATTTCGGAAATAAATATGCTTGCAAAGTTTATATGAAATGCTCATATTTTAACGGAGCGTATTCAATATTGCAGTTTTGTCTAGATTTGGTTTGTCATTTTGTGCACACTTTGGGCCCTAAAGTTTAACGTAGATTCCGAATCACTCACAAACATCCATGCCACTGCCAGGATTCAAACCTGATGGATGTAGTACCAAAGGTACGTTTTTTTCTAGAGGATTTATGATACCAAATAAGGTGGTAATTTGTTGGTTTGGTTTGTTGCTCTATAGTCATTTTGTGCACACTTTGGGCAAATTAGACCGGGACCTACTGTTTAACGTGGATTCCGAACCACTCACAAACATCCATGCCACCGCCAGCATTTGGACATGATGCCTGTAATACCAAAGGCCAGTGCGCTAGCCAATTGGCCCTCAGGCGCGTTTTTTGTACAGGATTTATGATTATTTACCAAATAAGATGATAATTTTTTTATAAATAATTTCAGAAAATATAATATGATTCAGCGATGCCAACAATTACTTCTGATATTGAGAAGTTTTATTAAAAATAGCAAAATTTTGAGATATAATTGTAATAAAGTTTAATCTCATATTTATTAGTCAGTTCTTATAATTATTGTTTACCATTAATGTTTTTTTTTATAATAATCTCTTTTTTTTTAATAATAAATATTTATAGATATTTTAAATTATACAGGTAAGATAAATTGTGTATGGATGTTATTTTCCCATAATAATTTTTATTTAATAATGTTATTTTCCCATTTTAAATTAATAAATGTTTTTATTTTTTTATTTATTTTATTTTAGTCGTCCGCTATGATAATCATGAAAATAACACTGAAGACAACGAAGAACGAAGTAATTATTTATATTATACTATTCTATTTGTGGTTTTGGTTATTAGAATTTTTATTATTATTTTTTTCTTTATCATTAAATCATCAAGTGAAACTCACTGAGAAAATATGTCTCTGTGGTTTTCATGTTTTTTTTTATTTTATTTCAAATCTTTTGCATGATTTCCTTTTCTCAAACGATTTCTGGACTAACTGAACAGTTTTTTCACTATCATTTTTTTCTTTTCATTCTTATTATTCTTCTTTACAAACGATTATTGTTGATTTCGAATACAACTTTTTTTTATTTTGATCCTATATTATTTATCTGATGAAAAAAGAATGATTTTGTATATTCTTTCTAAGAAATACAAATGCACGATTTTATTTTATTTTTCTTTGTATTCTTCTAACACCTCATATTTGAAAATTCATCACTCCATTTATGGACCCAAGTGATCTATTTTATGGTGGCATGCTTTTTATTTTTGATATTAGTACCCATTTATTTGTTCCCTTTTTTTAAATTTTTATAGTTAAAAAAAAAAAAATTATGTTTTCTGATGATTTATAATTCTAAAGCAAAGTCGTTTTTTTTTTTTTTTTTTCCTGTCACAGCTGGTTTTCAGGAAAAGAAAATGAATAGTTCTGAACAGCAAGATGAGTCAGACAAAGGTAATTATTAGTTATTTTCTTGGCGGTAGTTTAACTTCAACTTTAATGCTTCAAATATAGGGTGTGATCTTAGCACTTAAAATCTACTAGATTATAATTTGTATACCTTCTTATCAAATTTGATGCATTTCTTGGAAAATACAGCTATTCTTATGTTAAACTATTCCCTATCTGAAATATTTGTAAATCTAAATTTGTGTCTTATCTTATCTTATCTGATAAGATAATACCCACCTTATGTAGGATTTCTATAATCTGTTAGCTTTAGTATTTAGGCGAGCATCTTTCTTTATCAAAGAATAATACTTAAAATTTTTCATTCTTAGATTGAATTTATTTATTTTATGTTAAAGAAGTAAAGTTAATTTTAAATTAAAAGTAAGTTAATTTTGAGTAAGTAAATTATTTTTAGGAAAGGCTTTATACTTTATGCTATGGTTAAGCTGCGATGTACATATGAGTCAGAATCTATTGAAATTATGAGCAGATAAGATAGGTCTAGCTCATCTTTGTTTCCTTTCATTCCAATTCATTCGAAATATAAGTCCATTTTCTAATTTCTTCAACGACTGCAATTTTTTTTTTAAAAATCATTTTGTATATGTTTAATTTCCATTTTATACACAGGTCACGTGCTATGTATCATTAAGAATTTATTTTAATTTAAATACACTTTAAAGGATTTTGTTCGGTTCCTTTTTTACTTATAGTAAAGCACTTTTAAGAAATCATATATAAATGATAGAAAATATAAAAGTAAAATGTTTTCGATTGTTTGTTTAAACCATGCAGTAGCAAGTAAAAGTAGCAAGTAAGTAGCAAGTAATTTTTTTTTTAATTGAAAAGGTAAGGTCATCAAGTAATGATTATTGTTTTTTCGAAATTGTCGTTTTACTATGTATTTGTAGGCCATCGATTTTATAGTATTTTAAAATTTATTCTTAATTAAAAGATTGCAGATATTCATAGATCTAGAATATATAAATAATAAGCGCAATTTTTAATTATTTCTTTCTATAAACAATCCAGCAAACATAATTTTTATTTTATTAAGTAATCGTATTTACTTCAATTTTTTTTTTTCCCCTAGACTGTGATCTTTATCATTTTCAAATAAAACGGTTTAAATATTATTAATTGTTTTTTTAAATATATTTTTAAGAAAAAAAATACGATAGTGATTTAGCCTTAAAAAAAAAAAAAATTACTTAAAAAAATTATCAATTGAAATTGGAAAGTCAATTAATTTATATTAAAAATTATTACTCCTAGTTGAGCATTAGAATCGTATGAAAGATATAAACCAAGTCAAGTAATTTATTGGTTTATATCTTTCAAACGATTTTAATGTTCAATATTTTTTCTTTCTTTTTAAATCTTTTCTTTTTTTGTAATGCTCGCTTTCTGCATAAAATACTTTGTTGGTGACGAGTGTCCAAACACACTGTGACAGATGGTGATTCCGAATTGTTTAATACTACAAACCACTCTTAATAGTACAACTGTCTCGTAATATCGTCTCACGTGAGGCAGCCATATTGTTTATTTTTAGTCAGTGTGTCTGGGAAAAAAGGTGCGTTATTTATACAGCTGTTTGATAATCTTCACGAATTTCCACTTTTATGGGTTACTTTTCGAAGGAACACTTTCGTGTTATGTAACTGAATATTTCGATTAAATGTTTTTCTGTAACCGTAACTGAGCATTATATTGTTTTGTGTATTTTTTTAAAAAAAATCTTTTTATTTTATTTAATTTTCTGTAAAGTCTGAAATTTTAAGATTAAGTTGTTTTACTTGAATCTTTTTATTTACTTGCATTTCTGCTTTTGTTGTAAATTTTTCTTCATAAACATATAAAAAAAATTAAAAACTCTCTCAAAAATAAAGAATTATAAAGAGAATAATAATATTAATTCTATGTTATATCATTCAAAAGTACATACTTTTCGGATTATTATAATTTTTAAAAAACTAAAATATAAAATAAATTTAAATACGTAAAAATTTATAAAAGAAAAAAAGTTTTTTAATTAAAAAAAAAAATTTAATTCGCCTTTCGTGTTCTAATCCGTAATTTTTTTTAATTTTATATAATAAATGAAATTGACGCCTAGTTAAATAAGTAGAATTTCAGAAAGAATAAGCAAAATTTCAGAAAGACTTAGAAAAGTATAAGTAGAATTCTGTATAGGGTTTAAATGACTTGAAAACCCCCTGCATTTCTATTGGCTGTAAGAATCGCTCGCCCTCTAGCGGCGAGTTTCATCCAATCGGCGCGTCACTGTATTTATCGCTTTTGAGTAAGTTCGTCTATTATTCCCTTTCCCGAGCGACTTGGTGGTGTTAACATAGTTCAGCTCCATCCAGTTTAATCTTGGAATTTTAACGTCCTGTTTTGTGTGTCTTCTTAAATGTTAAGCAAGACCATTATTAGTCGACTAATATTATTTTGTGAAGTAAGTTTTTTTTTTCCATACTAATTTTCCTGTTTTGTTTGTAAGAATCGCGTAGATTTTGTTTTGGAAATTATTAAATGTTTATAATTTTTATTTTTAATAATATTTTTTTCTCATATATAATAATATATAATAATAATATTTTAATTAATAATATTTTTGTATGCACTTTTTGCACAGTAAATATTTAGGAAACTTGTTCATTTGAATTTCAACTTTGCTTTTAGATTTTGTGTGAGAGATGATTTATCTGAACATATTCCCAATATTCTTTTTCTTTTCTTCTTTTTATTCATTCATTGTCCTCCGGTTAATAAAAATTAAGATAATCGTTAATTTTAACTTTAAGTTGTGCAACCTACGCAGCTGATATGACCGACCTTGACTTCTAGGGTTAGCGGAATGGCATCTTTGCCAAGTTCCAAGTGCGCTTCAAACATCCACGGTTCTTGTTAACAAAAGCTTTCGTAATATTTTTGCGGTCAGAGTAAGATATTTCGAGTTAGCTGTAGATAAATGTGGCGTTGCTTAACAAGTTTTGACTTCTAATCTATTTAATGATTAAATACTAAATTATTCACATGAAATTGTCAACTAGTGGAAGAAGTGTTTAATTCCTAAATAATTATCTTAGTTAAAATTGCATTAATATTTAGGTTTATTTTTGGTTTTTGAATTATATAGTTATCTTATTACAAAAATTAAACCAGTAAAAATCGTTTTCAACGATTGCAATATTATTTTAATGCTATTTTTAATTTATTTTAATGCTTAAATTATTCACATGAAGTTGTCAACAAAAAGAAATTTTTAATTTGTAAGCAATTATTTTAGTTAAAATTGCATCAATATTCCGATTTTGAATGTAAATTAAAATTTACCTCGCGTTGTTTGATTCTCAGTTTTATTTAATCAATGCTAATTTACTTGCCGATTAAACCAGTATAAATCGTTTTTTTTTTTTTCCCCCTACCCCCCAACAAATTTGTTTTACGTGCAATAATATTTAAATTTTTAGCTAGTAATATTTGAAATAGTTATCACTTTGAATTAGTGCTTTGGCTTTAAAATAAAAAATAGAAAAAAAATTGTGGTTACTTGTAAAAATGATTTTTTTTTTTTTTTTTTTTTTTTTTTGTAGTTGAGGCTGATCGTATTTTGTCAATTTTTTATCTTACAAATGATGAAATTTCTGCTTTCAGTTGACTTTTATTTTATCATAGAGTGATTATCTGATAAAATATGTGTTCTTTTTTTTATCACTTTTATTTGTTTTCGTTACAAAACAGCGACCACTTTTTTTTCTTCTTTTGTTTATATATTTATGCATACGTTAAAATTTTTTTTTTTTTAACTTTTTGTTGCAAAAAAATAAAACGCTAGATAGGCTTATCAAGTTAATCCCCCCCCCCCATCTCATAACGAAATTAACAATGTTTCAAATGGAGTTTCATATCATTCACTATGAAACTCTATTTGAAACATTGTTAATTAATAGATTTAAGATATTATAGATTTAAATTCATAAAATTCTTATTTTCAAGTACAAATTTATAATTGGTTAAAAATTATATAATTGTTCGTGTATTCAATGGCATTATTTTAATAACATGATAAATAAAAATCATACTTAAGATTATAAATAGATGCTGTTAAAATAAATGTTAAGATGCTGTTAAAATAAATAAATTAAAGAATATAAAAAGGTCAAAATTAACATCCGATAAATAAAATGTCAAAATTAACATCCGATAATATATTTGATTAATTA
This sequence comes from Caerostris darwini, assembly GCA_021605075.1. Classification (NCBI taxonomy): domain Eukaryota; kingdom Metazoa; phylum Arthropoda; class Arachnida; order Araneae; family Araneidae; genus Caerostris; species Caerostris darwini. The sequence goes on along the minus strand of BPLQ01007901.1, from coordinate 162,487 downwards.
TCATACTTTTGCGATTTTAGAAATCTTTTTACCATTGTGATTTCATTGAGTTGATTTTAAAAACAGGAATGAAAGCGATATTTTTTTTTTTTTTTTTTTTTTTTTAATCTTTGAGAAATAACCTTTTGTTATGGGCCATCTATGAAAACATGTTGGAAAATTTTTAAGCCTTAATACTTGTTATAGTTCTGTCATATGTATAGATTTTAAGGGATGTTATAAATTTTTTTGAAAGGAAATAAATATTTTTTTTTCTGACACCAAAACATTTTTATCATTACGATAGACTTAAAATATTAAACTTCATTACAATAAAACGAGAATTTGAAGTATTTTGTAACCGGGAACAACTTTTCACCGCTTGCTATTGTAGATCATTTTGCATGCACACCGCATTATTTACTTTCTCTTTTTTCCCGCGAAATTTCACCGCTCTCGTTCGAAGATTTCCCCTCTGACTCATTCTCTCCGGAACTTTGCGTCACATGTTACTATGACTACGACGCTGATGTTTCGTTGAAACCGCGTTTGCGGAAATTTCATCCTTACGACTGATGTCATCATTTACAGCGATGGCGCGTAAAGCGTTGCAATCCGGACGGGAAATTACCTTTTTGATTTCTCTCGGTGGTTTCATTTTCTCACACTGAATTGATACTCGCAGATCGTTTTTTGAGAGCTTTCATGGCTTAAGCGTTATCTAAAATTTCCCCCTTTTTTTAATTTAAGATAAATAGTATATCACTTTAAATATATATATATAATATAGTTTTGTCTGTTTGTTCCGAAGAAAAACATGCGTTTCGTAGATTGTAAGTAAAAAAAAAAAAAAAAAATTATATTTTTAATTATTTATTTAAAAATTATTTTATTTTTAGAAATTGCTTTGTATAATGTCTTAAATCCATAAAAATTATTTAGAATTATTGTTGGCTTTTTCTATATTATCACGTATAATTTACCTTTAAAATATTGCTTTTAATTCATTAAAATTTTATAAATACTTACTATTAAAAATTAGTCTATTATCATTGTTTTAAAAATGCAGAGTAAAATACAAATTATAAAAAAAAAAAAAAAAAAAAAATTTGTTGAAAAAACTTAAATGAAATTTTTTTCTTGTTACATTTATTTTTAGTTGTTTACTTGTATTGTTTATGGAGTTTTTACTCTGAAAGAATAAAATGTAGTTATTCATATTTTATATTACTTATCCTGGTAATTTCTTTATAATACCCAATTCACCATGCTGCTTACATTTATATAAAAGTTAAAGCCATTCTTAAATATAATCAAATAATACTTTGCACGCATGATTTATTCTATTCTCTTTTATATTTGGCACATGAAATACAGGGAGTTAATTATCTGCTTTATAAAGAATCTTTTTTTGGTAAATAAGTGTCTGGGCTCTAGTTTGTAGGTTATTTTTGTAATTTTATTACTAATTTGGCAAATTTTGCATGGGAGATTCTTCTATAAATCATTATTAATTATTCAATATTCATTTATATGTTTGATTCTGTAGCAAATATCTTGTTAAAAGATTTTTGGTCAGTATGTTGATATTTAGTTTTGTTCTTTTCAGATAGCACAATTCCGCCCTCCAACAAAAAAGGAAAGAAATCCAGAAAAAATCAAAAGAAGAAAAAGGAAAACATTGTTTCTAACATAGGTATGTTATATTATTTTTATAAGTGAAATGTGTGTTCATGTTAAAACTTGTGGCTATTTAGTTAGACCTTGTTTTTTTATATTAAATATTAATTTAATTAATTAATGTTTTTCTTATTAGTGTCAATTTTATTATCATGCCCGAATTTGTTGATTGAGTTGGCATTTTTTTGGTTTACTTTTATTAAATATTCATTGAAATAGTCAAATTTATGAAATAAACGGTAACTGAAAGGAAATCAACTATTTAAGAGGAAAAGGAATCAATCTGGAGGAAAAGGAAACTATTTATTTTCAATTCATAATTTGTTAATGCATTTTTCTTAGAATTTTTTTGTACAATACTTTTTATATTTAAATACTTTTATATTTAAATGTGCAATACTTTTATATTTAAATATGATCAAAATAAGTGCAATGGAAAAATTATTAATAAAGTAATTAGTATATGGAATTTTGATTTTCCAATTATTATTATATTACTTATAGTTTAGTGAGACCTATGGAGCATTTATAAATGGTTATGCTTTATTTTGTCGAGAACCCCAGAACTAACTTGGGTGCATCCCTGAAAGAAGTTATAGCTTTCATTAATTAAGATTTTATGTTTATATGGCAGAATTTTCCTATGTAAATAATATATCTATGTAATTGCATATAAATATCAATTACTAAAGTGAACTCAATACTGTATTACATTAGTGATGTCCTATTGGTGGTGTTAATATATGCTTTTCATGTATATTGCATTAAATAGTCTTTTGACAGAAATGCTATGTCAAAGCCATTGTAAAAACGCAGTTAATTGAAGGCATTAATTTGTTCATATATTTCTGTGATACTGTTTCTCTTTTTCAGTTAAAATTGTTTCCAAATTAAAATGTTAATATTGTTTTCATAGTATTAATTCCACTGCTATTTTTTTAATATTATCTACTATAAAATATGCCTTGTTTTGCATAGTGCACATAAATTATTATTAATCATTTATTCATTTTTATATTAAAGGATCTTGATAAGATATGATGTATGAATTTGATAAGATATATGCAGTAGAACCTCTTGACTTTTCCTCGATAAATAAATTGCAAAAGTTATAATTTACTTTTCTCATCAATTTATTTGCTTTCATTAATATTAATTAATTAAACACTCAATTTTCATAAGCAAAAATTGTTACTTTTCCATATTTACAAAAGTAAGCATTTTTTGTTTATATTTCGATTATTTTCTGATGGAGTTATCTCTATTGAAGTGATATCATCATGCAATTTAATCCCTTTAATCTTACATTTTCAAAAATTAAAAAAAATATATATATCAAATTATCCAGTGCAAAAACGTGATCTATGTTAATAAATTTTTTTTATAGATTTTCTTATAATGAAAAGAAGAAAAAAATTATTGTATTAATAATCTTATCTTTCTGCACTATGTACTACTTCTGTATACACAAACACACACCATAGAACCTCTTGTCTAGAAGTCGAAAACTTATTATTAGTTGGGAAATTTTATTTGTTCTCTTCCCTTCAAGCCCCTAAAAAAGTATCGCATACGTTAGCAATGTTTGATTTTACAATCTTTTTTACAACTCAATCATTTGAAACTAATTACCTTTATAGCTTGAAGAAAAAATTAGTTACCGACTTTAAGGATTTCCGACAATGCACATCATTGTTTCTTAGAAAACAATGTATGATTATATAGTAAATAGAATAACCAATTCTATGAAATAGCAACTCAAAAGAACAAGAATTTTCTGCTCTTTATAGCTTATATAATGCTATATATAAAGAACAATCGAATTGTCTAAAGCAAAAAATAAATAATAACCGACTTTTTTAATACCTAATATTTGTAACTTTAAGGTTGTTTCGGAATTATTTTGATTTTTTATTGTAGTACATAGTATAATTTTTAAGTTGCAAATAAACATGTTTATTACCTCTGTAACTTAAATTTTTATTTATTTTACCTCACTAACTAAGATTCTAAACCTCTACAAGTCGAATATTTCCTTACAAAATCCATGTAAGTTGAAACTGTAGTATTTACAACAAACTATTTTATGTAGTTTTTAAAATACCTTAATTTATAATATAAAGACAGGGCATTACATGTTTCCTAGAAATAAAATATGTATATAAACGAAATACAAAATTAACATGGAAGAAAACAAACAAGAATTATTCAAATTATTATTTTCAAAATTATTACAGAACCTTCTTTTTATACATCAGACAGAAAAACATAAATCGGTTGATGAAATAATACATATTAATATTTTCCAGAAAAATATTAAATATTTGTAGATATTCATTGTTACATAAAGTATAACTATAATGATTACTTTAATTTTGGGTTAAAATAATCTTGTTCATAAATTATTGAAATAAACTGAACAACCAATTTCGCTATATTTCAATTATGGAATCGCTGCAGAATTTTTCCATGCTAAACTGCGATGCAAAACGAATTAAAATTAATATGTTTGTCATGATAAATATTTTATTTATTACGTAAAAAAGAATAACAATTAATGTAATTTTTTTATTAATATACTATTTTTCATTCACTATTTTATTTTACTAAAATTTCTTATCAGAATAAATAAGCCAACTCTAAATAATAAGTGACTCCTCCTCTGTTTCCACGGGGCCTGATGGTTGAGTGGCTGGCACTCGGTACCACAGGTTTCAGGTTCGAGTCCTGGTGGTGCCATTTAAGTTTGTGGTTTGGAATCCACTTTAAACAGTAGGTCCTGGTCTAATGTGTGGTTAACAACCTATTCCATCCCCTGTTTCAGAATCTGCCAGTAGACAGGCTGTCATGGTCCTACACGCCAGGGAATTAATTAGTTTATTATTACTAAATTTATTTTTATTAGAAGTTGTAATTCTCAAATTCAGATTCTCTAATTCTCAGAGTGATTCTAAATAACTATGATATATAAATTCACTATTTTTATAACATTGAAATGCTGAAAAATTATGCATTGTGCTTATTGATTTTTTTAAAATCTAAAATTTTTTTTTTAGATCATTCCAGACCCCCTACGAAGCACTACGAAATTTTAGATATATTTTTGGATCTTGGAATGGATCATTATAATTTGTACTGCAATTTACTGAAATATGTGCTATCGGATGAAGAGCTCCGTCAGAATAGATTTCCTCACCCACAAACATTGAGTTTCCAGAAGAACTTCCGACCTGTATCTGAGACTTTTAGGATTTGTATAAGGTGCAGAGAAAGTTACGAGATTTTGGAAAACGGTGACTATGTCTCCTCAACCAAATGCATGCATCACCCTTTAAAGGCAGTCTTCGATGAATTCAGGAATGGTCATTTTTACAGGTGTTGTGGTGTAGTGCGAGGTGGTCCTCCCTGTGTGCAGTCTCCACACCATGTGTCTCTTATGTATAGTAAATTAAAGGAGTACTCTGAAATCCAGGCCAGGAAGCACCAGAAGAAGGATCTTCAAAATGGGATCTATGCTCTGGATTGCGAAATGTCATACACAACTTCTGGCCTGGAAGTCACTAAAGTTGGTGTGGTGAATGCACAAGGACTAACAGTATATGAGACATATGTAAGGCCCAATGCTAGGGTCTTAGATTATAACACTAGGTTCAGTGGGATAACTGCTAAGGATCTAGCTGGTGTGACCACCACATTGCTAGATGTCAAAGCCCGCCTTATGCAGTTGTTCGATTCGAACACTATTTTGATAGGGCATGCAATAAATAATGACCTCGAGGCATTGGGTCTTCTACATAAGCGAATAATTGATACCTCTGTACTATACCCTAACCCTGTAAATCCGTTGCAAAAAAAATCCTTGCGGGCCCTTGCTGCCGAATACTTGGCGGCTAGTATTCAGGACAACAGCCAAGGGCATGATTGCATCGAAGACTGTAGAGCTACAATGCAGCTCGCCTTGTTAAAGGTAAAGCAGCAGGGAGTTCTTCGTCCAAATAACAGGCTAAGGCTCTCCGGTGTGCGAAACCAGTGTTGTACAAATGTTTGTATGAACTACACAAATTTACGCACATAAAGGCTGTTGTGCCATTCATTCATTCTAAGTCATTCATTGTTTGATATGAACCATTTTATCCTTGTACATATTTCATCTGTAATTTATGATTCATATTTTATTTGTATCATTGTATATATTTTATAATCTTTTGTAATAAATCTTTTTCTTTTTATATTATGTTGACTTGCTCTCGCCTGCACTTCAAAATTTATAATTTGCATATCAAAAGTTTGCTATGCACTGTTATATATATTTCTCATGAAAATGCTTCTCAATACCAAAAAATTTGTAAATAAGGGAAATATTTTCACACAGTCTTTAATATCTTTTAGTCATTAAATATTATACAAATTTGTTATTTTCCCTTGATTATCATATACTAGCAGTATGAGATTGACAGTGTTTTGTTTCTTAGAACAATAACTCATAAACATTTAATTTGTTATTAACTCATAAACATTAATGTAGAAAATAGTTATTTATTGTCATGGGTTTATGTAATGCATGAATTATTTCAAAGAATACTATTCATACATATTCTGTTTTTCAAATTACTCATTTATTTTCAGCTGGGTATTCTGAAAAATCAAATTACTGAAAAATCATTTTTGTGACTTAATGGCAAGTTTAAAGCCATTTTAGTTGTGAAACTATTTTTTTTAGATTTCAAATTAGGAATTCATACCAAAGAGTAATTAAAAAATATTAATTAAATGTTCATCTCTTTGAAAATATAATTATTTAAACACAATTTATTCCATAAAATTTGTTTTAACCTACTGTTTGAAGACCACTGAAATAAGTTAATTTATTTTTATATTAGTTCCACTATGATGCTAAGGAAATCTTTTTTAATTGTTGGAAAAGCTAGGATCTATGTCCCTGAAAAAGAAATAAAATCTGTTTTATGTAAAAATATAAATTTATTTAAAATTGGAGAAGTACTTTAATTTGATTATCTAAATATATATATATTAATCTAGTATTAGAAATTCCAAGTAGATATTTCAAAATGAATCCATTAAATTAAATAAAAAGGATTTTGAATTTTAGTATTGATTTATAAAACTAAGATGTATATTAAGAAATTAATATTATATTATAGTAACAAAACATGTTCTGCTAGATTTTGACATAAGATAACTTTAGGATTCTTTTAAAAATTGATAGCTTTAAATGAAGATGCAATTTGTACTTTATTTATCTTTTGAAGAATACATATTTATCTCGTATTTGTAGCTCCATTTTTTTAAAAAGGAATATCATTATTTATCGAAACAAATATCCTTCAGACTATTATAATAAGATTAATAAAAAAATAATTCAGATTACAAATAAAAAAATTTGTAATATATACCTCTTATGGAAAAATATGTATGCTACCATATTTCATAGAAATGTGCAAGGGAGATCTGTTTTAACTTGAATTAAACATAAACAGATGATTGCTGTTTAATTACTGAGAACTTATCTTTTATAGTATCAAAATAGTAATAACAAAAATATTGTGAAATTGAAATTCATGCCAACCAGAGTAGTTTTGAAGTTCGCAATATTTATTTGAGTACAACAATATTTATTTGAGTTATTTCACAGTATTTCTAATTGACCTTTTTTCTTTCAATTCCTTCACACTCTCCCTATATATATCTTGCTCAAATTTTCAATCGTTAATAAAATACTTTATATTCATCCGCTCAAGTTCAAATACATTTTTTTTTGAAGTTGTAGTGGATGACACTGGATGTTAATACAGTTTTTCAAATATTAATTCAGTAATTAAATTTAATTAATTAATTTTAGTTTTTTTTTTTAGATTTAAGTTGCATATATCTACCAATAGATGGAGCCAGATAAACTTAAATAAATGAATGAAAATTATTTATAAAGAACTTCCTACAATATAGTGAAATTTTTTTCTATATTACTTGTTTAAATTTAATGTGTAGTAAAGACTTCACACACATCAGTGTTTAAGTATCAATAAAATATGTTTTTTATTTCACGTTCGTTAGATTTCAGAATAAGTACAATGGTGGAAAGACAATTTATATTATGGGGAGGAAGGCGTAAAACAAAGTTTCCTCTTTTAGGATATTTGAAAGCGTTTTTAATTATTGGAGAAAACATTTCATGACATGAATGCACTGTTTTTATAAGCAGTTATTTGATGCTTTTATGTAGTTTTTATACTGTCTCGTGGTGTAGTGTTGTCCTACTACTGTTTCCAAAAAGTAAGATCAATTTAAAATTCCCGGGGCTTATGGAATTTCAATTCTTTTTTATGTTGCTGGCACTGCCCTTGACATCTATATGAAATTTGACGTCAAAATATTCATTAGTGTTTGAGTTACGCTTGGCCTTGTGAGACGCTGAAACTGATTCTGGCAATTTTTGAAATGTCTGAATTCATTGAGCAAAGAACTTGCATTCAATTTTGTTTGCGGAAACGCTGAATGCGCCAGCTCGCACCGTATTGATTCTTCGTGACATTTCCACCAAATATGAAACCCATATCGTTCCAGAACCACCGTATTCACACCGTGCGACTTCTGGCTATTCCCTAAATTTAAAAGACCACTCCAGGGACACCGTTTCGAGTCGATTGAAGAGATTCAACGTGAATCGGCCCCCTTTTTGAAGGCCACCCCTTCCGATGACTTTTTTTAGCATGCATTGAGGATTGGAAAAAAAATTGCCATAAGGGTCCGGAGGGGTTTACTGTGAAGGCGATGAAATTAATTTGGAAGAATAAATAAAAAAAGTTGTCTTACTTTTTGGGCACAGTGGTATGCAGCTAACAGATGGGTATTTGTGTGTGTGTGTGGGGGGGGGAGGTTCAAATCCTTTTCTCAGATTTCAGAAATGGTAAGGTTAGGATACCAGGTATGAAGCTTCGACTATCAAGTTACCTTGTGGGAATTATCTGGGTTTTTTTTTTTTGAAAGGCAAATATGGGACAGTTACATCTAAAAGTTCTCCCAGAAAACCCAATTTCTTCCCCATCGTAGCGCTTCTGTATACTATTTGTGGATGGCATTTCTAAAATATCGATACACTCATGCCCCAAATTATTTTTATATGTATAAATTCACAGATTTCTCGGAAACTGCGAATTATAATTTGTATCATTTTGTCTGGAATGATACATAATATGACACTTAAATGCAAAGGAAAAAATTTAAGAGCACACTGCGTATGATATATAATTGTAGCATGAAACAATAAAAAGGGTAATAGAATATGATAAAGAGAGTTGAAAAAAGAAAAGGAAAACTCATTAAAAAAAATGAAGGCTTACGTATTTACCGAGGAATATGATCTCCCATGACTTGCACACACATATCACAACGTGTTTTCATGCTAGTAATAGCGTTATTAACCACAGTTTGGGAAGTTAAGCTCCACTCTTCCAGCAATGCCGTCTTCAGAGCACTTATATTTCTAGGAGGAGGATGTCTATGTGCAATTGCTCTTCTAAGTTAGTCCCATAAGTTCTCTATCAGGTTGAGATCAGGAGACTTTGTTAGCTACAGTATTCGTTGAATGCTTTTACACTTTCAAGGAATTCGTCAATGAGGTTTGCTCGATGTGGACAATCATTATCGTTGATAAATAAAGAAAATCAGATCCATATGCACCTCTGAAAAATCTTACATATAAGGCTCGTTCCCACCGAGGCTTTTAATCGTGAAAGCCAATCACTAGCCTCACTGCGTTCGTCTGAAACCGGTTTGAAATCCACCGCTTCGAGTTGACCTACTTTCAACTTGAAGCGGAACTTCTCTAGGCGTAATGCTATTTCTGACGTTTCGCTGTGAAAGGGTCGAAGAAATTTCCTTCCCTGCCGCATGTCGCATCGCAGCCTCTCGCCACGGTGGGAACGAGCCTTAAGACCTCATCTCTATATCTATATAATTCCGCTGTTGAAAACGTGTAGGGGCTTCCGTCCATCGATCATTATTCCTCCCCATACCATCACACCTCCACTGCCGAAACGATCGTGTTCCATGATATTCGAGGGTTCATTTTGTGTTCTTGACCCCACCCACATGTAAACACGTTTAAAATCTCTTGTATAACTAAACCTTGACTAATCTGCAAAGAGAACATGGGGCCAATGGTGGTGTTCACTCAATTTCTGATGTTCTTTGCACCAATCAAAGCTATCCCACTTTCGTGGTGATGACAAAGAAACAAAAACCTTTGGCTTTCTGGCATAAAGGCCTTTTCCATTAAGCCTTCTGTGTACCGTTTGACGCGATACAGCAGTTCCAGTGGCGGCTGCAACTCCGAACTTAACTGGCGAGCAGTAGACTTCCTGTTATGACGGGTAGTTATTGCCAGATATCGATCTTCAGAAGCAATTGTCATTCGTTTACGACCTTGACAACAGTTGAGCCTTCTTACAACAGTTCTATCGTTTTGAAATTGTTTACATAGGGTAGAACAGGGATGGGCAAACCTTTTTGGTCGCGGGCCAAAAATCGAAGAAAAAAAAAAAAATTTGCCGAGCCAAGATAAATTTTTCTAAAATTTTAAAGATATTTATAATATTAATAACCATTTATTATTACCATACTATTTATAATATTATTAACCAATAATATATATACTTTATTTTTGAAATATTTTACGAATAACCCAAACAAGCACTAGCTACGCTATACTTTTAATAATTTCCCCACTGTTCACACTTATGCTATATGTCCGCATTCTTTCCATACGCAATCAATAATATTAGATCTCGTGCCAAAAGAAAAAGCCACTGACTGGAGCTTAAAATGCGCAGTATGTGAGGTCTAATTCATCTATATTGGATTCCCATATGTCTGCTCCCCGAGAAAGAGATAACACTTGTTGGCGCCAATCTACGGCTGTAACTAACAAAGAATTTCCGCTTTTAACACTTTACCGATTGAAAGCTGTCTGCGCTTGCTATTTCCGGCGAATTATGTTTTGTAGAACAAAAGTGGAGAAAGTAAAAAGATCATCAGTCCTTTGGAAAAAAGGAATATATATATATATATATATTAAAGTAGCAAAGGAGATGGATATATAATAGATAAATATATATTTCTTTTAATTTGCCTCGGACCGGCAAATTAAAATTGTTTAACAATAATAAGTTAATAATAATAAGTTTGCCCATCCCTGGGGTAGTGTCTGTCTGTCTTGGAATATTCAGACATCTGACTGCTTTCTTCTAAACGGCCTATGAGTAGCCACTTCACAGATTCTTCTAAATTATACTTCGGAGCCATAACAAATCGACAGACAGTTTGACTTGACACTTCTATCTGGATAATTAACATTGAGTATGATATTGCAAGAAAAATATGGCTTGCTCAGTGTATATAAAAGGAAAAAAGAAAAAAAATAGAAATTTTAAAAACAAAGGATGAATAAACTAACAAATAGAAAGAGCTGATAGAGGGTATTATTTAGTTAAAATGTTCAGTGAAGTATGCGTATTTTTATTATTGGTGGGAAAAGTAATGTCATAACCAAAAAGGCGTTTGAGTAGAGTATTAGGAATATTATTATAAAAATTAGTTGCGAGCTTGTGAATAAAATTTTTAATTGTAGGAATTTCAAGAGCAGTGAGCATATCTTTATTTCTGACAAGCCACGGTGCATCAACTGCCATGGGTAATATTTTATTTTCAAGAGTTTGAATATTTTTGATTCTAGATTTGCAATAACAAATCGATTTCAATCGTTTCATACTAAAATCAAACGCTGTGTTGCAGAAATTCACTTTGCGCAAAGCGCTAGATTCAACGTCGGATGACGTAACCCTAGATTTTCAAATCAGAAACAGTTTGATTACTTTTGATTGGATAATGCTAATTAGCCACCTATTTAAAAGAACTAAAATTTTACTGTATAGGACTCTCATAAGACCAGTATTAACATATGCTTCTGAACTAACAGCAAGAGAGGAGAAAATGTTGGCAAGCTTTGAAAGAAAAGTGCTACGAACTATTTTTGGTGGTATCGATGACAATGGGAATTGGCGAAGAAGATACAGTTTTGAACTTTACAAACATTTTAGAGATATTGACGTTCTAAAATTTGTTAAACCGAACAGAATGAGATGGGCCGGTCATCTCATCAGAATGGAAAGGGATAGAGCTGCTTTGAAGGTTTTCAGTGCAATCCCTTTCGGACAACGACCCAGGGGAAGACCGGAAAAGAGATGGGTCGACTGTTTAGTATCTGATTTTAATGTTATTAAGATCAAAAACTGGAAGTTCACGGCCAAGAGGAGAACAGCCTGGCTGGATCTTTTGAAGACGACCAAGGACCACAACGGGCTACCGAGCTGTTATGATGATGAATGCTAATTAGGCTTAATTTTCACACATTCCTGTCAAACATGGATCACATTGAGTGGATATTTCATTGAATGTCATTATTTTTGGGTATGTAAAGATAAATTTAGACATGAGTGTATTTGAATAGGCCATTCAATTAATTTGTTCTTGTCTAGAAACGACTTTCTTGAATTTATTACTCTACTTTTTTAATATGTTTCTGAAAAGTATTGATTCTTTTTTCAGTCCATCAGTTTTATTTTTTAATGCATTTTTCGTTGGTTTCTGTACCATTTATAAACTTATTAGCCCCCCTTTTTTTTTTTTTTTTTTTACGATTCGAGTTTTTTTTTTTTTTTTTTTTTTTTTGAATGAAAATTTTTTCGGAGATGAATGAACTAAATGCTCTACAATGTTCATTAAAAAAAATAATAATGTTTTATGACTACTATGTTCCAGTCATTGTCCATCAAGAAATTTTAACGAGTTAAAATTGATTCAGAAAAAGTATATTCCTGAAATATACATTCTGTTAGAAAGCAAGTAGACTTTGGTGATTAATCATATAAATTTAGGAAAAGTTAATTTTTATGCCTTAATATAAAAGAAAATAGGAATTTTCTTTTATATTAATGCATCCATTATAATTTACTTTACTTTTTTTTTTTGTTTTTGGCGCATATTTCATATCAAACGATCACATTATTTTTCACAATTTTAACTCTCTATATTTTATATCTAAGTATTGTGGATAGATGGCGCCACTAAACAAGAGACTTTTTGTGATAGAAAATGATCAATTAAAAAAATTTTTTTTTATTTCCATAGAATTATATAATCTGAATCAAATATTAATAAAAAATATTACTAGTTGATGTTTCACTAACAAAGCCTATAATTATATATTTCACGAAAATACAGATATATTATTTATGATTCCAAATAATATGATCAGAATTATAATTTTTATTTATAATAGTATATTTTGAAAGTAAGAGCGAATTTTATATTAAATTGGAATAATAACACTTTTGCTGAAAATTAAGATAAATTACGATTTTTTCGATTGATTTTCCGATTGAAAGAATTGAAGGAAAATTAATGCATGCTTTCGAATAAAAATTCAAATTAAAGCATATATGTCACCGTTTGTTAAGTATATTTCACATCAAAATGAACAATATTTCAGCCAAATTTAAAAAAAAAACCAAAAAACATTTAAACACAATTATCCAAGGAATTATATAATAAATGCTGAAAACTGTCGGCAAATTTCAACTTATCATGTGTGAACATTCGAGAACGGATGAATAATCTCACGAATACGCCAATGTTTAATAATACACGAGATATATGAAGCAATTGATTGGAATACTATAAGAATAGTCAAATTCAATAGCCACATTAATATGTTGAATAGATCAAGAACTTCATGAAGAAATAATTGTTCAAGAATCTCTAAAAGAATATACAAAAGTAAGATAAATGTCGTCGTAAATGAAGAATGAAGTATTCCAAATTCTACAAGAAACGTCATCACATACAATACCCAAAAGAATATATATTAAAGTTTGAGAGTTCTAGGCATAAATGAAGTATTCCCAATTCTACAAGAAACACTAAAACATTCAATAGTCAAAAGAATATATCAAAGTTTGAAAATTCTAGGCATAAATGAAGAATGAAGTATTCTAAATACAATAAGAAGCACTGTACAGCTCTATAAGCACAGTAAAATGCCAAAAGGGATAAATGTGAAACTTCAAGAAGACGGAATTGATCAACGCACTACGAGTACTTAGTATAGCTATCGGATATACAAATGTTTAAAATCCCAAGCCAGTACAGTACAGTACAGGCTGGTGTGTTTGGAGTTCCAAGGGTAAAACCCTGCACCTCCGTGTATTTTTTAAATTCAAGACATGAAAAGTGATTCAAAACCATACTACAAAACACTTCAAGCAAAAGCCAATTTCTCCAGAAAATTCCTTAAGACTATCGTTATTCATGAATCACTTCAAGAGTTAAGGGGCCCGAAGTAACATTTTCCGCCAAAATTTGCAATGGAGTTTTATTTGCTTGGCCCTCATTTTCGGATAACGTCAAGGACCCCTAACCAGGACAACATCAAGTTCGCACATGATAAAAAAAATACTTTCGTATAAATATGTTGTAGGGAATTTGAAATAGTCTTTTATAATTTGTAATTTGTTATTATGTGTGAACATGTTTTCTTAGGAATGATATTCGAGCAATGTTTCACATGATGATTTTCATGTTCGAACATGATGTTTTGTTAGAAGTTCATGATGTCTTCAAAAGAATAATTAAAAAAAAAAAAAAAAAATAAGTACGAGTATAAGTTATTATTTAAAACTGATTGATTTCCTCGCCTATTTCAAAAACTTATTTAAAACAAATTATTTAATTTATTTATTTAGTTCCTACTATTAGCTCACACTCTCCCTATACATATCTTGTTCAAATCTTCTATCGTTCATAAAAAACTTTTTATTCATCCAATAAAAAGTTTAAGTTAGAATACATTTTTTTGAATGTGTTTGCCATTTTTTTGAATGTGTGAGTGGATGACACTGGATGTTAATACAGTTTTTTCAAATGTTCATTAAATTTAATTCATTAATTTTAGTTTTTTTTAGATTTAAGTTGCATGTATCTACCAATAGATGGCGCCAGATAAACTTAAAAAAAATGAATGAAAATTATTTATAAAGGACTTTCTGCAATATGGTGAAAAAAAAAATAGGCATTGACATAAAATTTTTTTTTTCTTATATTGCTTGTTTACTTATTTTTTCAAATTTATAATTTATATCAACCAAAGACAAAATTTTAAAATTTCCTATAATTAAATGTGCTCATCAAAATAGGTTTTTTTTTCTTACTATTTTTTGTTACATTTCTAACTGATTAAAAATGATTTAAGTTTAATCTGTAGGAAATATTTCCCGCATCACAATTTGAGATTCATTATAATATGTATTCATTTCAAGTTTATAAGACGCAAAACAACCGCTATTCTGTAAAACCATTTATATGAGAATAAAAAGAAATAAAAAGAAAAAAAAAGAAAAAAATGTATTATTTTAGCATTTATTTTTAAAATTATAAGAGCGTTATTTTGGAAAATAAAGTGGAAACTAATAATGTAGATTCACTACCTAATTTTTTCAACAATGACTAGTAGAGATTGTTTGGAAAGAAATAATAATAAAAAAAAAACTTCTGAAATATATATTAATACATCCATTATAATTTATTGTATCTGGAATTTTCAGATAAGTTTTTTGTCTGTGTATAAATTTTCTATTAAATGTTCCATTTTAATTTGCAAATTTTGTTGCCATTTTAACTTTTGGTATTGCCGATAGATGACGCCACGAAATTATAGCTTGTTTCTAAAAAAAGTTTCGAACTCTCACGAACTTCTTTCTTTTTTTTTTTTTTTTTAATTTTATTTTTTCGATAGGATTGTGTATTTAAAAATTTTTGTTAAGTAGAAAAGTGAAATATTTGGATTATTAAAGATTATTTGAATTCGAAATTGGTATATATGATATATTACAGATGTTTTTTTTATTATTTTTTTTTATTCTAATTCAGCTGGCAAACAGACATGGACGTTTTGGATGCCTTAAGGCAAGCGCTGCACAGACGTTACTCACTTTGCATTACCCAAGGGGCGCGTGTAACTTGAAGATACGGACGCGGAGTAACAATGCCCCCGCAACGCTCTACGATCCTATGACCGGGGCCTACTTTTTAAAGTGGATTCCGAACCACTACAAACATCCATGGCATCACCGGGACTCGGTTTAAACCTGTGGTACTGAGTGTCAGAAGCCACTCGGCCATTCAAACAGATCCATGGCAATCGCTTGCAATAGATGCATCGAACCTACAGTTTTTGTTAACCCGAACAATAACCAGTGGTACCGTGGCGCCAGAAGCGTTGCTTTTCTCCCAACAACACATATTTAATGAAGCACGGTTATATATACAGCAATATTTACATTAATAATTATTACACACCAGTCATTTTCTCCCGCTGCTTGAAGCAGCCCGTTGCAGTTTCATCGCCTGCCGTTCTTTCTTTTTTCTTCATCTACGGGGCCCTCTCCCCTTCTCCCGGGATCAGAGTTCAAAGTTGAATATTCCCCCACATTGTAAACAGGCTCTGTCAAAGACAAGCAACTGCAATGTGTTGCCCCCCTGCTGATTACGACACAAACAAATCCTACACACATATATATATATATATATAAGCATCATCAAGTGTTAAAATTAACAAGCATACACACATATATATATATATATATATACAGGGTCATTTAACTGTCATGGACCACATTTTGAGGGGTGGTACAGCTTACTAAAGAATATATTTTTTTGTATAGGAATGTATAGTCTGAAGTGAAGCTTAGAGGAACGTACCCGAATGAATTTTTAACGAATATCCAGGCACAATGACCCAAATGATACCCGTCACGTGACGATTTTCAAGTCCTCTGGCTGGCAACCCCAATGCCCACTCTAATTCATTCTTACTCTGTTTTTGCAACTGTGTTTTCGTTCACAAGAGTCCAGTTGACTCACTTGAGGACCTCGACTATCCTGCAATTCTGCACGAACTGCCTGGCATCTTTGCATCTGTTCGCCAATCCCTCCTCCGACACTACCAAGCACGCATTACTGTTGGTGTTTGCGATTTTTAGAATTTATTCGTAAGCATTGGATCGAAGAAACACTTTGCAATGATGGTATAAATAAACAGTGTTTTTCATGTACCAATTCCTGTGTTCGTGACTCACCACGTCACTTCCTGCCATACATTCTTATGCGTGAAAAAATGCGTGTTTTAGTAAGTTATATCACCACTCAAAGTTTGTCTTATGACCTTTTAATCACTGTATATATATATATATATATATATACACACTCAAGAGCCAAAACATTATGACCACCCCTACATTTTGCAATGAACTCGCCTGGATGACGTGGAAGGCACGCGATCAGGTGGAAGTGGTATTTAACTGCTGCTGGAGAGTCTGAGAATCATTCTTTCACTTACTTCTGTGTGTGATGGGAAAGGCCGAGGGCCAACTCGTTCTTGACAAGTGGTCATAATGTTTTGGCACTTGAGTGTTTATATATACTAGCAGAACCATGCATACGTTGTCCTGCAAAAAAAAAAAAAAAATGCATTGTAGAAAATTACATGTCGCGAATATATTCTTCATGTTCCAATATATGAATTGTACAGTACATTCATTATCATGGATATCGTTTGAGCGGTCTATAAGCTGAAATGCTGCAGAACCCTCTGGTGGCAAGTCGAACGGTATAGAAGTTGATATGGTCGTGGGTTGAACGGTATAGAAGTTGATAGACTGTAGCATCAACTGGTGGCGATGTACAACAGAGGGGATAGCATAATAACATTCTCCTTTTTTTTGCCAAACAGACACAAAAAAATTTCATCAAAATTGGTCCAGCCATTTAGGAGGAGTTCAGTGACAAACACATGTATGGAAGAATTATATATATATATAAAGATTTACATTAAACAGAGTAATATGATCTATAAAACAGAGTTATATGAGAGTTAAGATATAACTCTGTTTTAATTAAAAATATTGTAGTCATCTAATTATATCACCAACCATTTTTAGCTATATTTTTTTTCTTCACTGTCTTGTACTTACACGGAGATGCATCTGTGAAATGAAGTTGAAATATGAGACTGGAATATTGGTGCATTTCCTATATACCACACCTCAAATCGTGCCTAGGCTATGTAGACTCCTACCAGTTGGACATCGATGGATCATGTATTTCACATATCACCATTATTATCATAGGCCTATGCAGTCCCTTACTAGACAGAGAGTTGAATGGTGGTAAATAGGTGGGTCTCTTGTATTCTACAACTCACACCTGTTTCTAGAGCTATGCAGCCCTCTACGAATAGAAACTTGAATGGTGGTAAATCGGTGGGACTCATGCCTTCTACAAATCCCACACTTAGGGTTATGTAACCTTTTACTAGTTAAAAAAGTGAAGGTGGAGCAGTTTTAGTTGTGAAATATTTCATATTTGACACTGTACCTATGGCTATTCAATGCCCTACCAGTTCAAATGAGGGAGGAGAATAGATTTGCCCCATGTATTTCACGCCTCACTACGTGTCTACTATTATGTAGCTCCCTAACAATTAGAAAGCCGAAGGGGGAGTATCAATGGGTCTCATGTATTCCACATCTCTTATTATTCTAGCGCTATGCAGACCCTTACTAGACAAAAAGTTGAACTGTGGTAAATCGGTGTGTCTCGTGTATTCTATACTTCACACTCGTTCGTAGGACTATGTTATCCCTTACTAGTTAGAAAGTTGAGTAAAGCATTGGGGGGTATGAGTATTACATTTTCCCTCCATACCTAGGGCTATTCATTGTCCTTCCAGTTACAAATCTGAGGATTGAGAGTGATGGATCCAGTATACTATACACTACACCTTGTGCCTACTACTATGTGGCTTTCTACCCATTAAAAAGTTGAAGCCGGAGCATCGATGGGTCTCATGTATTCCACATCTCACTATTATTATTCTAGGAATATGCAGGCCATACTAGACAGAAAGTTGAAGGAGGAGCATCGACGAGTCACATGTATTCTATACTTCACACTCGTTCTTAGGACTATGTAGCCCCTTACTAGTTAGAAAGTTGAGAGTGAAGCATTGGTAGGTGTGAGTGTTACATTTTCTCTCAATCTCAATTTCTTCTCTAGGGCTATTCATTGTACCTCAAGTTACAAATCTGAGGATTGAGAGTGATGGATCCAATATACTCTACACTACACCATGTGCCTACTACTATGTGGCTTTCTACCCATTAAAAAGCTGATGAGAGAGCATCGATGGGTCTCATGTATTCCACATCTCACTGTTATTATCCGAGGGCTATGCAGGCCGTACTAGACAGAAAGTTGAATGGTCGGTTTCTTGTATTCTACACCTCACATCCTTACTTACGGCTATGTAGTTACTTACAAATTAAAAAGGTGAGGGTGGTAGATTAGAAGGTGGGAAGTATTTCATATTTCACCCATTACCCATGGCTATTCAGTGGCCCTCCATTTACAAATGGGAGAGTGGATTTGAAAACTGAGGGTATATTCCACATCTCATCTCAAGGAGTATAGAGTTATACAGCATCCTTCCAGATAGAAAGTTGAGTGGGGAACAATGGTGGATCTCATGTATTCCAGATTTCAACCCTGTTTTTCAGGACATGCTACTTGCTACCAGTTAGACCAGGGGTGGCCAACCCAAATGTTCTTGCAGTCCACTTTGAAAATGCATCCTAACTCCGCGGGCAGCATATAAAATGATATATCCCCCTATTAGATTTAGACACAATATAGACACTTTTTCGGAGTGAAAAATTGAAACAGAATGAGTTATTATTATTGTGTTTACTGTTAATCTTACATGTAAACATAATATAGATACTAAACGCACATTGTAAAGAAATATATCTGATTTGGCATGTTGCGAAGCAACTTAGCTGCGCAAGAAGCCGCTAGATTCTATCTTGTTTCAATACAAAGATGATGAAGAAATACCTTGCGAGAAAAGTACGGTGAAAACTATTAGGAAGCTTGCCCAAATAGATTTAAAAAAGAAAAAAATTATGATGCAATAATAGTTGAACATAAAACATAAAAATAGTAATAATAATCGCAATAAAGAAAAACGCGAAATGAAAAAAAGAAATATATAACACTA
The DNA here is from genome assembly GCA_021605075.1 of Caerostris darwini. Classification (NCBI taxonomy): domain Eukaryota; kingdom Metazoa; phylum Arthropoda; class Arachnida; order Araneae; family Araneidae; genus Caerostris; species Caerostris darwini. The sequence goes on along the minus strand of BPLQ01007901.1, from coordinate 142,641 downwards.
AAAATGAAATATATAAATATAAATGAAATAAAAAAAGTGAAATCATTAAAAAATATTTATTTTACTAGTGGGATATTCAAGTGATTTATTTTACTATTGCGATAGGTCATCTATATGTTTCAGCGTGTTTTGTGATTGGTCAATTTTATTTTCAAAAAAGGATTCTCATCTGTAATTTGAACCAAAAGCGCTAACAATTTTTTGTGCCAGATTTCTCAGATTGGAAAATTTCTCTTTTGTGACGTTGTTGTTATAAAATCGACTAAAATTAAAACACATGTTTCAAATATGTGTTTTAATTTAGTGACCTCCCAAGATCTCCAAGTCGCGCGGATTCGAATAGAGCGATTTAATAGGAGAAAACTTTAATTTCGGATTGGTTTTAATTGTAACGAAAAAATGATTTTAATTTTTTTTAAAATTAAAATTTTGAATAACATAGTATCGAAAGATAACTTAGAAGAGACAAATTCCACAATAATTCAATATAGCTTTGTTCCACGAATGTCTAATTTCAGTTACCTTTTATTATTATTAATTTTAATTAACTTATTTTTAACTTCATCCGATTTTTGGTAATAATATTTTTCTTCTTGGAAATCTCTATTTTAATAGTTCCTTTTAATTTTTTAAATTCGTCAACTGGACTTCTTTTCATAAAAATTCTTCTTTAATTCCCGATTAGTCTTCTCTTAAATTTTTATAATTTTATTAAACCTTTAACTGGTTAATTTCTCTCCAACTTTAAATTCTTTTATTATTTATAACTTTTTGCTCTACGCATATCATTATCAAACTTAGCTATTGCCAGTCTACCTCCAAAATTTCTCACCAGATGGAAGCATGAGACATACACATACAAACATTGCTGTGAACGAACTTCATGTTTTTTGTATATATTTCTTTGTATTTAATCAATTTTTTCAATTAAGTCACCTGCGTGTGGCTTTCCCAGTACTCACCTACGTGTGGATGATTTTTTATTTTTATGTATTCCCTTGTGTAACTTTCCTCTGATTTTTAAATAAATCCGCGGCCTCGCGTAAATAACAGGTCGGCTGAAAAGTTCCTAGGCTGACACATAGATGTCTCTACTAGTATTAAATCCATATGATTTTTAGTTAGCCCTAACCTTTAAAAGACACGTGCATAAATTTGACAGCTGTTGCACTATTAGTATGTGAGTTATAGCATTTCTAGTGTTCATCACTTGCAGTCCACTCGGCTGACTGTCGATTGGACTCCGGTGTGAAATGATGGAGCCATGTTTCATCCATTGTCACATATCGACGCAAAAATTTGGGTTAATTACGATTGAACTGCTCCAAACACTGCTTAGAATCATCAATTCGTTATTGTTTTGGGTCGATTGTCAGCTCGCGCGACACCCACTTTGAACAGAGCTTTCGTATATCCAAATATTCATTCACGATATGTCCAACACGTTCCTTTGATATCTTTAGGGTCTCAGCTATCTCAATCAACTTCAATTTACGTTCTCAGAAATTATTTTGTAGACTTTTTGATGTTTGCGTCGGTAACAGCCTCTTTGGGGCGTCCACTGCGTGCATCGTCCTCGGTGCTCATTTCGCTTAGTTTAAATTTAGCAAACCACTTCTCTACGGTATATTTTCCTGGTGCAAAGTCCGAATAATGTTTATCAAGCCAAGCCTTGGCTTCAATAGTATTTTATTTCTCCAAAAAGCAATGCTTTATTAACACACGAAATTTCCTTTTTATCTATTTTTTCAAACTAACAAAAGTTGCTTCACTAAAATTGCTATAACTCACATACTAATAGTGTAACAGCTGTCAAATTTATACACGTGTCTTTTAAAGGTTAGGGCTAACTAAAAATCACATGGATTTAATACTAGTAGAGTCATCTATATGTCGGCCTACGAACCTTTCAGCCCACCTGTTAGAAGAGAATGCCAGAACAGATTCGAATGATATATATAAAATTTATCCACAGCATGTTAAGGGTACAAGAGGATTCGTTTTAGTATTGTGTTTTCTAAAATAAATTCTCTTGTACCGTTTATAATAGCCTTATATTTTTAATTCAATAGTTTTTATCCTTTAATAGCTCTGGTCCTAACTTTAAATACTTATACATCCTTTTAATTATTATTATTGTAAAAACAACGAAATAAAAAGATAACAAGTAATATAAAAAAAATTTAAAGTCAATTCCTACTTTTTTTTCACTCTATTGCAGAAAATCCTTTATAAATAATTTTCATCCACTTTTTTTAAGTTTATCTGGCGCCATCTATTGGTGGATATATGCAACTTAAATGTAAAAAAAACTAAAATTACGTAATTAAATTTAATTAATGAATTAATATTTGAAAAAAAACTGTATTAACATCCAGTGTCATCCACTACAAGTTAAAAAAATGTATTTGAACTTGGGTAGATGAATAAAAAGTAATTTATTAACGATTGAAAATTTGAACAAGATATATATAGGGAGAGTGGGAGCTAATAGAAGGAATTGAAAAAAAAAAAAAAAAAACCTGTCATTTTTTCCCAACAAAACAATTGTTGGTTTTTTGCTAACTGTAACAAAACCTATGGCGCCATCTATTGGTACCTGACTGTACTACTACTTATTATTATTTACTTTGAGTTGATGCATTTGAGGCAATTTTTGTAGCCTGGACTTGCTTTTCACTGATGTAACCTGTTTTTGTCATTTTATTTTATTTTCAGTTTATTTAAATTTTAACTTTAATTAAATTTTTTTGGGGGGGGAGATTCTTCGATTTTTTTCTCGATTTTCTGCTTTAATTGTTCTCAAAAGGATACGTTTTTTTTAAATTTCTTTTATTTTTCTTTAATATTTTTACTCTTTAATTTAAGCAACTACAATAGCGCACGGGCCTGAATGGGCGAGTGTCTAGTGCTCTGGCCCGCGATGCCACAGGTTTCGGGTTCGAGTCCCGGCGGTGCGATGGATGTTTGTAGTGCTTCGGAATCCACTTTAAGCCGTAGGTCCCGGTCATTTGACTGCAAAGGCCGTCACGGAGCCAAGTCAGACTTCTACCTACGGGTGGTCCATCACAACAGAAACTGCTAACTTTCCCTCCATCCATGAGTAGATTACTTATGGATTGTCCGTCCCGCACTGCAGGACACTGAGGATTAATCACAAATAAACAATCAGCGCAGATATTTTAACTAATTTTAAGATGTGGAGATTTTGGGGACATCCTTTATGATTTAATGGGAATTTTGGGACATCCTTTGTAATTTGCGAATATCGGTAATGGCTGTTGTGCAAAAAGTGCGTATTTCTGATTCATCCTTTGTCAGTTCAGTTTTGAGTTATATATATATGCGTATGTTTATTACTAGACAACAAAATATAAATAATAATTAGTTCTCTTTAGTAATAAATGTTTATTAACAGAGAGGAATATTGATTGATTATGTATATTGATGATTTTTGGAAAAAAGAGAACACAATGAAAAAAAAAAATCCACAGCTTTTAGAAAGTGCATTTGTTCATAAAATAATGCAAATAGTTACAGAAACAGAAGTACCTGTTTCGCAGTACCTATGGGGTAAATATACCAAAAAACCTCCACATAATCACTAATATCGTTAAATTTACATTATTGAAATTACATCGGGAATTTAGATTAAAAAAAAAAGAAAAATTTACGCTATTAAGTTAAATGATAAAAAGAAAGAAGTAAGTTATGTTACTCAGGTACAATTAGGAGTCCGTAATACATTTCCCCACAGACGGTCAGTGAATTAATGAAAAATAAAAATAAATTAAATTTAGAATTTAAAATAAATGCATTAGAAATGAAAACAATAACTTCTTAAAAATTTTAAATATCATTTGGCAACAAAAATTACGATAGCCAGTATTTGTGTTAGTTTTGCACATCGTAGCAATAAATGAAAATTTAAGCAGCCAAATAGACACCTTAGATTTGCGATTTAGCTATTTCGGTCATTTTGAGTTCCACGATTTCTTTTTAGACGTGGGAAGGATTCAAACGTCGCATCGCGAACTCGTCCTTTCGTCATCATTTCTAGCTGCGGTTACCCTATCCTCCTGGGAAATCTCTTTTTAATTTGCTATTTTACACTCATGTCCATAAATTAAGGATAATGAAGTTCAGGTAAAGAAAAAGACAGAAACAAAACAAATTTGACTTATTTGTAAAGTCTATTTATTAAACAAAAGGTTAAGGGCAAAAAAGATCCTATATGTTTGACATAATTAATAAAAATTGCGATTTTTACTCCCTGGAGCAAATTTCAAAAAAGAACCTATTTACAAAAAACAGTATAACATGGTTAGTATGATGTTTAATATGGAGTATGTCTCCCGGACGATGCAATACAGGCCTTTCAACGCCTAGGCATGCTGAGTATCAAATTATCAATCTGATCTTGGGGAATATTACACCACTCATCAAGCAATGCCCTCCGAAGTTCCGGTTGACAGGTGGCAGGGGGTTGAACGGCTGCAATTCGTCGGCCAAGCATATCCCACACATGCTCTATTGGATTCAAGTCTGGTGAGTATGCTGGCCAATCCATACGGGTGATATCCTCCAATTGAAGTCATTCGTCTACAATGTTTGCACGGTGAGGACGAGCGTTGTCATCCATAAACAGAAATTCAGCACCCATGACGCCCCGAAACGATAGATGTGGCCTGTCATCGTTACACTCTGAACATGCAGGTCAGTTATGGAACCAAGAATAATTCCTCCCCAAACGAGCCATCCTGCACCACCGTAACGGTGTAGTTCAATGGTGTTCTCTTGGTGGTAACGGGTACCTGGCGCTCTCCATATGAAAGTCCGGCGAGAATCAGACTGCAAAATAAACCTGGACTCGTCGGAAAACATCACACCAGACCACTGTTGCGGTGTCCACAATGCATGCTCTCTACTCCAGGTTAATCGCAGGCGACAGTGAGTTGCGGTAAGTGGAACCCATCTGACAGACCTACGAGCATATAGACCAATGTTCCCTAAGCGTCTGTACACGGTCTGCCTTGAAACTGTCGTACCGGTAGCTGAAGAGAGCTGACGAGACAGGTCTGATGCTGTGCTCCGTCAGTTTCTTTTGGCAGTAACTGCTAAATATCGGTCCTCATTCGGCGTTGTAACTCGGGGGCGACCTGTGCTGTAACATCTACTCCCATTACCATCATCTTGGAATCGTTGCCAAAGCCTGGAGATGACACTCTGGGCGATTCCAAGTTCCTCGGATACTTCCAGCTGGGTGCGTCCACATTCCAGTCGTCCGATAATTCTACCACATAAAAAATCATCCAAATGCTTCCTTTGCGCCATAACTATGCGGTTATTGCACTGAAAGGCTTTTAAAGCGCTTGTGAACAATTTTACTTCTTTGCCACCATTCTTTATATACCCCTCTCTTACACTCTCGTCATTGTGACGTACTATCCGCGCCATCTGGTGGTTTCCTGTAATTTGCATATTCTTCTTCAAGATGTGTGTGATAATTCCACAGGGGAAATTTTTATTTTAGAGTTCAATTTCTGTGTGATTCTGAATTATCCTTAATTTATGGACTTTAGTGTACTTTTATAATATTATAAATTTTCTTCTTGAAATTTTGAATTTGGGGACATTTTCCTTAAGTACTTATTTCCTGTTTTTTGATAACCATGTTTCTCCTACTTATCGTCATGTACTCATATTGACCAGATAGGAGTTTAGGCCCTCTGGACACACAAGGTACTCCGATAAACTGTAAAGACTATGAAGTCATTTAATTGTCTGCTGGTAGCATGTAGAACTCAGTGTGAAAGGCATTAAGGCATCCGTTACAATAATACCCTTTAAAAACAGAGAGATTTAGAGCATCGAACCCCAATATTGTAATAACCATAAAAGGCAAAAAAAATTAGATATTTTATTTTTGAAAATTTAAGTTTAACGTTTAAGCTAAGTGTTTGAAAAAAAAGTATGTACCTAGATTGAAACATGGGGGCCTAAATGGCCGAGTGGCTAGCGCTCTGGCGCTCGGTACCACAGGTTTCTGGTTCGAGTCCCGATGGTGCTATGGTTGTTAGTAGTGGTTCAGAATCCACTTTAAAAAGTAGGTCCCGGTCTAATAAGAGCTTTGCGGGGGCATTGTTACTCCGCGTCCGTGGCTTATCTTCAAGTGACACACGCCTCTGGGTAATGCAAAGTGAGTAACATCAATGCAGCATTTGCCTTAAGGCATCCAAGACTTCCATGCCTGTGTTTGCCAGCTGCATTAGAAAGAAAAAAAAATATTGGAACATGGAGAATATATTGTCGATATGTAATTTTCTATATTGCAATTTTTTTTTTTTTTTTTTTTTGCAGGACAAGGTATGCCGGGTTCTGCTAGTAATTTATAAATTAGTTAATAGAGATTATGTATTCATTTTAATTATTAATTATGGAGTGTATATAATATCAAAAATGCATCCATTTTTAATTAAATATGGCATGCCATTTTTTCATTAATAATTAATCAATATTTCATTAAACATATAAATTTTGTTATTTAATTTAATGAAATATGATTTCATATTTTGTTCGCGAAGATTCCAAATAATAAAATTTTAGATTTTTAAGAAAAATAAATTATTCCGACTCCATTTTATGTATTTCTATGATTTCTATAAAAACTCAAATGAATGGATTTTAATGAAAATTTTTTTTGAAATTTTAACAAAATCTTCCGATTTTTTGATAGGATTCTAATGATTCTAATGTTAGATTGAAGTGGATGCATTTTATTAAAAATAAAACACAAGGTGATTATATTTAAAGTCCCACTTTCAACATGCTGTAAAAAAAGAAACACTAGTCACAGTGAGTTCAAATTTAAACAGACGATACTTGGAGAAGGAGCAAAGGATGCAGAATCTAAAAATGTTTCAAAGTGTATTAATAGATGGCGCTGTAAGAGGCATAAAGAAAGTGAATTCGGCTGCAATAATATTTTGAATAGAAAGGACAACGTATTTGGCAGGAGTTGCATATTCAACCAACTGTAGTGTTCAATGTGCTTGATTGTTTCGGTTTTTTGACGGAAAAATTACTTCCAAGTCATTCGACAGTTGTGACACTGTGAGTGGAAAGCCCATCCACCACGGCAAGGTCATACCAAATTGGATATGAAAAATCGGTGGAGCTTTTTTTCGATGCCGTACCATAAAGTTTCTAAAGTTTAAAGCTTAGAGTATAAAGTTTCTCATGTTTATTAAAAAGGCTTACTTCTAATGCCCTAATACTGTTTTTTAATGAAATTTCAATAAATACATGGTGATTATAATTAAAGTCCCACTTTCAAAATGCTGTAAGAAAAAGAACCACTCTCCACAATGAGTTCAAATTTGAACTCAATATACTTGAAGAAGAAGGAAATGTGTTTACGAAACAAAGCTCCACCGATTTTTCCCATCCAATTGGGTATGACCTTGCCGTGATGGATGGGGTTTCCACTCACAGTGTCACAACTGTCGAATGACTAGGAAGTCATTTTTTAAAACCGAAACAATCAAGCACATTGAACACTACAGTTGGTTGAATGTGCAACTCATGCCAAATACGTTGTCCTTTCTATTCAAAACATCATTGCAGCCGAATTCACTTTCTTTATGCCTCTTACAGCGCCATCTATTAATACCTTTTGAAACATTTTTAGATTCCCTATCCTTTGCTCCTTCTTCAAGTATCTTCATTTCAAATTTGAACTCATTGTGACGAGTGGTTCTTTTTTTACAGCATGTTGAAAGTGGGAATTTAATTATAATCACCTTGTGTTTTATCTGGAATAAAATGCATCCACTTCAATCTAACATTAGAAACAATTATCACATAGTATCACAGTTTTAAATTCGTTCCAATTCCTACGTTATTCATGAAACTAATTATTTTAATGTTGGAATGGATGGCTTCCATATGCACATTTAAATCATTTTAATTCTATAAAAAAAAAACTAAATGTAAAAAAAAAACTGCTACACCATCCACAAAAATTATACATTAAAATCTATACATCACCACGAATGCTTTAAAAGATTAAATATAAGATGCAAATACCCAATTCGTGTTCCTGTGAAGATCAAAATGAGTTTTTCTTACACACAGAATTGAAATATATTTTCTGTGTAGAAAGTAAATAACAGCAAACAATGATGCGCACTTAAATGCAAACCATTTACACGACCACCCGAATATAAAAATGGGTAATGTACAAATAAAATGAATTTCATTTAATTATAAAGAAGCACGACACAGAAGGTCAAGGAGGAAAGTTGAATTACAGTAGTTTTTTCAAACACCTAAAGCATTTATAACAACATCTTAACACATCACCTCAATAAGTCTCCGGTCTGACACATACATGGCAACACTGTTGACAGACCCTTATGACTTTTGATGGTAGTATCCTTCAAACGATACGTGTCGAAATTTCATGACATTATGATAATTAGTTTACACGTTACATTGGATTTAGTGACCCCAGTTTTGTAATTTTCAAAACAATGGATGAACAAGAATTTCGTGTGTTGATTAAACATTATTTTTTGGTGGGGCAAAATACTGTTGAAGCCCAAACAGTGGTTTGATAAGCGTTATGGAGACTCTGCAACAGGAAAATCAACTATGATTGACTGGTAAGCTAAATTTAAAGGCGGTCGTACAAACACCGATGATGTTGAACACTCTAATCGCCCCAAATCGGCAGCTGTTCAGGAAAACATAAAAAAAGTCCACAAAATAGTTTTGAAAGACCTTGAAGTGAAGTTGCGCGAGATAGCTGACACCTTAAAGGCTCGTTCCCACCGAGGCGAGAGACGTGAAGATTCAAGAGGCAGGCGACAAAATGTTTTCGACCCCTTCACAGCGAAACGTCAGAAATAGCATTACGCCTCTTGAAAAACCGCTTCGAGTTGAAAGTTGGGCAACTCCAAGCGGCGGACTGCAAACCGGTTTCAGGCGACCGTGGTGAGGCTAGTGATTGGTCAAATGTTTTCGCTTGCATCTTCTCGCCTTGGTGAGCACGAGCCTTAAAGTTTTCAGAAGTTTCGGTTTTGCTCACATTGGATCGAAAACAACAACGCGTCGGCGATTCAGAGCGCTGTTTGGAGCTGTTCAAGCGAGATAAAAAGGATTTCTAGCGTCAGTATGTGACTTGAATCTACTATTACACACTTGAATTGAAATGATAGTCAGCTGTGGGGACAGCAGCAGGTGAAAGCCGTCCAAAAGACCAAAAAGTCAAAAATCGTCAGCCAAGGTTATGGTATCCGTATTTTGGGACACGTATGATATTTTGTTCACTGACTACCTTGAGAAAGATAAAACTATCAACAGTGAATATTACATGTCATTATTGGATCGACTGAGTGTAGAAATTAAGAACCAAAAATCACTAACTTAAGAAAAACTGCTATTTCACCAAGACAATGGCCCCGTGTCACAAGTCGATAAAAACTATAGTTAAATTGAATGAATTATGCTTCGAATTGCTTCCCCACCCACCGTACTCTCCAGATCTGGCCCCCCAGCTACAATTGGCTTTTCGCAGACATCAAAAAGATGCTGCAGGGAAAGAAATTTGGCTCAAATGAAGAAGTGATTGCCGAAACTGGGGCCTGTTTTGAGGGCACAGACAAATCGTTTTACAAAATAGGCATCGAAAAATTAGATAAAATTTGGAATGAATGTATCACTCTTGAAGGAGAGTATATTGATCAATAAAGTAGAATTTCTAAAAAAAAAGTTTTTTTTTAACTAGATCGGAGACTTATTGAGTGATATGTTACAATTCATCAACTAGTTGAATTCACAAAGAAGATTAAAAAACATAATCTTGTTGCTTTTATGTTGTTTCTTTTTTGTTATTATTGTATCTGAATACAATTACAAATACAAAGTTTACATGAATACAAAGTTTTTAATCAACCATAGAATAGTTTAAACAGTTGTTTTCAAAAACCATTAAAATAAATATACACAAAAATTCTTGTCGTTCAATATTCTTCCGGCCTCTGATTTATTGCAGTAAGTTTGCTACCTACACGCTATTTATTATAAAAAGTTTTCCTCATGTGCTATTCACCATTAATTTACTGATCTAGATGTTTCTGAATTCGATTTGCTGTAAATGAGTGTTTTTCTTATGACAAAATACGACTTCAAAAAGATTATTGTATTTAAGAAATTCCTATTTTGACATTCATCAGAACATTCATCATTTATAAGAACATTCATCATTGGATATAAAAAAAAATCTGAAGTGAAATGATTTGGTCCATCGATGAGAAAATATAGACAATAATTATGTATAACAGAACATTAGTTTATGTTATTAGATTATTTTTATTTGTATTTACATGTTTATAAATTAAATATAAATAAAAGAATAATAAATAAAAAATAAATAAATGAAAACCTTCCTCATTTTGTTTAGATTACTTCAAAACTTTATATGTCTCTTTCTTTTAATTCTATATATATATATATATATACATCTGGGCAAGTCACCTATTAGTCTTGACCTGCTTTCTTTTTCAATGTATAATCTCATAACTTCAAAGGACTCCAAAGCAAGATAGAATCTAGCGGCTGCTTCGCACCAACACAAATCGTATGGTATTAGAAAATAATACTAAAAGTATTATTTTTATAGTTTATCTATGAAATAGTTTATGTTCAATCTAAGAAAACTAAACAAAAAAATTGTGAAGCGCGGGAAAAGGAATTCAAAAGTATGCGAAGAGAATTGCAATGAGGAACGTGAGAGTGAACACATTTGGAAAAAGACTTTCAAACGGAGAAGTTTGCCATGGGGATTGGAAATCTGGCATCGTCTCGAGACTTGGGTTTCGGGATGGACTGCGACCTCGGGAGTACGTAGAGCAAGTTGTCCCAGAAGTGCTTCTCGCCCCAAGTGAGGTAGGTGGTGTTTTTGAGATAGAGCTGGATCTCCTTGGGCAGCTCATCGTCCTTGGGAAGATCTTCCAGCTTGATAATGATAATGCGGGGCACATGATCTTTCAGGGTCTGTACGTGGGCCGCGCTGAATTCTAGAAGGCACCACTCGCTTTCAAGAAAATTCCTGAAAAGAAGGAACACCGCTTATCAGCATATCAATACAAGGGCATGATATGAATTGAAGCTGAAGGAATTTGGTGTCAATGATTCTTGATTTATATTAATGGTATTGTAACTGAATGTTAGATTTAAATTCATTCCTGATAAAAATAACACTTTTACAAACATTATACGGTTATTTTAAAAAGGTGGGATTTTCTCTGAAAAAGGCCAGAAGGCCTTGGCCCACTGTGGGGCTGTTGAGCCACTCAAGATGATGATGGTGGTGTTTTTCTCTGATTCAATGGCTGCAATAATTTCTATATCTTCAACGTCTTTTCACAGTGACAATAGAATCATTGAATGCCAATTTTTAATTTACCAGCTATAAGCACGAGTAGATAACTTTATCTTCTAGTGGATTCCGACCCACTTTGGAGTCACTGGTACTGATGCTGCGGACTGTCTTGCAAAACAAGTAATATAAAAAAAAATTTAAGTCAATTCCTACTTTTTTTTCACTCTATTGCAGAAAGTCCTTTATAAATAATTTTCCTTCATTTTTTAAAATTTATCAGACGCCATCTATTGGTAGATACATGCCACTTAAATCTAAAAAAAAACTAAAATGAATTAATTAAATTTAATTACTGAATTAATATTTGAACAAAAACCGTATTAACATCCAGTGTCATCCACTACAAGTTCAAAAAAAATGTATTTGAACTTGAGTGGATGAATAAAAAGTATTTTATGAATGAAATGATTGAAAATTTGGACAAGATATAGGGAGAGTGTGAGCTAATAGAAGGAATTGAAAACAGGCTGCATCCATTTTTAAACTACACAGTGGAACTTTACTCTTTGCAATCCCTGCATAAAATTATGTAGGCAACATTCTATTAAGAGCTTAATCGCAGAAACGATCATAAACCTTAGTTTGATCATTCTGCAGTATGTCTCAGAAGTGAGGCATCCTTCTGCCTAGCAACGAGACATAATCGTCTAGCAAAGCACTTATTTAGAATTGGCATTTCTCCAACATCCTGCTGCCCCCTCTGTGATTCCAAGGAGGAAATGGATGCTCAGCATCTATTCCTCCATATCGACTCCAGAAGGCAACACTCGCTTTACAGAAAATGTCTGGAAGAAAAACGTCATTTAGGAGTATAACAATATAGGATATGGGCCTGAATGGCCGAGTGTCTAGCGCCCTGGCGCTCAGTGCCGCAGGTTTCGGATTCGAGTCCCGGCGGTGCCATGGATGTTTGTGGTGGTTCGGAATCCACTTTAAGCCGTAGGCCCGGGTCTCATATGACTGTAAGAGCGTCACGGAGCAAAAGTCAGACTTTTACTTACGGGTGCTCCAACACAACAGAAGTTGCTTCCTTCCCCTTCAACCATGAGTGCATACGGGTTCGTAGGCTTGTTCTAGATTAGATATCTACCAAGTGGATAAGTAACAACAACAACGGGACAGGATAGGAACTGAAGATAAAGGAATTTGATGTTGATGGTTCCTAATTTTTCTTATTGGGATTGTAACTGAATGTTTTTTTTTTTCTTTTAATGCAGCTGGCAAACACAGACAGCTTGGTCTTGGATGCCTTAAGGAAAGTGCTGCACAGGCGTTACTCACTTTGCATTACGCAGGAGGCGCATGTCACTTGAAGATAAGCCCCGGACGTGGAGTCACAATGCCCCCGCAACGCTCTACGATCCTATTAAACCGGGACCTACTTTTTAAAGTGGATTGCGAACCACTACAAACAACCATGGCACCGCCGGGACTCGAACCCGAAACCTGTGGTACCGAGCGCCAGAGCGCTAGCCACTCGACCATTCAGACCCTTTGTAACTGAATGTTAGATTTAAATTCATTCCTGAAGAAAATAACTCTTTTTACAAACATTATAAGGTTACTTTAAAAAGGTGGTGTTTTTTTCTTCTCAATAATTTCTGATTTACTTACCGGAAATCTGTGAGATACTGATCTTTCAGATAGTGTCAAAATTTTTTCTGTCTTGTGCTATATCAAATTTTCTCCTATCGAAATTTGTTTTACTTATAAAGTAAAATCACAATATTTAATACATAACAGCTCCGTTTTTATTATTAATTTGATAAAATTTACGACAGCTTATGCTTTTTATGGAAAAATCTAGGGCTCTGGGAAAAAGTTTCTAGAAAAGGTTTTATTTGACTTTAAAATATGAAAACATATTTTTTTTGCTGCCAGTTAAAAGTTCAAAGAGCATCTAACTGAAATATCAGGATAATATCAGGCCTCTGAAACCTCACGTACCCTGTTATGTCTGGCTTTTTCATCGTCCCTGTTACGGGTTCAGTTGACCATACCTGTTATGAAAGATAATGGAAAATGTTAGCCCGAATGAACTTACATATCGCATTTTCTATAATTTCGGTCTACTTTTACCATAGACATTGGGTCTGAATGACCGAATGTCTAGCGCTCTGGCGTTCGGTGCCATGGATGTTTGTGGTGGTTCGGAATCCACTTTAAGCCGTAGGCCCGGGTCTCATATGACTGTAAGAGCGTCACGGAGCAAAAGTCAGACTTTTACTTACGGGTGCTCCAACACAACAGAAGTTGCTTCCTTCCCCTTCAACCATGAGTGCATACGGGTTAGGGGTTTTGGTTTAGATGTCTACCAAGTGGTATAAGAAATAACAACAGCGGCAATTATTACATGGTTGATCACGCTGTATAATAATAACGTATACCTTTGAACCTTAAATGGAGTGTTCATAGCAATAATTGTCTGGCAATCAGAGTAGGTTTAGTAGAGAAGGTGAAAAATTGATTTGCCACCATTCAGATTATCCAAAACCAATTTTCTGGATATTCTTTTCCTAGCTGGACAGCCCCTTGTGAGCCTTGGCCTTCTTTAAAAGATCCAGCCAGACTGTTCTCCTCTTGGCCGTGGACCTCCAGTTCTTGATCTTAATAACGTTAAATTAAGAGTCTAAACAGTCGACCCATCTCTTTTTCGGTCTACCCCTTGGTCGTTGTCCGAAAGGGGTTACATTGAAAACCTTCAAAGCAGCTCTATCACTTTCCATTCTCATGAGATGACCGGCCCATCTCATTCTGTTGAGTTTAACAAATTTTAGAATGTCAATATCTCTAAAAAGTTTGTAAAGCTCAAAATTATATCTCCTTCTCCCATTTCATTGATACCACCAAAAATAGTTGGTAGTACTTTTCTTTCAAAGATTGCCAACATTTTCTCTTATTTTGCTGTTAGTGACCATGTTTCAGATGCATATGTTAATACTGGTCTAATGAGAGAGGATATTCTTTTCCACACCACATAAATACAGCACACTGTTCTTTAGTGAAGATATTAACCTGATATTAGGAAAACTGATACAATGAATCTATGAATCTAACTACATTGTTGATTGTGTCGTCCGCTGTAAGATGAGAGACTTACCGAGAGAGCACGAGGACTGTTCTCTTGGAGCACTCCACGGCCCTCATGATGTTCCTTTGTATGAATTCGCCCGGGAGGAAGTGTTTGTAGTGAAGGCACAACCGGATATCCGGGTCCTTCTCTTCGATCACTGCAAAGGAAAAAACCCTCTTAGAGAAGAAAACTCGCTGAAGATTTTCACTGCATGAAATAGAACAATAAATAATTTTCAAACGAAAAATAATATATATATATATATATATATATATATATATATATATATATATATATATATATATATATATATATATATATATATATATACGAGAGCAAGGTGAAAAGTTCTCGGACTGACAATGAAAGACTACGACTTTCAGTTAAAAAATGATTTTATTTTTCTACATAATCTCTCTTGACTTCAACACACTTGATCCAACGTTTCTCCAACATCAGTATTCCTTTCCGGAAGTGAGAGTCTGGAAGGTTGTGAAAATATTCATCTACGTACGTATGCATATATGCATACGTACATACATACATACCTTCCGCCGCTAAAAACGAATAATACATCGACGGCCTTCTTTCGCGGCCTGGCTGATGCCTAGTTCATGGTTGAGCGCAGTTACCAATGACGAGTCCCTTCTTTTACCTTCTACTCTACCTCTACACATAGTTTTGAAGACGAGGAACCCTCTGGCCAACCCTCAACCTCAACCGATGAAGCACACATCCAAAAAAAATTAAGATTTTGTGCTTGAAACCGTCGATTTACAATTATAGACCTTGCTGATAATATTGGAATTTCAAAAGGATGGGTCAATTCCATTCTGGGCCTCAAAAGCGTCAAATCTAGATTGGTACGGAAAACACTGACTGTTTGAAGGCGATGAAATAAATTTGGAAGAATAAATAAAGACTTTTTGCAAAAAAAAATTGGTCTTACTGTTTGGACATAGTTGTATCTTAACTAGGATGATCAAGTGAAGAACTCACTCTTGATTAGTTCCAGAATGACGAAGTCTTGATCTTTGTGGCTGAAGGAGATGAAGGCGTCGTACTCCTTGTCCCTGTCGATGTCCTTCTCCTTGACCCAGGTCACTCCGTGTGAGTAGAGCCACACCTTCACGTTTACCTTGTATCGCGTCCAGGCGATTTTTCCACCGGCCACCACCAAGAAAAAACCTGTGCAGAAAGAATGAGTATGTATTCATTTTCCTTTCCAGTCCAAATCTATTTGTTCAATCACCATGCTTGAAGAAAGACTGGGCTTGAATGAGAGTGTCTAACGCTCGGTGCCACAGGTTTCGAGTTCGAGTCAAGGCGCTGTCATAGATGTTTGTTGCGGATCAGCATTCACTTTAAGCCGTAGGTGCCAGTCTCATATCACTGTAGGAGTGTCACAACACCAAATCAGGGTTGCCAGTTTAGGGCAACCATACTCGTCTTGTGTCTTTATTTTGTAGTTCAACTTGATGATAGCTAAGCGATGTTGGGCAATACCCTTTATCGTTGATCGTTACTACCCTATGCTGTTGGCGCAATGGTAGAAAAAGGTCTATTGTCAAATAACGATTTTCAAAAGAATCGGTTCCTTTTTTAATTGTAATCAATTGTAAATTTAATTTTTTTTTAAATATTTGACTTTTATAATATATTTATAAATCCAGCCATCTCCCGAAATGATTACAAAATAAAATATTCATTTTTATGAACATTTTGTAGTGTTTTATTTTAAGTGATCAAAATTACAAACGAATTAAAAGTTGTTTTATCTCTTTATCTTTAGTAAGTACATAGTTAAATACATGTACTACTGTATCCAAAAAGTAAGACCCATTTTCAATTTAAAATTCCCGGGGCTTATGGAATTTCAATTTTTTTTCTTTTTAGGTTGCTGGCACTGTCCTTGACATCTGTGTGAAATTTCACGTCAAAATATTCATTAGTGTGGAGTTGAGTTTGTGAGACGCTAAAACTGATTCCGGCGATTTTTGAAATGTCTGAATTCATTGAGCGAAGAATTTGCATTCAATTGTGTTTGCGGAAACGTATAGAATATTGCAGAAGGCATTTGGTGAGCCTTCCTATATCGGAAAGAAATGTTTACAAGTAGTATAAACAGTTCAAAGAAGGCGGAGAACACGCTGAAAGCGAAGAATCCTCTGGTCGACCCTCCACCTCAACCGACGAAGCTCACATCCAAAAAAAATTAACGATTTGGTGCTTTAAAACCATCGATTTACAATTAGAGACCTTGCTAATGATGTTGGAATTTCAAAAGGAGTAGTCCATTCCATTTTGGGCCTCAAACGCGTTCAATCTCGATTGGTACAGAAAACACTGAATGCGCCAGCTCACACTGCATTGATTCTTCGTGACTTTTTCGCCAACAATGAAACCCATATCATTCCACAACCACCGCATTCACACCGTACGACTTCTGGATATTCTCTAAACACAAAAGCGACACCATTTTGAGTCGCTTGAAGATATTCAGTGTGAATCGCCGCGTGCTTTGGAGGCCATCTCTACCGATTACTTTTTAGCATGCATTAAAGATTGAAAAAAAAAGGTTGGCGTGAGTGCACTGTGTCTGGAGGAGATCACTTTGAAGGCGATGAAATAAATTTGGAAGATTAAATAAAGAGTTTTTGAAAAAAATAAAAATTGGTCTTACTTTTTGGGCACAGTAGTATGACTCAATAAGAAGAATTTCTTGTAATGTTCATGATCGCTTCGTAACATGTTTTCTTAATAAATACGCAAAGGAAAAACAAGCCAAGGGGCGATACAGCGCCAACTCAAGCGTGAACAGAACGGAGATGTTTTTTCCAACTTTTTGTCTCGGGGAAAGCGCTCTATTCTTTTATTACTCTGCGAGAATCTACGGTACTTACGTATTAACGGTACCTTGGCGGTTTTTAAGTGCCTCCAATCTAACAGCTACTAAGGTTACCAAACCAATAGAATAGATTGGTGCCACTTAAAAACCGCCAAATCTGTAGCTGCGGTTGGCACGTGTGCTCTTTATTGTCGCAATTGTCGCCAAGGTACCGTTAATACGTAAGTACCGAACCTACAATTCAACCTTGGGAAGTTCGCGCAGAATTGCGATGACAAATTGTGGAACAATGCAGACAGTGTTGAGACTAAAAGAACTGGCGAGAGAGAAAAGAAAATCTAAAGAATCCTATTTTTTTTTCTTTTCTCCACACCTGCCCCCTGCTCTGAACCTAGGGATTTGAAATTTGTCATTTATTTGAAAACTGGGGAATTTGGTTTGATTAAGGACACTTTAGGCTAAATAGACAGGGACCTACAGTTTAACGTGGATTCCGAACCACTCACAAATATCCATGCCACCGCCAGGAGTTGAACCAGAAGCCTTCAGTACCAACAGCGAGAGCGTTAGCCAGTTGGCCATCAGGCCGCAGAAAAGTGGGGAAAGTATATTCGTGGCCTTTCTGTTTATTACGAGTAACCCACCGAGGATCATAATAGACTTTTAGACTTAACTATTGCCAACTGTGTGGGAGAAAACTTGGAAAACACCCACCAGGCAGCCTGGCAATCAATGCGCGAGGCTTTACGCATCTTGCAGCAATCATGATCGAGTCTTCACATTTCTAAAAGTGGGCCTGATAGCCGAGTGCCTAGCGCTTGGGGCTCGGTACCACAGGTTTCGGTTTCGAATCCCGGTGGTGTCAGGGATGTTTGTAGTGGTTCGGAATCCACTTCAAACCGTTGGTCCTGGTCTAATAGGATCGTAGAGCGTTGTGGGGGTAGTGTGACTCGCGCCCGTAGTATATCTTCAAGCTACACGTGCCTCCTGGGTATAGGGCTAAATGAGTAAAAGCGTACGTCGGTACAGCCGACTTGGACAGAACACAGGGTCAATACGATCCATTCCTGGAAGTAATTCAAAAAAATCTAGTT
Organism: Caerostris darwini; assembly: GCA_021605075.1. Lineage (NCBI taxonomy): Eukaryota > Metazoa > Arthropoda > Arachnida > Araneae > Araneidae > Caerostris > Caerostris darwini. Next base: position 124,180 of record BPLQ01007901.1, on the reverse strand, counting down.
GGATTCGAACCTGAAGCCTGTGATACCAAAGGCCAGAGCTGTAGCCACTTGGGCATCAGACCGTTTGCTGTATCGTCAAACTTCCGCAAGCCAGCCAGGCGATCGATGCGAGACGCTTTACGCACCTTGCCGCAATCATCATCGAGTCTTCACATTTCTAAAAGCAGTGACGACAGCACTAACACAAGTGGTTTTGAGGCTGAAGCCTCCTGCGCACGATGACTGTGGGCCGGGAGTCGGGCCGAATCTTTACCGGCAACAGGAACGATAAATCAGACTCACAACTAATCATTACAGAGGGATGAACATTCTCCCAGACAAGACCAGGGAATACATCCCCTGTAGAAATTGCCGCAACGCTTTCCTAACACCTGAGCACATTCCAGAGTGCCCAGCACTTACTCCCCATGTTTTGCAATTGGGTAGGGTGCCAATCGAGGCCAACTTTAGAGAAGTCATGTACAGTGAAGAGGCGTCGTTGCTAGCGGCCGCTATCGTGAAGACTTTTGACTTGATCTGACTTTGATAATTATATTTTAAATCCATGGACACGATAACAACAACAAGAACAACTGCATTATGGTTACTTTTGAATCTGAAATCCTTATGGCTAAGGAATCCACATTAAAGGGCATGGCAAAATTTAGTGTAGGAAAAAAAGTTGAATACCTGAACAAGCAAATCTTCTACTAGGGTGGAATTCTTGAGGCAGTGCACCTCGTACTGAAACGAACTGAAATATCTTTTTACGAGAACGTTAATTCCATGCTCGTGAAGGATCTGATTCATGACTGAGGCAATACTTACTGAGAACCCCGAAAGCCATGGAGATGTAGAATCCCAGGCTGGCTGGGCAGAGGTCCAGGTCCGTGAGCAGCCAGATGGCACGTTCAGCCATCCCTGGGCCATTGGGCATGTCAGGTCCACAACGTGTCTCATTCGCATCCAGCACCTAGAACAGGATGGAAAAGAAGCAGTGAAGAAGCAGTTTTACATCCACACTATTTTACATCCATATAAAAGAAAGGATTTCAATCGTGGCTTTAAGGCAGCCTGATGGCCAATTGATTAGCGTTCTGGCCATTGGTACCACAGGCTTCAGGTTCGAATCCTGGAGGTGACGCGGATGTTTGGAATCCACGTTAAGCTGCAGGTTTCCAGTCTAATTAGCCCAAAGTGTGCAAAAAAAATGATTGTAGAACGACAAACCTGACCATGGTTTTACGAGGCTTCATTGAAAGATTCATTTCCAATTCTTAACGCTGCTTAAAATTCTTTATTATTATGTTATTTCCTATATATATATATATATAAATTTTTCCCCAATTCTCTCAATCAGTCAGCATCAGGTATTTTCAGCAATCCTAAAATTGAGTTGTAGACATATGAAGGAGGCATTATTTAATAATTGGGAGGGGGGATCGTTCGGTTCGATTCCTTACAATTGAAGCAAATTCCAATTCATGGGAACACTAAATCTGTAGTTCAGAGTGTCCTTTCATCATGCCTAAAGAGAAAGACCAGGTGCTACCATGGGCCATTCCAAGTTATGGTGTCAGAATGCAGTATCAATATTTTTATTATCCTTCTTTTTTATTGTGAATTCGTTGTAGAATTTATGAAAAACATTTGAGCAAGATATTAAATGTTTTTTTACTTTTTCACTACAAAAGTAAACTCAAATATTGGTTTTATGTTTCCTCACGTACTAAATCGTCAAAATTTTGTTACATACTTTAACCATCGTATAATATTGAATATAACTCAAATTAATAAACTGTTTGCCTATATCCTTTTCAGCTAAAAGATCTTTTTTAAAAAATAAACCATATTCTATGGTGTATTTTATAATTGTTTAAGCATATGTAAGCTTATAACATTTATAATGACTAGCAGAACTCGGCACGCATTGTCCTGCCAAAAAAATACATTGCAGAAAAGAATATATCGCGAATATATTCTCCATATTCCAATACATGTGCATACTCATTTTCATGGACTCGTTTGGGAGATATATTAGATGGAATGCTGCAGTACCCTCTAGTGGGAAGTCATACTCAAGTGGATAATACAAACTAGTACGTACTAGTTTCATTAATCATTACCCATTTTCATAGCGATGGGTTGAACGGTATAAAAGTTGATATGCTGCAGCACCCTCTGGTGGCGATAGAGATCGAATCATGTCGTGGTCAGAGAGAATACTACGACGGTAATGCTTAGAATTAGAATCTTAAAGCTTAGAATCGAAATGCGCTTCGCAAAGAACCTTTATGGACAAGGAATAGAGATCGAATCATGTCGTGGTCAGAGAGAATACTACGACGGTAATGCTTAGAATTAGAATCTTAAAGCTTAGAATCGAAATGCGCTTCGCAAAGAACCTTTATGGACAAGGAATAGAGATCGAATCATGTCGTGGTCAGAGAGAATACTACGACGGTAATGCTTAGAATTAGAATCTTAAAGCTTAGAATCGAAATGCGCTTCGCAAAGAACCTTTATGGACAAGGAATAGAGATCGAATCATGTCGTGGTCAGAGAGAATACGTGGTCAGAGAGAATACTACGACGGTAATGCTTAGAATTAGAATCTTAAAGCTTAGAATCGAAATGCAAAGAACTTCGGACAAGGAAAGAAATCTTCGTGGTCAGAGAGAATACTGGACAAGGAATAAAGAGAATCGAATCATGTCGTGGTCAGTCGTGGTCAGAGAATACTACGACGGTAATGCTTAGAATTAGAATCTTAAAGCTTAGAATCGAAATGCGCTTCGCAAAGAACCTTTATGGACAAGGAATAGAGATCGAATCATGTCGTGGTCAGAGAGAATACTACGACGGTAATGCTTAGAATTAGAATCTTAAAGCTTACAATCGAAATGCGCTTCGCAAAGAAACTTTACGGACAAGGAATAGAGATCGAATCATGTCGTGGTCAGAGAGAATACTACGACGGTAATGCTTAGAATTAGAATCTTAAAGCTTAGAATCGAAATGCGCTTCGCAAAGAACCTTTATGGACAAGGAATAGAGATCGAATCATGTCGTGGTCAGAGAGAATACTACGACGGTAATGCTTAGAATTAGAATCTTAAAGCTTAGAATCGAAATGCGCTTCGCAAAGAACCTTTATGGACAAGGAATAGAGATCGAATCATGTCGTGGTCAGAGAGAATACTACGACGGTAATGCTTAGAATTAGAATCTTAAAGCTTAGAATCGAAATGCGCTTCGCAAAGAACCTTTATGGACAAGGAATAGAGATCGAATCATGTCGTGGTCAGAGAGAATACTACGACGGTAATGCTTAGAATTAGAATCTTAAAGCTTAGAATCGAAATGCGCTTCGCAAAGAACCTTTATGGACAAGGAATAGAGATCGAATCATGTCGTGGTCAGAGAGAATACTACGACGGTAATGCTTAGAATTAGAATCTTAAAGCTTAGAATCGAAATGCGCTTCGCAAAGAACCTTTATGGACAAGGAATAGAGATCGAATCATGTCGTGGTCAGAGAGAATACTACGACGGTAATGCTTAGAATTAGAATCTTAAAGCTTAGAATCGAAATGCGCTTCGCAAAGAACCTTTATGGACAAGGAATAGAGATCGAATCATGTCGTGGTCAGAGAGAATACTACGACGGTAATGCTTAGAATTAGAATCTTAAAGCTTAGAATCGAAATGCGCTTCGCAAAGAACCTTTATGGACAAGGAATAGAGATCGAATCATGTCGTGGTCAGAGAGAATACTACGACGGTAATGCTTAGAATTAGAATCTTAAAGCTAGAATCGAAATACGAAAAAATGAAATAATCTCATGGAAGGTGAAATGATCTCATGGAAGGTGAAATGATCTCATGGAAGGTGAAATGATCTCGTGGAAGGTGAAATGATCTCATGGAATGAGGGAAGGGGGGCAGCTTGTGTTGTGATGGAGCAAACCGTAGGTAGAAGTCCATAACGGTGAGTTTTATTGTAGGGTACAGTACTGGTACGGTTGTCAGCCCTATGTCCAACCCTCTACAGTTATATTTTCTCAGGCTAATTACACAATCGAATTACAGTCAATTAAGGAATACATATACAAATCCAATTTAATCCATTAATAGATCTGTTATTTTTATCCCACTTGGTCTATATTATGCTCTAGAGTTTTATTACTCACAAAGTCTGATTTCATGAGGAGCCATTTCTTGAAGTCGAGGGCGGCGCAGTCGCAGGCCCAGGGATTGTCGGACAGCGTCAGGCCCTCCAGGGACTCGAGGAGGAAAACGGGAGGCTTTCGAATGAGGTTGTGGTCGAGGAAAAGGAACTTCGTTCGAACGGGAAATCGTGCTTCTTCCAAAGACTGGATCTTGTTGTTGGACAAGTTCAAGAACTCTATGTCGGGCTGGATGACAAAGGGAGTTTCCTTATTGGCTCTCGGCAGGATGACTTCGAGGACGTTAGAGTTCTGTGTGTAAAAGAGTAACATTTTAACCATATTATATTAAATAGTTCTATTATAATATTAATCTATCATGAAGTTTCAATGATAAAATGACTTATTGCATATGAAAAGAAATTTATCTCAATTACCATGTCCAACTAAACAGAAAATTCAATTTAAATGTCAAATATCTGGCATCGTCAAATCATTTTCTTTTAAACCCTCCGCATCATCATGCTTCGTCATAAAAAAAGGCACTTTAATGAAGATTTTTAAAAGTGGCTCATTAAAAATCGCGTTAAGACTTTTATAAAAAAATATCACTCTAAACCAACTCTTTATGTGGGGATTTAAAGGAAAGGAAATTGGTAAAAAGGGAACCTACTCATCTTCTTTTCCTCAAATGCTTCTAAAATCTATTCGTACCCAATGAGTTATAATGAACTCGATTAAGCAAACGATGCCATTTGTGGTATTTACCTCCTTTTCCGTGAATAGAGGTGGCAGATGGGTGAGCCCTGAGGAGCTGCAGTCCACTGACATGAAGCTGTCGTTGATGCAGGAACATGTGCAGGAGGCAGGGCAACGGTCAGGAGGTGAAGCTGGGGCGGTACCATTATGAGAAGGGCTGCAGATGTCTTCATCTAACGAAAGTTGTTTTGTTAAATTCAGGAACTGTAGGAAAGGAAGCATCTGGCAGTCGCACTGAATAGGATTGCCTGAAAAATCAAAAGGTTTGCAGTAAATCCTTTTCTACCTTTAATGATTTTAAGTTACTACTGCGCCCAAAAAATGAGACCAATTATTTTTTTTCTCAAACACTCTTTATTTATTCTTCTAAATGTATTTCATCGCACTTTTGCCAACTTTTTTTCCAATCCTCAATGCATACTAAAAAGTCATCGGCAGGGATGACCTTCAAAGCGAGCGCCGATTCACGTTGAATCTCCTCAATCGACTCAAAACGATGTCCCCGGAGTGGTTGATTTTTTGAGTTTAGGGAATAACCAGAAGTCACACGGTGGTTGTGGAGCGATAGGGGCTTCATTTCTGGCAAAAATGTCACGAAGAATCAACAGTGTGAGCTGGCGCATTCATTGTCTTCGGTACTAATCGAGATTTGACGTGCTTGAGGCCCAAAATGGAATTGATCGATCCTTTTGAAATTCCAACATCATCAGCAAGGTCTCTAATTGCGAATCGATGGTTTGAAAGCACCAAATCTTTAATTTTTTTGGACGTAAGTTTTGTCGGTTGAGGTGGAGGATCGACAAGGAGGGGCTCTTCGTCTGCTTCATTTGAACTGTTTATACCACTTCTAAACATTTCTTTCCGATATAGGAATGATCACAGAATGCCTTCTGCAACATTCTATACGTTTCCGCAAACAAAATTGAATGCAAGTTCAATGAATTCAGACATTTCGAAAATCGCCGGAATCAGTTTCAGCATCTCACAAAGCCAAGCATGACTCAAACACTAATGAATAGTTTGACGTCCGATTTCACATAGGTCAAGGACAGTGCCAGCAACCTAAAAAAAAAAAAAAAATTGAAATTCCATAAGCCTCGGAAATTTTAATTTGAAAATGGGTCTTACTTTTTGGACACAGCAGTAAAAATATTAAAAATATAGCAATGATTCCCGTAAGTGAAGTGTCTAATGTCGGAGGTTAATAGAGAAGATGATCTAACTTCTCCAGACAGTTCTTCTTTGAAGATCTACGGATCTTGATCAAATGTACAGTTGTATTAAAGGGTCATCCATTCGGATTTCCAGATAACTCGGCACTTGCCAAATAGTTTCCAGCTGCGTTGATCCAAACTTTAGAGAATTCCGAAATGTCGATTCATCCAATGTTTTGGTCTTAGTAGGATTACTAATTACACCTAGACAGGTTGTAATCCAATGAGATTAAACTCTCATCAGGTAGACCCAGTCAACGAGAGAAAACTATAGTTTTATTTCTGTTCTTTTCAAATTTGGGCCTGTAGCTATTTCTATGTAGAAAATCAAACTCGACTGGATTCACCAGTTACAATTGTACCTCATATAATTGCATGAAAGTGAAACTGATACTCTACTTATGCATGTGGTCGATAATAATGCAACAAAACAGGCCTCCAAGGGTAAAAGGTGGGAGAACATCAGCATACCTGAGGACCTCCATAGGAGAGTTGCTGGTGCCACCATCTGAATGGCTACGGGGCACGATACTTGTGCCTACAAGAGCATCTTAGCCGTATCGGAGTCACCTACTCACCAACCTGCTCGCTTTGCTACGACTCTAACGACACTACAGACCACCTCCCATCTTGAAATGCACTTGACGATATCGACCACAACAGGAAATGTCAAATCTTTACTGACAGCCTGGCGTCGAATGGCCGAGAGGCCACAAACAGGCGTCGGCTGAAGTGAAATGAAGTGCCTGTGGTCGATAATCCACTTTTCTATACTTTTCTTTCTTTCTTACTTCTCTTTCTTTCTCCTTTTCTTTTCTTTTTTACTTCACGATACCACAGGTTTCGGGTTCTAGTCCCGACGATGCCATGGATGTTTGTAGTGGTTCGGAATCCACTTTAAACCGTAGGTCCCGGTCCTAATAGGATCGTAGAGCGTTGCGGGGGCATTGTCACTCCGCGTTCGTATCTTCAAGTTACACGCGTCCCTTGGGTAATGCAAAGTGAGTAACGTCTGTGCAGCGCTTGCCTTAAGGCATCCAAGACCAAGCTGTCTAAGTGTTTGCCAGCTGCATTGGAAGAAAAAAAAATATATATGTTATATAAACTGAAGTGACAAAAGTCATGGGATACCTCTTAATATCGTATCGCCCTCCTTTCGCCCGGCGAAGTGCAGCAACCGACGTGGCATGGACTCAACAAGTCGTTGGAAGTCTTCTGCAGGAATATTGAGCCATGCTGTCTCGATAGACGTCCATAATTGTGAAAGCGTTGATAGTGCAGGATTTTGGGCACGAACAGACCTCTCGATGATGTCCCATAAATGCTCGATGGGATTCATGTCGGGCGATCTAGGTGGCCAGATCATTCGTTGGAATTGTCCAGAATGTTCTTCAAACCAATCGCGAACAGTTGTGGCCCGGTGACATGGCGCATTTTCATCCATAAAAATCCCATCGTTGTTTGGGTACATGAAGTCCATGAATGGCTGCAAGTGATCTCTAAGTAGCTGAACATAAGCATTTCCAGTCAATTTTTTCGGTCCAGTGGCACCAGAGGACCAAGTCCATGCCATGAAAAAACAGCCCACACCATTACGGAGCCACCACCAGCTTGAACAATGCCTTGCTGACAGTTTGGGTCCATGGCTTCGTGGGGTCTGCGCCACACTCGAACCTTACTATCAGCTTTTACCAACTGAAATCGTGATCAGCTTTTACCAACTGATCAGCTGAACCAACTGAACCGATATGCTCACGTGCCCACGAGAGTCGCTGCAAGCGATGTCGTTCTGTCAGTAAAGGCACTCGAGTCGGTCTTCTGCTGGAATAGCCCAAGAAAGCCAAATTTCTCCGCACAGTTCTAACAGACAAGTCCCTTCTCCGTCCCACATTGACTTCTGCGGTTATTTGACGCAGTGTTGCTTGTCTGTTAGAATTTACGACTCTTTGCAGACGTCGCCGGTCTCGGTCGTTAAGTGCAGGCGGTCGACCACTGCACTGTCCATGGTGGGAAGTTATGCCTGAAATTTCATACTCTCGGCACACTCTTGACACAGTGGATCTGGGAATGTTGAATTCCCTAACGATTTCCGAAATGGCATGACCCATGCGTCTAGCTCCAACTAACATTCCGCGTTCAAAGTCTGTTAATTCCCGTCGTGCGGTCATCATCACGTCAAAACCTCTTCACATGAATAACTTGAACAGTAATGAAAGCTCTGCGAAAGCACTGCGCATTTATACCTGTTCTACGCGATGCTACTGCCATCTGAAAATTTGCATATTGCTATCCCATGACTTTTGTCACTTCAGTGTATATATATATATATATATATATATATATATATGGGGATTGTTACTCAGCGTCCGTCGCTTACCATCAAGTTACACGCGCCCCCTGGGTAATGCAAAGTGAGTATCATCGGTGCATCCCTTATAGGCATCCAAAGTCGTCCATGTCTGCTTGCCAGCTGCATTGGAAAAAAAAAATACTGAGAGCAATCTAATGAAAAATGAAATAATTAAATGCAATGATGAAAAATGAAATGATGAAATGCAAGAAACATCGATATGTAATTGCTCAACATTTGTATATCATGTGGTCGAAAACAAGGAAGACTGCCTTTAGGGAAGCTTGACTGTGCATGCGAGACGCTTTAACAAGCTATTGCAATCATTCTAAAATTTCTTGTTTTTAACAGCAATAACTGAAATGCAAAGGCGCAACGGATTTGAAACTGATTTATACTGCACATTAGCTGCGGAATGACATTAGGTATTGTGTGTTTTGGTATTATTCAATATGATTTTGCAGTTAAATAATATGTGGGGGAACCTAGTAGCCTTTACATTAGTGAGAAGAAACGAACTGACCTGCTATCTGAAGATCCTTGAGTTTAAACGGAATTTGACTGGGGTGTAGGGTTCGGATTCGATTGTTGCTGATCCTCAGATCTAGGAGATTTACCAGGGCGTAAACTTCAATACCAAGCGTGGTTATCTGGTTTCCTTCCAGAAAGAGCACTGTCAGCATTCTGATGTTGTAGAACTCTCCCGGCGCGAAGACCTGTTGAGAAAAAAAATTATCTTTGATTTTGTGCTCATAAGAAAACTAGATTTTATAAAAATAAATATGAGGGAAATAGGAAATAACTTTACTCAAAGCAAATCCCTGTTTTTTAACCACATGTTTGAATAAACAATTGCTTTTAGAAGTTAAAAATTGTCCAGATTTCTGTATCCATTTTTAGATTATTTTTGATGATTCTTTTCTAGAATATATCAATCAGGATCTTTTAGAATATCACTTCCCCAATTATGCAGATACAGTTTAATTTCGACTGAACAACTTTTAAGCTTGTAGATTGCATAGTAATATATTTAGGAGGATGGAAGTATCTGCGACGTGTCAAGTTTGTCTCAGACAGAGAATATGAAGTCTATAGGATTTTTTAAAACTTTTTTTAATTAATTATTTTTAATAGTAATTGTCCCATAACTTAAATGTTTATTGAAGAAAATCTAGACATTCGTCTCTAGACTAGTCGAAATTTCCATCGAGTGTACTCGCAGAGCGTGTAGTACCTTCACTTAGATTAATCGAACCCTTGTCATTGCTAACTGATAACCACGATTATGAATTTCAAATTCTTTTTTATTATTGTATTCTTTTAAATTCTTTAAGGAATTATATTAAATTATCGCTTTTGTGTCAGTGTTTTAAGTGTCAGAAAACCAGGCACTCGTCTGGTATCTACAATAGGGTTTATTTGCATGTTGAATACATGTGAACCAATTTTTCTTCAACCTAGTAGAAATTTGTACGCAAAATTTCTTATAAATACACGAATCAGGCTAAAGACATAATATTCTTCATAATACGAATTTCTGGCCAGCATTTCATGAATGTGCGTGTTGAGGTGAAGAGGATATTCTGGATAGCGACTGTTAAATCGATGCAGTTTATTTATTTATATATTTTGTGTAGTTTATTTCTTGCATCTACGAATATATTATGACATATCGCTACGGTTTGGAATAAGATGGATTGTAAATTGATGAAGAAAGTTTTTAAAATTTAGAACTTTTCTTTAAACTTGAAACAGCATGATCAATGAGATGTACCTTTAATTGTACTTATGTTCCAAACAATTTTAACTACTGAATGAAACTTATTTGTATACGATACCTATGGTTTGGTTTGTCACTCTACGGTCATCTTGTGCACATGAGGGTTGAACAGACCGGAACCTACAGTTTAAAATGGATTCTGAACCACTCACAAACATCCATGCTACAGCCACGATTCGAACCTGAAGTCTGATACGAAAGACCAGAGCGTTAGTCATTTAACCACCAGACCACTACTATACCTACGAAACTAATTCACTGCACTTTAAATGAAAGTGGAAATTATAATTGTTTGGCTTGCGGACCGCTGTTCTCGGAGTCGGTTTTATGTCTACAACAAAGGATTACTACCTGCCTGATGAACGGTAGAGTTCTTTCCAAGGAGTGAACGCGAAGGTTTTTTTATTTCGAACACAAACTGGAACAGGCAATCGTTCGGGAAAAATGCATCAAACGTGAAGTGAAATTTAGGAGCATTTAATTGTAATAACTACAAGCGCATTATGATAATGAAGAGAAATCAGAAGAACAACATTGAAAAAAAAAATGTCAGCATTACGGAAGTTGATGCAGGAATTCAATTAATGTGTGAATAGTTTTTTTTCCCAAAACTATTCGAAATAGAAAAACTTATGCTTATTATCGAATCATGATGAATTTAAATTTTACTATTTTCGTGAACTCCGCAAATCTTTCAGCCCATCAATTATTGGGTAAATAAAAGCGACTCACCTCTATCCTGTTGTGGCTGAGGTTGAGGGCGTAGAGCACAGTGAAGTTCTGGAGGCAGCCCCCCAGGACCTTGATCCTGTTGTGGCTCAGATTCAGGAACCTGAGGGTCTTCCTGACGTTGACGAAGGTGAGGCGCTCCATTCGTGAGATGACGTTCCCCTGCAAGTAGAGCTCCTGCAGCTCCGGAACGCTCAGGATATCCCCGGGGCCCAGGTGAGCGATGAGATTATGGTTCATCGAGAAATGCTTCACATGGCTGTAAGACAGCGCAGGGCCCAGAGAGAACAGCAGGTTGTGGCCGAGATTGATACTTGTTGGACGGTCTGCAACAAAGGGGTTAGTTTTATTTTCATTGCCATTGATGGCATCAACTGATCTTAGGATAAGCTGATTGTCTATTGGAGTTGGAGCTAATTTTCGAGAATTTGGGACAGCCTCTCAAGGCTGCAAGATGACTGATGGCTGTTGTTGTTGTTGTTATCGTGTCCATGGATTTAAAATATTATTATTAAAGTCAGATCAAGTCAAAAGTCTCCCCGATAGTGGCCGCTAGCAACGGGGCCTCTTCACTGTACAGGACTTCTCTGAAGTTGGCCTCGATTGGCACCCTACCCAATTGCAAAACATGGGGAGTGAGTGCTGGGCACTCTGGAATGTGCTCAGGTGTTAGGAAAGCGTTGGGGCAAATTTCTGCACGGGATGTATTCCTTGGTCTTGTGTGGGAGATCCCTCTGTTATGATTAGTTCCGAGTCTGCTAATAACCGATGTCAACTTCCTAGGGCAGTTGAAATTCGTGATGAGTGGCTTCTTAAAGTTATGAGGAATGAGTCGGCTTTTGGCAGCTGCGTTAGCCTCTGCAAGTGTGATGGTAGTCCTGGGTTGATCATTGACCCTGGCTTCTTTGGCTAAAGAGTCATTGCCATTGATACCATAAACTGATCTTATGATAAGCTGCTTGTCTATTGGAGTTGAAGTTAATATTCGGGAAGTAGGGGCAGCTTTTCCAGGCTGTAAGATGACCGATGGCGTTGCAATTAATATATTTGGGAACTTCAATTTTCCCTTCAACACTACACCCCTTATAGGTGTGCTCTTTTCCGCATTTTAAGCATCGAGGCTTAAACCCACAGTTATTAGCACTGTGATGAAAATTGTTGCATTTGAAACATTGCAACGTCATCGGTCTCAAAATAAATTTCTCGACCTTAATAGAGAAATAAAGAAACCTTTCTAATTTAAAGATCTCCATACATTTTGGCTCTCTAGCGAGAGTAACTTGCCAGATAGGAAGAGGTTGTTCGGTTTTAACACTTTGCAATTGTGTAACTTTATCCACCGAGAAACTGAGACATAATCGTTTGTTAAATGGTTTAACAGTTAAACATGCCGTTGTTTAGTAAACACTTTAAAAAAACTTGTTTTAGTATTGCGCTATAAATTGTTGAATTAAGTTTCATTTGAAAGCGGTTCTGACAGCACACTGGAAACGGCCTGGTGGATACCTCACAGAGATTATGACCTGACAGATATCCGTTTGAAACACGATCAGCCAAAGGGAACTAACAGTTCCCCTATAGATGTGTGTGTTGTGACTAATCCTCAGTGTCCTTCAGTGTGGTTACGGACATCCCATGAGTAATCTACTCATGGAAGGAGGGAAAGGGGGCAACTTCTGTTGTGATGGAGTACCCTTAGGTAGAAGTCTGACTTGGCTCTGGGACGCTCTTACAGTTTTATGAGACGAGGAACTACGGCTTAAAGGGGATTTCGAACCACTACAAACATCTATGACACCGCCGGGACTCGAACTCGAAATCTGTGGCACCGAGCGCCAGACTCTCGGCCATTCAGACCCCGTACCATATAGATGTTTGTTACGAGCCAATGAGTGTGTCAAGAGTCCAATGAGAGGAGGATGTTCTCTCCGCATATGATCCAAATCATCTAATATTTATAAGAACAATATCTTATGGAATTTTAAAACAACAATATTTTACGGTTCGCATATAAGAATTACTGGAGTCCTGATGGCAGGGTGACTAGCGCTCTGGCGCTCTGTGCCAAAAGTTTTGGATTTTGAGACCTGGCGTGCCATGGATGTTTGCAATGATTCAGAATCCACTTTAAGCCGTAGGTCCCTATCTAATATGACTGCAGAGCGTCGGGCTGAAAACCACACCCCGTAAAAAAGAAACCATCTCCTGTCTCGAAATCGCGGCCTGATGGCCAATTGACCAGCGCTCTGGCCTTTGGTACCACAGACTTTAGGTTAGAAACCTGGCGGTAGCATGGATATTTGTGAGAGATTCGAAATCCACGGTAAACTGCAGGACTCGGTCTAATTAGACTAAAGTGTGGACAAAATGATCGTAGAGCGACAAACAAACCAAACATGTCTCGAAATCTGCCAGTAGGCAGACAGTTATAGGCCCACTATCGGGCTACTGCGCCACTGATGATGATGATGATGATGATGCAAGAATTCTAATTTTTAAATTTTTTGTGACATTAGCCTGTTAGATTTTCAGATGGCGAAATCTTATTTTTCAGCAATTAATTATGTTTTTATGTTAGTATATCTGGGAAATCCATTGGACAAAGGTTTAATGCTATTTAATCACTAACAATAATCTCATAAAAAAATCTTTGATTATTGAAAGATGATGATGCATCCACCCGCGTATTAACGCCATCCTATATCATATCACCCTCTCATCTCCATGTTCAAACGGAATACTTCCTTGTTGAAGAGGCTAAGATAAATATGTCCAATGCAATTGCTTCGAAATGAAAAGGCCGAACTCTTGGCCAAAAATGGTTAATAATATTGCTGTAATTTTCAAGCATTTCTTAATGCCGGCCCAGAAATTGTATACATTTTTCGAAGATTTTCTGTAGCTTATACACTCAAGAGCCAAAACATTATGACCACCTGTCAATAACGAGTTGGCCCACCTTTGGCGCGCAACACAGCTTCAACCCGCCTTGGCATGGATTAATACCACCACTTAATACCAGTTAAATACCACTTGCACCTGATCACGTGCCTTCCACGTCATCCAGGCGAGTTATAGGGCTGGTCATAATGTTTTGGCTCTTGAGTGTATGTCTGTACATGAAAGCGATTAAGTTGTCAGTTACCACAGCCACAATTTCCTTCATCCTTTCATCCATTTAGTTCTGAGGTAAAGAAGAAAATAGACAGGCCCTTAAAACAAACACCTTCCAACTGATAAAACGTGGAATAGGCTTGTTTCATCACCCATCACAACGGACTTGCCCCGTGCAGTTTCTACAGCACATTTCCGACTCTCGACAGGACATGATTTTCTAAATAAACACTTGCACCACATTGGTGTAGCTACTCATGGTGCCTGTCCTCTGTGCTTGTCGAGTGAAATCATGGACTTTTTACTTTTGACAACAGGCAATGCACTTGATTTTATCACTTTTAATTATGACAACTTGGGGCCTGAATGACCGAGTGGCTAGCGCTCTGGCGCTCGGTACCATAGGTATCGGGTTCGAATCCCGGCGGTGCCATGGATGTTTGTAGTGGTTCAGAATCCACTTTAAACCGTAGGTCCCGGACCTAATAGGATCGTAAAGCGTTTCGGGGGCATTGTTGCTCCGCGTCCGTGGCTTATCTTCAAGTGACACGCGCCCCCTGGGCAATGCAAAGTGAGTAACGTCTGTGCAGCGATTGCCTTAAGGCATCCAAGACCAAGCTGACTAAGTGTTTGCAAGCTGCAGTAGAACAAAAAAAAAAAAAAAAAAAAAAATCTGGCAACTTTACCAGGGCTAAATTTTATTGGGTTGCTAAAGTTCTTATGGCGGATATCGTTACAGTTTGATGTAGGGAAAAAAAGTTTCAGGATAGCATTTACTAGTGTGAGTTTTTCTGCAATGATATTTATCTTCAGAATGCTGCAGTTCAAATTAATATTGAACAAAAAAGAAGCATAAATAAATAAGGTGCTATGTTTCGTTATCGTTCATTAGAGTAGACCATAATTAAGCTTCTAAAACCAGAAGCTCCTTAAAATATCATTTGTGCGAGTTCCCACTGTTAAGTAATCTCATGTTTCTGATGAAAGATAAATTTAAATTTATTCACTAAATTAACTGGTGCATGTAATTTTTTTCCATAATCTTAATTGTAAGTTTTTGTTAGAAACAATTTTCGGTTTTCAACCTACCGTTGCATGGAACCGACAACATGCACGGCACTTGATTTTATCTCTTTTAATTCTGACAACTTTACCAGGGCTAAATTTTATTGGGTTGCTAGAGTTCTTATGGCGGATATCGCTACGATTTGATGTAGTAAGAAAAAAACATTTGTATGACACCAGCCACTGTAACTGTTTATCACAAGAAAGCAGTCAATACTATACTGATGATCTCACTTTTCTTTTAAGCATAAAATAGAGCTCTTTGCTACTGAGGAATCGTGATCTGACTATTGTTGTTTTGAAAAGAATTGAACCATTTGATACAATGGGCTTCATATAAACCAGGGGTGGGCAAACTATGGCCCCACGGGCCAACTCCAGTCAGGAGGAAGGTTCAATCCGGCCCGCAGATAGAATTTTAATTTGCCGGTACGTGGCAAATTAAAAAAAAAAAAAAATTTATATATTATATATCCATCTCCTTTTCTACTTCGATTAAATATTTTTTTTTCTTCCTTTTTTTCAAATCTTTTTTCTTTCTCTCCTTTTGTTCCTGAATGGCCGAGTGGCTAGCGCTCTGGCGCTCGGTACCACAGGTTTCGGGTTCGAGTCCCAGCGGTGCAATGGATGTTTGTAGTGGTTCGGAATCCACTTTAAAACGTAGGTCCCGGTCCTAATAGGATCGTAGAGCGTTGCGGGGTCCCCTGGGTAATGCAAAGTGAGTAATGTCCGTGCAGCGCTTGCCTTAAGGCATCCAAGACCAATCTGTCTAAGTGTTTGCCAGCTGCATTAGAACAAAAAAAAAAAACTTTGTTCTGGAAAACATAAATCGACGGAAATAGCAAACACAGACAGCTTTTAATCGGTAAAGTGTTAAAAGTAGAAGTTCTTTGTTAGTTATAGCTGTAAATCGGCGCCAACAAGCGTTATCACTTTCTTGGGGAGCAGACATATAGGAAAACAATATAGGTGAATTAGACTTCACATGCGGCACACTGCGCATTTTAAACTCCAGCCAGCGGATTTTTCTTTTGGTGCGAGTTCTAAGATTATTGAGTGCGTATGAAAAGATTGCGGACCTATAGCATCATTGTGAATAGTGGTGAAACTATTAAAAGTATAGCGTAGCTAGTGCTTGTTTGGGTTATTCGTAAAATATTTCAAAAATGAAGTATATATATTATTGGTTAATGATATTATAAATAATATGGTTATTAATATTATAAATATTTTTAAAATGTTAGAAAAATTTATCTTGGCCCGCAAAACTTTTTTTCTTCTTCGATTTTTGGCCAGCGACCGAAAAAGTTTGCTCCTCCCTGATATAAACGCGCCCATGTTAACTTATATGAAGCGTATTCACTTACTTCTGGCTTCTGTGATGTTCCGATTGGCCACTTTATCTATCAAGTTGAAACTGAGGTCAAGTGTCTCCAGGTTTGGCAGTTCATTGTAGACTTGGGCATCAAACTCTCGGATGAGGCAGTGATCCAGGTACAGGTAGCGAGTGTTGTTCGCTTTGTCGCCGAACGACTTCCGGTCCACCTTCTCAATGGGGTTGTACGAGAGCTTCAGCGTCCTCAGTTCCAGCATGGTGTCGTGCAGCACTCCGCTCAAGTCTGAGATGTTGTTGTTGTTCAAGTAGATGGACTGGAAACAGAAGTCGCAATTATTTATCGGATGTATGGAACAAAATATATTTGTACATATAATTTCACCTTCATCATCTTAAAATGAACCTTTTGAATAATTGTTGTTGTTCTAGTGCAGCTGGCAATACACAGACAGTTCCTCTTTATGCCATAAGCAAGGGCTGCACTGCTGTTACTCTAGCACTACCCAGGGGGCCCGGGCTTGAAGAGATGCTAAGATGCGAGTCACACTACCCCCACAACGCTCTACGATCCTACAAGACCAAGACTAACGGTTTAAAGTGGATTCCGAACCACTGCAAACATCATGTCCTGCCGGGACTCGAACCCGAAACCTATAGTATCGAGCGCTAGAGCGATACTTATCTACGGCAATTTTATGTACGCTTCTGCTGTATGAAGGAAATGAACTTCCGAATTAATCAGAGGTGAACAAAGGATATGATGTTATTTGTTTGTTTTAAAGGATATGACGTTAATCAGCCGTATAATTCTCTTTAACGATCGACAATAATATATACAGTAGAACCTCTTTAAGTCGAACCTCGATAAGTCGAAAACCTCTACAACTCGAAATTTCCCTTCCCTTCACGCCCCAAAACCTCCATTACTCGAAATTTCAACCTCAACAAGTCAATCCAAGTCAAGTTAATCAATCCCCACAAACCATTTTGGTATATATTTTCCCTCCGTAACTCGAAAAAAAAATTGGACCTCTGAATCTTGAACATGAGCAATGTTTGATTTTACAACCTTTTTTATATTAAATTTAAAAATTTAAATTTTTGAAACTAATTACCTCTATAGATCGAAGAAAAATAAGTTACCGACTTTAAGGATTTGCCGACAATGCACGTCATTGTTTCTTAGAAAACAATGTATGAGTATACAGTAAACAGAATAACCAAGTCTATGAAATAGCAACTCGGAAGAAAAAGATTTTCTGCTCTTTATAGCTTAGATAATGCTATAGATAGAGAACAATCGAATTGTCTAAAGCAAAAAAAATAAATAAATAAATAAAAATAATAATAATAATAACTGACTTTTTTAAGACTTAATATTTTTAATTTTAAGGTTGTTTCGGAATTATTTAAATTTTTTATTGTAATAGATAATATAACTTTTAAGTTGTCAATAATTTTTAAGTTAGTAACTTTAAGTTAAGTTGCAAATAAACATGTTTATTACCTCTGTAACTTGAATTTTTATTTATTTTACCTCTCTAATTCAAAATAAGTTTTCTAAACCTCTACAAGTCGATTATTACCTTACAAAATCCGCAAATCTATAACTCTTATTATTTGGCGTCTCCCTTGAAGTTCGACTTACAGAGGTTCTACTGTAGTAACGTAAGGTTAGAGGTTCTATTGTGGTACAGAGGTTCTACTGTAGTAACGTAAACGACTTGATTCTTTCTTTCTGAAGGGCTTTTAAAACCGCCCTATAAGAAGATAATCAGTGAAATGATATCTGACAAATAAAGAATTATACATAAAACATATCTCCTAAAAATGAACCCACATTTTTTTTTATTAAATATTATCTTTTTGATGGTTTGTTTACGGTAGTCATTTATGTATCGAATTACTTTTACGAATTTCTTTAATTTTTGGCTGTGGGAATTATTTTTTTATTGTATATGTGACTGGGTGGTGCCATGGAATTTTTAATGGTTCGGAATCCACTTTAAACCATAGGTATCGGTCTAATATATGATCATAGAGTGTTGTTGGGGTAGTGTGACTCGCGTCCGCAGCCTATCTTCAAGCTACAGTGCCCCCTGGGTAGTGCTCAATGAGTCACAGAAGTGAAGCCCTTGCTTATAGCATAAAGATTAACCATCTCTGTATTGTTGTTGTTGTCGTATCCCTCATGGAAGAAGGGAGGAGGGATACAGCTTCTGTTCTGATGGAGCACCTGTAGGTAGAAGTCTGACTTCAGCTCAGTGACGCTCTTACAGTCATAGGAGACCGGGACCTACCGCTTAAATTGGATTCCGAACCCCTATAAACATCCATGGCACCACCGGAACTCGAACCCGAAACGTCTCTGTATTGCCAGCTGCATTAAACAAAATTTCGAAACAGATGTATATAGTAAGTCAAGGATATTTTTGATAATTTCTATAACAAAAAGAAAATGTTTTTTATTGGCATTCCAAAGAAGATCTATGGAAACATAACTGACCCCGGGGTTGGTTCCAAGAAAGAGCTGGTCAACATGCAGCAGCTGGTTGTGGGTGAGCCGCACCTCCTCCAGACTTTTCCAGGACCAGAACAGGCTGGTAGGCAAGCAGGTCAGCAGGTTGTGAGAGATGTCAAAATGGGTCACATTCTCTGTACCCTGTATACAAAAAAGAATCCAGAAAACCGTTAATGAAATCTTTAACAAACATGCTGGCTGTTTTATATAAAGGGGTGGAAAACCCAAATGATCTTGCGGACCACTTTTGAAATGCATCCTTACTCCGCGAGCCGCATATAAAATTAACTATCCCCCTATTAGATTGAGACCCACTATAGACATTTTTTGGGAGTGAGAACTTGAAACATAGTGAGTTATTATTACTATGTTAACTATTAATCTTAGGTGTAAACATAGATATTATAATAATAATGATAGTAAACGCACATTGTAAAGAAATATATAACATTCAAAATGAAATATAAAAAATATACACATATAAACAAGTAATATAAAAAAAAATTTAAGTCAATTCCTACTTTTTTTTTCACTCTATTGGAGCAAATTATAAATAATTTTCATTCATTTTTTTAAGTTTATCTGGCGCCATCTATTGGTAGATACATGCAACTTAAATCTAAAAAAAACTGAATTTAATTAATTAAATTTAATGAATGAATTAATATTTGAAAGAAACTGTATTAACA
The DNA here is from genome assembly GCA_021605075.1 of Caerostris darwini. Taxonomy (NCBI): domain Eukaryota; kingdom Metazoa; phylum Arthropoda; class Arachnida; order Araneae; family Araneidae; genus Caerostris; species Caerostris darwini. Next base: position 104,475 of record BPLQ01007901.1, on the reverse strand, counting down.
TCCAGTGTCATCCGCTGCAAGTTCAAAAAAAAATGTATTTGAACTTGAGTGGACGAATAAGAAGTGTTTTATGAACGATTGAAAACGTGGACAAGATATATATAGGGAGAGAGTGAGCTAATAGAAGGAATTGAAGAATAAAAAAGGTATGGTTGAAGGTGACTCACCTGGAAGACGTCAGCCGCCACTTCAACGACGGAATTGTTGACGAAAGAGAGCCTCTGCAGCTGAGTGAGATTTTTGAGGTTGTCTCCCCGCAGCTGGGTAAGGTTGCTATTGTCCAGCTGCAGGATCTTCAGGGAGCTGCGGATCGCTCGGAAATCGGGAATCTCCTACAAAAGGAGATTTTAAATGCAAATGCACGACTTTTAGTTAGTTTGAAATTTATCCTTTTCACCTATTTTGCTCCAATTGTACAAGTAAGGATATTTGCTTGGATGTTTGTCTGAATACTGTTCACTGCATTAGAGATTTTAGTTAAGAATTTATTGAATATTCTCCAAGCATAAGTAACTGATTGCCAAAGAACCGATTTGGCGCAAAATAGATGATCGCCAAGGTGGTGCTAAATAAGTGAGTGACTTTTTTTGTTGTTCTTTGAAAAAGTTGCATCGTCAAATTATTAAAATTAATTTCATTCACAATTTGTGTCAAATGAGAAACAATTTTTCTTCCCCCCTCTTTCTTTTTTTCCCCTTTTTTTCTTCCCTCTCCCATTTAATTCCACTCAACACAACAATTAATTTTGAACACAATATTATATTTTTCGAGAATATTGAGTAATATTTAAAGGCTTAAATTAATTTTTAATTACTAAATTAATAATTATTAAATGCTCGCAGGGTAAATGAGCCAAGCGGAGTTGCAGGATCTACTTTACTTATTCTTCATTGAAGAATCATCGTGATTATTTAGTTAAGTGAACCAAAAATGTTGTTAACTAATAATCCGCGCCTGAATGACCGAATGCCTAGTGCTCCGGAGCTCGATGCCCCAGGTTTTGGGTTCGAGTCCCATCGGTGCCATGGGTATTTGTAGTGATTTGGAATCCACTTTAAACCGTAGGTCCCACTCTAATATAATCGTAGAGCGTTGTAGGGGTAGTGTTACTCGCGTCCGTAGCCTATCTTCAAGCTACGTGTGCCCCTGGGTAGTGATAAATGAGTAAGCGGCGCAGTCCTTGCTTATGGCATAAAGATTAACTGTATCTATATTGTTAGCTGCATTAGAAATTTTTTTTTTCAGAGACCTTTTTTCGTAGGAACGTAGAGGATTGTCTTGAGGTTTAGTCAGCCTTCAGCCCTCGTGGTTCCTCGCTAAAAGTGAAGCTGCATATTGCCCTTAACCAGGGATGCCGCCTGTTACAGGGTTTTCTGTGCCTAATGTAGGGTTTCCTGCACCAGGAGATTAGTAACAACAACACTGATAATCTAAAGTGATCGAAATATTCAAATCAAAAGATTTTCATGAAGTATATGACAAAAAATATCTATAAATTCTTTGAATAATTATATATATTTATGACGCCTACTACTATAAGTTATTGTCTACGGACACCAATGATATTTCTCTTCCAAGCTCAACGACACATTGAACCTTAGGCGGAAAACACCTTATTGGTCTCTAGATTAATACTGATGTATGACTATACATTATAAATTATAATTAATGAATTTTTTTTAAAGTCGACAAGTCTGCTTTTACCAAATTATACATTAAAGGTACAACCAAGATATTTCTCTTCCCAGCTCAACGTTTCTCAAAGGATCTTTGAACCTTAGAAAAAAATAACCTCGTTAGTCTCTAGAATATTACTGAAATATGACTATACATTATAAATTATAATTAATGAATTTTTTTTTAAAGTCGACAAGTCTGCTTTTACCAAATCATACATTAATGGTATATCCGTAGAAAATAACAAGAAATGTGTAAAAACTAAATAAACTAAAATCTAGTGATTGATATCTAAAAAAAAGTACTCCTTATTTCTCCGTAATTTGTTTTTTAATAAAACTGAATCAATTATAAAAAAAATTTCCAGTTTTTCATGACAAATTAAGCGACAAAACAATAAAATTAGTAACATGACAAAATTTTTCACGCTGTCTTTCTGATACACTTTTTTAAAAAATGATTCAGTTATAACATTGGAAATACGATCACCACGCTTATTCTATCCGATGCAATTGAATAACCAACATCAAAGCCACTCACCTTCATAGAACTGATTTGCACAATAAATCGTTCGATATAGAGCACCCCTTCGAAAGCACCTTCTTCCACTTGGGTCTGGAAATCGTCTACAATGAGCTGAGTAACTACCAGTCCATTGAGGAACCCTTTGGGCAGAACAGTGTTGCCAGACAAAGTGACATCGAAAGTTGTGTTCACCTCGAACACAGAACCATTCGACAAGATGTGGTCAAAGGCTTCGAAATCACTGACGTTCTGGCAAGTCAGTGCAATTTCAGGCTCTGCCATCTTCGCACTGCATTTGCATTCAGGGAGCAGTTCTTTGCACTTGTCTTGTGGAAATGGGCCGAAATCAAAATCGATGCCATCGAAATTGATGGGAGGTCCAAAAAAGTTAAAGCACCTTTACCCAACAAACACACAAAGTGATTATCATTATGAAGATTGATATAATCAGATGTCCACGTAAAAATTGCATATTGAGGTTGATGGAACTTTGTAGATCACATTTGAGTTTGGACGTCTTTCAGAATTTTTCCTACGTCAATTCCAATGAATTAATCTCCATAAAAATAAATATCCATTAGAATTTTCATATAGTGACAAGGTTTCGTTGATTTCATTTGATAACAGGTTCAAGTCGTGCAAAAATTAGTTTGAAATATGAATTTAAAAACATAAGCTTCCGGAATAAAATATCACAATCACGTTATATTATACAACACTCCACTATTTTCATCGGAACATTTCTTAAATCCTCCTCTTCCAGAAATACTTAAAACAAGTCTTTTTTTGCTAAATGAGAATGCACAATTTTACTCAAAAATATTTATGGCAGAGCTGAATTATATAGGACATTTGAATTGTATTGAACTTTTCTTGAAAAATGGTGGAAATTTTACTTCCTTAATCACTAGCAGAGATAGTTGATTATTGAATCAAATCTTCCGTTTACAAAATGATTCCAAAATTTGAAGAATTGAATTCTAGAATGTACGAAATTCTTTGCAGCGTCTTCTGTGTGTTTTTGAAATGGTTAAAGGAATTCTTTTTGAAAAACACTAAAATCGTCTGAGTCGAGGTTGAGATGAAAAAGAATCGTCTGCCGCAGAAAGGAACATTTCACAACCATGGAACGTCCCAGAAGGAAGTAGGAGTGAGTAACAAAGGAAATAGTCGACTTTAACTGGAAATTTACGGATAAAACATGCAATGTCAGGATGTATTCAGAATATCATTTTTAAAATAGAGATGCGCTGGTATTGTAACCCCAGTTATACTACTGTGTCCAAAAAGTACGACCCATTTTCAATTTAAAATTCTCGGGGCTTAAGGAATTCCTATTTTTTTTCTTTTTTAGGTTGCTGGCACTATCCTTGACATCTGTGCGAAATTTGACGTCAAAATATTCATTAGTGCTGTTTGAGTTATGCTTGGCTTTGAGAGACGCTAAAACGGATTCCGGCGATTTTTGAAATGTCCGAATTCATTGAGCAAAGAACTTGCATTCAATTTTGTTTGCTGAAACGTATAGAATGTTGCAGAAGGCATTCTGTGAGCATTCCTATATCGGAAAGAAATGTTTACCAGTGGTATAAACAGTTGAAAGAAGGCAGAGAACGCGTTGAAGACGAAGAGCCTCTAGTCGACCCTCCACCTCAACAGACGAAGCTCATGTCCAAAAAATTAAAGATTTGGTGTTTTCAAACAGTCTATTTACAGTTTGAGACCTTGCTGATGATGTTGGAATTTCAAAATTCCATTTTAAAATATGTTTTGGGCCTCAAATGCGTCAAATCTCGATAGGTACCGAAAGCACTGAATGCACCAACTCCCACTGCATTGATTCTTCGTGACTTTTTTACCAAAAATGAAATCCATATCGTTCCACAACAACCGTATTTACCTCATTTAGCATCGTGCTACTTCTGGCTATTCCCTAAACTCAAAAGACCACTCCGGGAACTCTGTTTTGAGTCAATTGAAGAGGGATTTCAAAAATCGCCGGAATCAGTTTTAGCGTCTCACAAAGTCGAGCATAACTCAAACACTAATGAATATTTTGACGTCAAATTTCACACAGATGTCAAGGACAGTGCCAAAACCTAAAAGAATTGAAATACCATATGCCCGGGAAATTTAAATTCAAAATTGATCTTTCTTTTTGGACACAGTAGTATAGCTAGAAGAAAAACCTTTTGATTTTTTAATCCGTAATACAATATTTTGAAAATATATAGCATGTAATACGTACCAAATAATTTGAAGCTACGTTACAGGGATTTAGGTAGAAAATGAAACTTTATCATATATGTCCTTGAAACCTCTGTAAACCTGGATAAAATTGATACTATTTTCAATTAACAGGATGGTTACAGCCATAATTAATATCTAAATGGGAAATCATTGTCAAAATATTACGTAAAATTCAGAATAATATTGAGGTGAATACTTTATTACATTTCTCGTATCGAAAAGTTTGTCAAACAATATAAAAGTTTATAGCAAATCTGGAATAACCGAACTAAAATAAGAAATTAAACCTGCTTAGAATGCAAAAAAAGATGATTTTTTTTTTACTAAGTAGAAAATCTAGCTACATGGATTAGTAACACACAATGTTAAATTGGCAAAAGGTTACGTAAACATATTACATTAATTTCAGAATAATATTAAATCAAATTGGCAATGTTAATTTTTGTGACACACAAGATTAAAATGGCAAAACATTACACGAACATATTCATCATTATCATCAGTAGTGCAGCAGCTCTATGGTGGGCCAAAGCCGCCGGCCTGCTGGCAGATTTCTAGACGGTAGATAATTCTTTTTACGGGGTAGGCTTGTTGGCCGTACGTCCCATGCACTACAGTCTTATACCAGAACCTACGGTTAGAAGTGGATTTCGAACCACTACAAACATCCATCGCATCACAGGAACTCGAATCCAAAACCTGTGGCACGGAGCGCCAGAGCGCTAATCGCTCGGCCATCAGGCCCACAAGAACATATTACATTGGTAAAACTGTTAGTAATTTTGAATTTGTTTTTACTAAGTAGAAAATGTAGCTATTTAAATTAGTGTGTAATAACAGAGGTTGCACAATTAAGATGTTTATTATATAATATCGAGGGCCTGATGGCCGAATGGCTAGCGCTCTGGCGTTCGGTACCACAGGTATCGGGTTCAAATCCCGGCTTTGCCCATGGGTGTTGTAGTAGTTCGGAATCCACTTTAAGCCGTAGGTCCCGCTCCTAATAGGGTCGTAGAGCACCGCGGGGGCATTGTTACTCCGTGGCTTACCATCAAGTTACACGCGCCCCCTGGGTAATGAAAAGTGAGTAACATCGGTGCAGCCCTTATGGCGAAGATCACGGTCTATTTACCAGCTGCATTAGAAGAAAAAAAAATTATATAATATCTTTTATAACTTTACTTCCTACAAATAAATGTAATAAATAACTAAGAAAGTATATTTTTAACATCATGGATTCGTCAATTTAATTAAAGCATTTTAATTTAAGTATTTCATAAATTAAGCGAATCCATCTGAAAACCAGACTGATCTTTGCTAGAAATTGCCAATTTGCAAAAACCAAATAAAGATTACAAATTAAAAAACTAAATACAATTTAAAAAATTATGCTTAGTATTATATTATATTTGTAAATTAAAATTATACAAATATCAAAATTACAATTTGATATTTGTTTATTATGAAAAACTTCTTTCATTGTTTTTGAAAATTTCTCGACGTTTTCTTTTTTTAGTAGAAAAATTTTATGAATATTAATTATATGTATCTTTACCAGGCATCGACTACTACTGTGTCCAAAAAGTAAAGCCAATTTTCAATTTAAAATTCCCGGGGCTTACGGAATTTCAATTTTTTCTTCTTTTTTATGCAAAGATGTCGTGAAGTACAGTTTTTCTCCTGCTTTCAGTACGCGGCCTGATGGCAAATTGGCTAGCTCTCTGGCTTTGATACTTCAGGTTCGAATCCTGGCGGTGGCATGGATATTCGTGAGTGGTTCGGAATCCACATTAAGCTGTAGGTCCCGGTCTAATTAGTCTACAGTGCACACAAAATGACAGTAGAGCGGCAAACCAAACCTGCTTTCATTATAACTTAACTTCCAACTTGTATTAATTAAAATTAGGATCATTCAATATATAAAAATTAATAAATAAATATAATTACTATATTAATTATAATTTGGGTTTTATTTTCTTGAAATTTGAATAATAAGTTACCTTTCTAATGTTATATATTTTTTTGAGACATGATCCTTCAAAAGAGCTATACATTCTTCCAAAAATGCACGATATTTTTAAAGTAAAGACAAAAAATGATTTAATGTCTAACGATAGACGAAAGAATATAAAAATACTTATTCATTTACTTCATTTTGTTGCATTACTTACCAGCGGAGGCGGGGAGTCGACCAAATAATTTCCGACTCCCGACTCCTGAGTCTACAGACTCCAGAATCATATCGACTCCATCTTCATACCAACTCCAGAATCATAATTTCTTACTCGACAAGAATGTGGGAAATACATGCAATTACTTTATTGAAATTGATGTATGCAAACAGTTTTTTCCATAGCAAAGTATTTTTTACGACTTTAAAAATATAGAATGCCCAATTCGTGGCCCATGTGCAACTAGCAAGGTAGGAGGCCCGAGGTGCGGATCTGCTGGCGGTGACTGCTGCAGTCACTGCATTGCAGAAACGAGGACACCCGATATTGATTGAGAAAATGTATGTAAAAGTGTCTGGAATCAACAGTTATTTTGCCTTGGGGCCTGATGGTCGAGTGACTAGCGCTCTGGCTGTCTGTGTCACAGGTTTCGTGTGCGAATCCCGGCGGTGTCCTGGATTTTGTAGTGGTTTTGTATCCACTTTAAACCGTAGTTACCGATCTAATGTGATTGTAAGAGCATCACGGAGCTCAGTAAGATTTCTCTCACTCGCATCATATGGACAATTGGCTAGCGCTCTGGCCTTTGATACCACAGGCTTCTGCATCGAATCCTGGCGGTGGTATGGATGTTTGTTAGAGGTTGGGAAAATCGAACACGTTAAACCCGTTAAAACCGTTGTAGGTCCCGGTCTAATGAGCCCAAAGTGTGCACAAATGACCGTAGAGCGACAAACCATACCTCACCCAGATCATTCCCAAACTGTCATTCAGCTCAAGACACAGTGATATGGTGTAGTAGTCATTCTGCTTGACCAGAATTTTTCGAGTTTTCTCCCATTTGACAGGCAAATGCAAGCCAGTTGCCTTAAAAAGTCCACCTGGAAGGCACTATTTCCATTCCCTCACTCGACGGTGGGTTGTTAGTAGGATGTATAAATGATTCTTAAGGAACATTGGTCAAGGAAGAAGAAAGGTGTGGTATTTGCCCTCACCTAAGAGATGCTGTTGCGTACTGAATTTGCTTTCAAGAAGTTTCTATACCCTTATAAAAATAGCAGTAGCTAATTAACAGGTACCAAAGTATTGTAAAAAATACAAAAAAAGAAGATTGCACGCTTTAAGCACAAACATGTTTTATTCGTCCATTATTAAACCTTCTTTGTTCTCAATAATGGAATAGCTTATATAGGATTTTCTGTTATGGTTCATCCAAAGATCTGTGAGCCTCAGTGCTGAAAAAAGGTCTCTGAAAAAAAAATTTCTAATGCAGCTAACAATATAGAGACAGTTAATCTTTATGACATAAGCAAGGACAGCGCCGCTTATTCATTTATCACTACCCAGGGGTACACGTAGCTTGAAGACAGGCTACGGACGGACGAGTCACACTACCCCTACAACGCTCTACGATTATATTAGAGCGGGACCTACGGTTTAAAATAGATCCCGAACCACTAAAAACATCCATGCCACCGCCAGGATTGGAAGCTGAAGCCTGGGATACCAAAAAAGCAGAGCGCTAGTCAATTGGACACCGCTCCAAGAGAGGGCAGAGAATTAAAACGAAATAAGTAAATAAAAACAAAATTTTTGTTCGGGATTAAAGAGCCCGTCTGCCATTTTTAGCCTTCCTAATCTCGCGGAAGCTTTTCTAAAATTTCCAAACTCAATATTCTAGCAACATTATTGCGAGGGGGGTCTTGCTGCTGGGACCAATTAACATCTAATCAAAATAAAACATTTGGGTTTATTTAATGATTTGAACAGACGTCAACTTGATTTCAATTAATTACGGGCATCTTAGTACCGTTAATCAATATTACTACACCACAGGGCCAGATTGGTCTAGTGGCTAGCGCTCTGGCGCTCGGTACCACAGGTTTCGGGTTCGAGCCCCGGCGGTGCCACGAATGTTTGTAGTGGTTCGGACTCATATGACTGTAGAACATCACGGAGCAAAAGTCAGACTTCTATCTACTGGTGCTCCTTCACAACAGAAGCTGCATTCTTCCCCTTCAACCATGAATCCATACGGGTTCGTGGGCTTGGTCTAGATTAGATATCTACCAAGTGGGATAAGTAACAACAGCAACACTGCACCACACCATATCACTGTGCCTAGAGCTGATTCGCCTCTTTATAGTTTTGGGAGTGATGTGGGTGAGAGAAGTCAGACGGGTTCTGTGGCACTCTACGGTCATAGGAGACCAGGACCTACGACTTAAAGTGGATTCCGAACCACTACAAACATCCAAACTGCCGGGACTCACTAAAAAAATCTAAACTAAAAAAAAAAAAAAAAACTAAACTGCCATAGGACTCGAACCCGAGCCTATGGTACCGAGCGCTCAGAGCCGTTAGTAGAAGTGACGCTATTTCTCGGCTATCCAGGTAAAGACCACTCGTGCCATTGTGGTCTTAACATCTATCGGCCCACCGCTAATTAATACTCATCGTGACGTTCGTAGAAGTGTCGCTCATTTCTAACATGCTGTTCGTGCATTTACCAGGAAAGTAAATAACATAGGACAGTTGTGTAATGAAAAGAGATTACTAAGAGAAAAGCTGTTTCTGTTTTAGTAAAGAGTTTCCAAAATTTCGTTTTAACGAGGAAAATATGCTTCATAATCAAAGTTACTTAGATTAAATAACTTTCGAAAAGATTAAGCGGTACGCTCTGGTTCGAATCCTGGCGGTGGTATGAATGTTTGTGAGGGGTTCGGAATCCACTTTAAACTGTAGGTTCCAGTCTGTTTAGCCCAAAGCGTGCAGAAGATGATGACAGTTGAGCGAGAAACCAAACCAATCTAACAGGAAAAAAAATATTCCAAAAGAGAATATTCACGAGAAGAATATTCTCTTTTCATTATCCAAATCCAAATTATCCAAATTATCCAAAAGAGAATATTCACGAGAATATTCACATTCTTTGAATTCTAACAAGCATTTCTTGAAGTCAACCGCATGGATTGTTGCATTCATTTTCCAAAAATTAGAACAGACACATCAATATTATTAAAGCGGAAGTTGGCTGGTTTTGTATTTCCGTAGATGGAGATTCGGTGTACGTGTACTTTGAGTGTGTCTGATGAAGGTTAAGTCTTTGTTCGCCTGTCAGCGTGATTTCATTAATACTTCACGTGGTTTAGTTGTCTATAACATAAATATATGAAGTTTTATTTTGTTTATCAGTAAAATTGATAGTTTAAACTAAAACAAGTAATACAAAATAAAAAATTTTAAAGTCAATTCCTATTTTTTTTTTCACTCTATTGCAGAAAAGTCCTTTGTAAATAATTTTCATTCATTTTTTTAAGTTTATCTGGCGCCATCTATGGGTAGATATATGTAACTTAAATCTAAAATTAATTAATTAAATTTAATGAATGAATCAATATTTGAAAGTATATTTGATATATTTGAATTAATATTTGATTAATATCAACATGCAGTGTCATCCACTACAAGTTCAAAAAAATGTATTTGAACTTGAGTGGAGGAATAAAAAGTATTTGTATAGTGAGAGGGTGAGCTAATAGAAGGAATTGAAAAGTGAATCATGTTGTTGTTTCTTATCCACTTGGCTGGCCAAGCCCACGAGCCCATACGTACTCATGATTGAAGGGGAAGGAAGCAGCTTCTGTTGTGATGGAGCACCCGTAGGTAGAAGTCTGACTTTTGGCTCCGTGATGCTCTTACAGTCATAGGAGACCGGGACCTACAGCTTAAAGTGGATTCCGAACCACTACAAACATCCATGGCACCACCGTGATTCGAACCCGCAACCTGTGGCACCGAGCGCCAGACACTCGGCCATTCAGGTCCCAAATTTGTGAATGCCAACGGCACGCGGTGTTCCCAGGTGGTCACCCACCCAAGTACTGACCGCGCCCAATGATGCTTGACTTCGGTGATCTAACGAGAACCGGTATATTCAGCATGGTATGGCCGTTGGCAAAGTAAATCATTTGTAACATAAATAAAACTTCTCTGGAACACACGCTTACTGTCCTTAATTATTGAAAGCATTGGCTTTGGTTTATGTACATTGTATTGTTATGCTTTACTTTTTTAAAAATTTTTCTTTTATATTAATATTAATAAGAAAAAAATTAAAAGAAAAAAAGGAGAATAGGAATATATACGAATATATTCAAAAGGGAAAATAGGAAATTATAATTAAAACACTGTTGTTGTTGTTATCGTGTCCATGGATTTAATATTATTATTAGAGTCAGATCAAGTCAAAAGTCTTCCCGATAGTGGCCGCAAGCAATGGTGTCGCTTCACTGTAGCGGACTTCTCTTAAGTTGGCCTCGATTGGCACCCTACCCAATTGCAAAACATGGGGAGTGAGTGTTGGGCACTCTGGAATGTGCTCAGGTGTTAGGAAAGCGTTGCGGCAATTTCTGCAGGGGATGTATTCCCTGGTCTTGTATGGGAGAATCTACATCCCTCTGTAATGATTAGTTCTGAGTCTGCTAATAACCGATGTCAACTTCCTAGGACAGTTGAAGTCCGTGATGAGTGGCTTCTTAAAATTATGAGGAATGAGTCGGCATTCGGCAACTGCGTTAGTATCTGCAAGTGTGATGGTAGTCCTGGGTTGATCATTGTCCCTGGCTTCTTTGGCTAAAGAGTCAGCGCATTTGTTGCCCTCAATGTTGACATGTGCAGGAATCTATTGAAGAAGACGTGATTTGCCTCTACAGTATAGAGTCTCTAGCAGAACATTTATCGCAGAATTGATGTTAGTATCTCCATTTTCAATTGCTTCCAGAGCCGACTTGCAGTCAGAAAAAATCACTAACCCGTCAGTGAGGCCAATTAAAACACTGAAAAGGATGATTGAGCTGCCAAAAAGTGGAGCTTGCTCTGCGGTACTCAGAAAGAGAAGATTAGGGAGAGAACACTTACTGTGGATATTGTAGTTCAGAATAGTTCAGTACGTCCTAGAACTGTTCATATAACTGTTCTAGGACGCTTTCTATTTTCATATAGAGTAAAGTCATAAATTGGGTTAGAGTCGGGAGAGAGTCATAAAACATTTTAGAGATATTAAAGATGAATTGACTTATACTGGGAAGGTCAAGAGAGTTTCTAATATCCTCATTTCTGAAGTACCGAGGCGAATTTGTAATCATTCGAAAAACTTTATTTTCCAGTCTTTGAACAATTTCTAAATTTCATTTGGCTGATGAACCCCAAACCGGACTTGCGTAAGGGATCGTGGGATAACATAAGTATATGTTAAATTGATAATTGATAGTTGTTGATTGATAATAAATAAAAATTGATAAATAAAATTGATAGTTTATCAGTTTGATAATTGATAGTTTAAAATCATAAAAAATTGATAGATAATTAGTTTATTTTTTAATTGATAAATTGATAGTAAAATTGATAGTTTAAAATCATAAAATTTGTTGATCTCTCAGAGTTTTTGTTAAAAAACAAATCCCAAAATTAATTTTTTATTTTTTATTTAAAATGATCAGGGAAAGGAGATCACATTAAAACTGTGATATCGGATTCAGGATATTGCATTTAACCGTGAAATGAAAAAGGTTAGATTTTGATTAAGTTTAATCTGACATTCAAGGTAGGTTGAAACGACTTCAACAAATTTTACTCACATTTCAAAACACACTTTAAACACTTCGGTGTTTAAATAGAAATATAGTTTTCAGATGCAAAACTGTAATCGCGTATGTTTTACAGTTAGCCTATTGCTGATTTTAATTAAATCTATTGTTTCAATTTAGAAAAGTGCGAAGATGTGAAACTTTCCCAGAAGAATTTTTAAAAATATTTACTTTTACTACTCAAAGACTATGGGGCCTGATGGCCGAGTGTCTAGCACTCGGTGCCACAGGATTCCGGTTCGAGTTTCGGCGTTAACGTCCTTGTAGAGGTTCGGAATAAACTTTAAAGCGTAGGTCCCGGTCCAATATGCCGGTAGAGCGTTAGGGGTCATGCTGACAACTCTAACCAGGAAAAAGAAAACGCCTTCTGTCTAGAAATCTGCCTGCAGGCCGATGGCTTTAACCCAGCATGGGGCTGTTGCGCCACTGATGATGATGATGGTGACTAAATGACTATGTCAATTTTTACAATAAAACAAGCAACAAAATAAAACATTCATTTACGTGGAAAAAAACCCTTTTTTCTTCTTATAATTGCGTCGAGGACTGGGTCGTATTGACCATGTTCCTGTGAGCAGTCCAATACAAACTAGCTTGAAGAAGGCATGTCGTGTGGGCTGCACCGACTAACGCTGTTACTCATTGAGTACCAGGGGACTTGTAGCTTGAAGATAGGCTATGGACGCGAGTAACATGACTCCCACAACGCTCTACAGTCATATTAGACCGGGAACTATGGTTTAAAATGGATTCCGATTCGCTACAAACATCCATCGCACCGCCGGGACTCGAACCCAAACCCGGTGGCATCGGACGACAGAGTACCTATTACTTGGCGATCAGGCCTACAGAAACTATAAGTTTTCCCCGGTAAACCTGGAAAAACTATTTTTCAATTCCTTCTATTAGCTCACACTCTCTCTATACATATCTTGCTCAAATATTCAATCGTTAATAAAATACTTTTTATTCACACATTCAAGTTCAAATGCATTTTTTTGAACTTGTAGTGGATGACACTTGATGTTAATACAATTTTTTCAAATATTAATTCAGTGATTAAATTTAATTAAATAATTTTAGTTTTTTTAGATTTAAGTTGGAAATATCTACCCATAGATGGCGCCAGATAAAATTAAATAAATGAATGAAAATTATTTATAAAGGACTTTCTGCAATAGAATGAAAAAAATTAGGAATTGACTTCAATTTTTTTTTTTTATATTACTTGTTTTATATATCTATTTATCTACTTATGTCTTAACTCATAGTAAATAAAGATGTCATAAATAAGCACTCAATACACATAAACATATGAGACAAAGAAGAAAATATCTGACAGTCATCAATATAAAATGGCTGAAATAAAACCTCATTATTTGATTTTAACTATCAAAGTTCGCTAATTTTCTTCAATGAAAATATGTCGCACAAAATGAGTTTTATTTTCAGGAGAAAAAAAAATGAGATATAAAAATTATAAAAGAAGAACAGGATGAGAACAGGAACAGGAAGATTCCGAAAGCTCTTCCGCTGGATTCGAGGAAATTTCACAGAAATGCGAATGAATTAAAATTTAAAATATCCGGTCTATTAAAAAAATTATCCGGTTATTTATTTTAATGCTACACAATACATTTACTACTATGCCCCAAAAGTAAGAGGATTATATTTTTTTTCAAAAACGCTTTGTTTATTCTTCCAAATTTATTTCATCGCCTTCAAAGTAATCCCTTCCGGACACATTGCACTTATGCCAAGTTCTTCTCCGATCCTCAATGCTTGCTAAAAAGTCATCGGCAGGGATGGCCTTCAAAGCGCGCTTCGATTCACGTCGAATCTCTTCAATCGTCTCAAAACGGTGTCCCCGGAGTGGACTTTTAAGTTTAGGGAATAGCCACAAGTTGCACGGTGTGAATACGGTGGTTGTGGAACGATATGGGTTTCATTTTTGGCGAAAAGGTCAAGAAAAATCAATGAAGTGTGAGCTGGTGCATTCAGTGTTTTCGGTATCAATTGACGCTTAACGCGTTTGAGGCCGAAAATGGAATTGACCGATCATTTTAAAATTCCAACCTCATCAGCAAGGTCTCTAATTGTAAATTGATGGATTGCAAGCACCGAATCTGTAATTCTTTTGGACGTGAGCTTCGTCGGTTGAAGTGGAGGGTCGACTAGGACGCTCTTCGTTTTCAACGCGTTCTCTGCCTTCTTTTAACCGTTTATACCACCTGTAAACGTTTCTTTCTGACATAGGAATGCTGACCGAATGCCTTCTGCAACATTCTATACGTTTCCGCAAACAAAATTGAATGCAAGTTCTTTGCTCAATTAGTTCAGACATTTCAAAAATCGCCGGAATCCGTTTTAGCGTCTCACAAAACGAAGCGTAACTCAAACACTAATGAATATTCTGAGGCCCAATTTCACAGACATGTCAAGGACAGTGCCAGCAACTTAAAAAAGAAAAAATAATAATTGAAATTCCATAAGCCCCAGGAATTTTAAATTGAAAATGGGTCTTATTTTTTGGGCACCGTAGTATGCTTTATTATGTTTTTAGTTTGTGCGTTTTCATGGCTGATAATAAGCGTATTGTTCTTCTTTTGTGCCAATGAATGACACTTTCATAATAAGTTTATCTAATCGAATCCGAAACATTAGCTATGATGGCCTAGAGGTATCCGCCAAAGGAATGGATCCACGTATACACGAACGGTTCGCAAAAAACGGAAGTTTGCGGCGCTGGTTTCTTTTTCAATTCCTTCTATTAGCTCACACTCTCCCTATATATATCTTGCTCAAATTTTCAATCGTTCATAGAAAAGTCTTTATTCTTCCATTCAAGTTCAAATGCATTTTTTTGAGCTTGTAGGGGATGACACTGGATGTTAATACAGTTTTTTCAAGTATTAATTCAGTCATTAAATTTAAAGAAATAATTTTAGTTTTTTTAGCTTTAAGTTGCATATATCTACCCATAGATGGCGCCACATAAACTTAAAAAAATGAATGAAAATTATTTATAAAGGACTTTCTGCAATAGAGTGAAAAAAAAAGTAGGAATTGACTTTAAAATTTTTTTACATTACTTGTTTTATATATCTACTTATGTCTTAACTCATAGTAAATAAAGATGTCATAAATATGCACTTAATACACATAAACATATGAGACAAAGAAGAAAATATATGACAATCATCAATACTTTTTTTTCTTTCTAATGCAGCTGGCAAACACAGACAGCTTGGTCTTTGATGCCTTAAGGCAAGTGCTCCACAGACATACTCACTTTGTATTAACCAGGGGGCGCGTGTAACTTGAAGATAAGCCACGGACGCGGAGTAACAATGCCCCCGCAAAGCTCTTAATAGACCGGGACCTCTTTTTAAAGTGGATTTCGAACCACTACAAACAACCATGGCACCACCGGGACTCGAACCCAAAACCTGTTGTATCGAGCGCCAGAGCGCTAGCCACTCGACCATTCAGGCCCATCATCAATATAAAATGGCTGAAATAAAACCTCATTATTTGATTTTTACTTTTAAAGTTCACTAATTTTTCTTCCTCGAAAATATGTCGCACAAAATGAGTTTCATTTGCCGAATTAAAATTGAGTCACAAAATTGTAAATGAAGAACAGGACGAGGACAGGAACAGGAAGATTCCGAAAGTTCTTCCGCTGGATTCGAGGAAATTTCACAGAAATGCGAATGAATTAAAATTTAAAATATCCGGTCTATTAAAAAAATTATCCGGTTATTTATTTTAATGCTACACAATACATTTACTACTATGCCCCAAAAGTAAGACGATTATATTTTTTGTTTCAAAAACGCTTTGTTTATTCTTCCAAATTTATTTCATCGCCTTCAAAGTAATCCCCTCCGGACACATTGCACTTATGCCAACTTTTTTTCTAATCCTCAATGCAGGCTAAAAAGTCATCGGCAGGGATGGCCTCCAAAGCGCGTGCCGATTCACGTTGAATCTCTTCAATCGACTCACACCGATGTCCCCGGAGTGGACTTTTAAGTTTAGGGAATAGCCACAAGTCGCACTTTGTGAATACGGCGGTTGTGGAACGATATGGGTTTTAGTTTTGGCGAAAAGGTCTAGAAAAATCAATGCAGAGTGAGCTGGCGCATTCAGTGTTTTCGGTATCAATTGACGCTTAACGCGTTTGAGGCCCCAATTGGAATGGACCAATCATTTTAAAATTCCAACATCATCAGCAAGGTCTCTAATTGTAAATCGACGGATTGCAAGCACCGAATCTTTAATTCTTTTGGACATGAGCTTCGTCGGTTGAGGTGGAGGACCAGAGTGTTCTTCGTCTTCATCGCGTTCTCTGCCTTCTTTGAACTGTTTATACCACCTGTAAACGTTTCTTTCCGACATAGGAATGCTCTCCGAATGCCTTCTGCAACATTCTATACGTTTCCTCAAACAAAATTCAATGCAAGTTCTTTGCTCAATTAGTTCAGACATTTCAATAATCGCCGGAATCAGTTTTAGCGTCTCACAAAACGAAGCGTAACTCAAACGCTGATGAATATTTTGAGGTCCAATTTCACACACATGTCAAGGACAGTGCCAGCAACTAGGCGGGACTCGAACCCGACACCTGTAGTCCCCAGAGTTAGTCACTCAGCCATCAGGCTCCACAAACAATGGGGGCCTGTTTCTATATAACAAATAACAATACAAACAAAAACACACATACATCCACATACAATAACTCTAAAATGGCCAAAATTCCATACTAAATAACAATATATTACACTTTTTATAACTTACATGATAGCATTTACTAGTAAGAGTACTTCAGAAATGCCTATAAATGTTATATATTTCCCAAAAGAGTTACTTTTCAAATCACTAATAAAAAAATATAAATACTGAAATCTGTTGGGAAAATTTCAACTTATCATGTGTGAACATTCGAGAACATAATGAATGAGATATTGAATCAATGGATTGGAATACTAAAGAATGGCCAAAAATTCCATAGCCACATGAATATAGCAATGTTGAATAAATCAAGAACATCATGAAGAAGTTAATTGTTTAAGAATGTCTACAAAAGATTATTCAAGATATTTGTCGAGATATATATCGAACAAGATAAATGTCGTCGTAAATTAAGAATGAAGTATTCCCAATTCTACAAGAAACGTTATTACATTCAATAGCCAAAAGAAAACATCAAAGTTTGAACATTCTAGTCGTAAATGAAGAATGAAGTATGCTCAATTCTATAAAAAACGTTATTACAATCAATTGTCAAAATAATATATCAAAGTTGGAAAATTCAAGGCATAAATGAAGAATGAAGTACAATAAGAAGTATTCCAAATACAATATGAAACTTCAAAAAGAAGGAATTGATCAACTCACTACGAGTACTTATAGAAATTGGAAGTACAAATGTTTAAAATCCCAATCCAAGACGTGAAAAGTGATTGAAGAGCATACTACAAAACACTTCAAGCAAAAGCCAAATTGTCCAGAAAATTCCTTAAGACTAACGTTTCAAGAGTTAAGGGGCCCAAACTACCATTTTCCGTCAAAATTTGCAATGGAGTTTTATTTGCTTGACCCTCCTTTTCGGATAACGTTACGGACCCCAAATCAGGACAACATCATGTTCACACATGATAATAAAAAACATAAACAGATGAATAAGACGTCGATTTTTGTTGCCGTTCTTTTATAAATCAAAATCAAGCTCCCAAAATCAGAAGCCCTTAAAATAATCTCTACAAGCTATGTTTTTAGAAGAGCAGGAATAAAAAATTTGGAAAAAAGTTTAATCTTAATTTTTTTACTAAAATGAGTGGTGAATGCAAATTTTTTCCATAAGAATATTGGGAAAATTTTGAGGGAAATGCAATTTGGCATTCAAACAGCCTTTTCTTGGATGCCTGCCAAACACAGCGCTGCAAAGATGTTACTCTTTGGATGCCTTAAGGGGCGCGTGTCACAGACGATACCCACGGACGCGGAGTAACACTGCCTCCGCAACGCTCTGCGATCCTATTAGACCGGGACCTACGGTTTAAAGTGGATTTCCGAACCACTACAAACATCCATGGCACCCCTGGGACTCGAACCCGAAACCTGTGGTACCGAGCGCCAGATTCAGCGCTTCAGCCACCAGTACCGAGAAAATCTCCCAACAATCAGATTGCCAGCTACAGAGCCCTCATTGTTATGAAATAAGAGAATTTTTCAAATTCTGGTGAAGCAGTTTCAATTTTTTTAATATTGATACTAGATTTGCTGACATTTGTCCCTGCTATATAAGACGTATAGCAAATTCAACGTCACTAAAGATGCGTAAGAGGGAATCTGCTGTTAGAGACGTGGACAATATGTTAAGAATGTCAAAGACGACAGGTTTGCTTTCTAAAGTGAGAATCTCATGAAAAAGTTTCTATTTTTTGTCAATGTTTTTTGGTTCTTTCTTTTTTAATTTGCTGTTATAGCATTTTTTCCTCACTGGAAGAGTTTTGGCATTTCATTCCCAGGAGAGAGGAAAATATGTTATCTGACAAATATATAACAACAAATATAAGAACCCATCCCTCAAATTTGGCAAAAGTCAAGCAGCATTGTGGGTAGTCATATTACGTGCAATTAGTGTTTTGTACTCATGAGAACAACCTGTCACTCAAATCTGATAGCAGATATATATTTTTTTTCCAATGCAGCTGGCAAACAGACATGGACGTCTTGGATGCCTTAAGGCAAGCGCTGCACAGATGTTACTCACTTTGCATTACCCAGGCGGCGCGTGTCACTTGAAGATAAGCCACGGACGCAGAGTAACAATACCCCCGTAACGCTCTACGATCCTATTAGACCGGGACCTACGGTTTAAAGTGGATTCCGAACCACTACAAACATCCATGGCACCGCTGGGACTCGAACCCGAAACCTGTGGTACCGAGCGCCAGCCACTCGGCCATTTCAGGCCCGGATAGCATACACTCAAGAGCCAAAACATTATGACCACCCCTACATTTTGCAATGAACTTGCCTGGATGACGTGGAAGGCACGTGATCAGGTGGAAGTGGTATTTAACTGGTATTAATCCATGCCAAGGCGGGTTGAAGCTGTGTTGCGCGCCAAAGGCGGGCCAACTCATTATTGACAGATGGTCATAATGTTTTGGCTCTTGAGTGTATATTTAGTGCCATGTATAATGAGAATCATAAAATGAGCGATTGTCTGTAGGACATTCCCAGGTCGAAACAATTACATATGGGATATGGATTACAAAATGAGTTGTTCCATCGGGATGGGTGATCGAACATGAGCTGAGAAATGCATTTGAGGGTCATGAGTTTGTCATTAACTTTTATTGGATCAATAATTTTATACTAATAAAAAAATTAAGCTTTGATAGAGCGTGAGCAAATGTTCGTCGCTTGACTTCCAAATAAAGTCCTGCGTGCTACGACTAGGTCATGAATGTAGCATTCACTTTTATTGGATTCATGATCGGATGATAAATAAATAACATTAAGTGTTGATGGAGCAAATGTTTTTGCAGTGAATTACATGAATAATAATCTCAAGTACATTATGAAATAAAAGATATATAACAAAAATGAATCCCTAATACCTAGTTCAAAATTATCTTACTAACAGAACTTTTGTGGTCTCAGTTGGTAATACAGATTCTTCTGCTCAAAAAATTCAGTCTGGTGTTCCCCAAGGTTTCAATACTTGGACCATTTCTCTACAATCTTTACGTTAATGATATTCCGCAGTCTTTTCAGTCTTTTTGCAGATGATACAGCACTCCTCACTCAAAGTCATAAACATTTTATCATTAGTAAAAACCTCCAGAATTATGTTAATCAACTTGAACAATGACTTATTAAATGGAAAATTCAATTAAACGTTGAGAAAACCGAAGTAGTACTATTCACGCATAAAAGGGTTCTTAATACTCCTTCTATCAAAATTATAGTAATCCTATTAATTGGGCTGGGCAAACTAAATATTTGGGTGTAATCTTAGATCGTAAAATCAATTATGCTCCTCACATTAACTATCTTAGGGATAAATTTAATAGATGCATTCGCTTACTATACCCACTCATTTGTAGGAACTCTACTATGTCTTTGGAAAATAAAAAACTCATTTATCTCGCGTACTTGCGTCCAATACTTGCATATGCGAGTCCTATTTGGGGATCTACTGCTCCGTCGAATTTCGAGATCATACAAAGACTTGAAAATAAAATTCTACATATGATTACAAATTCGCCTTGGTTTTTCCGAAATGAGGGTATCAGACATGCTCTTTCCCTCTCAAGTTTTAAACAATGTGTGTATAAAACTGCAAAAAAATTTTATAATTCCATTCCAAATATTAATAATTCTGTTTTGAATGATCTAAGCAACTATGTTTACGACAACTATGTTACGACTGATTTTAAAAATTGCAAAAGACCTCGCGCTGTTCTGAATATTATTCATTAACATTCCGAAGTTTGTTTTTATTGTTTATCTATTATTTCTTTATTACCTTCTTGAAATCATAATACTATAAAAAATTATATATGCGTAATTTTTTTTATTAATTAATAAAAAATTCGAATAATTAATTTTTAATTAAATTAATAATCTACTTATATTACTCTTTTCCTATCTAAAGAATGGGCTTAAAGCTTAAGAAATTTCCCTCACTCACAAAGCAGGAGATAGAGGTTGCTAAGCAACCAAGGCTCTCCGTCAATCTGGCAAATCGTCTAAGACCTAGTGCCAGCTATGCCATAGTTTAATTTGCCTTATAAAGAGATATAAAAAAAAATTTTTAAGTCAATTCCTACTTAGGTCAACAAAGAACAATTTTATTTTTTTTATATGATAATTACAATTAATATAAATATGTATATACTTATGACAGAATCACACTATTAAGTGGCAAAATAGAAAGCGAATTTCCTTGAAATTTTCTATTTTCCATTCTATATAGGGTGTTGGACTATTATTTTGTTTATTACTATTTATTCTTTAAATTTAATTAATGAATTAATATTTGAAAAAACTGTATTATCAAGTGTTATCCACTACAAGTTTAAAAAAATGTATTTGAACTTGAGTAGATGAATAAGAAGTAATTTATTAAAGATTGAAAATTTAAACAAGATATATATAGGGAGAGTGTGAACTAATATTAGGAATTGAAAAATTATTACAATGTTGCCAAAAGTTTATATAGGAATTTTTAGAAATATATAAGCAAACAATTAAATGAAAATATACAACAGGGAAATATGACATTTTTTTATAAGTTACATAATAACATTTACTAGTAAGAGTACTTCAGAAAGGCATATAAATACCAAATATTCCCGAAAAGCCATATTTTCAAATTCACTTATGAATAAAATATACATAACAGTCGAAACTGTGTTTTTAGTTACCTTGCTATTAAAAGTTCGTTTATAAATCAAAATTGGCCTTCCAGAATAAGAAGTTCTTAAAAAAAAAAAACTTCAAAATTAAAATCGTGAAAGGTTTGGTTTGGTTTATCACTCATCTTGCGCGCACGAGGGCAAAACAGACCGGGACATACAGTTTAAAGTGGATTCCGAACTACTACAAACATCCATGGCACCGAGCGCCAGAGCGTTAGCCACTCGGCCATTCAGGCCCCTAACGGGGAAAGGGAGAAGCACACTGTTTTTGATAAAAGGTTAAACTAAACTTTTTTACTAAAATGAGTGATATGAGAAGTTTTGTTGCATAAGTATACTACTGTGTCCAAAAAGTAAGACCCATTTTCAATTTAAAATTCCCGGGGCTTATGGAATTTCAATTTTTTTTTCTTTTTTAGGTTGCTGGCACTGTCTTTCACATCTGTGTGTAAACTGTGTATTCATTAGTGTTTGAATTACGCTTGGCTTTGTGAGACGCTAAAAGTGATTCCGACGATTTTGGAAATGTCTGAATGAATTGAGTAAAGAACATGCATTCAACGTATAGAATGCTGCAGAAGGCATTCGGTGAGCATTCCTATATCGGAAAGAAATGTTTACAAGTGGTATAAACAGTTCAAAGAAGGCTAGAGAGTTGAAGACGAAGAGCCCTCTTGTCGACCCTCAACCTCAACCGACGAAGCTCACGTCCAAAAAATTCAAGATTTGGTGCTTGCAAACAGTCGATTTAAAATTAGAGACCTTGCTGCTGATGTTGGAATTTCAAAAGGAACGGTCAATTCCATTTAAAAGATGTTTTGAGCCTCAAACACTTTAAATGTCGATTGGTACAGAAAACACTGAATTTTTTGGAAAAACATCGTCGCGTTGAATTGTGTGAAACAATGCTTTCTGACTATCAGGACGAGTTGAAATGCATCATAACTGCTGATGAGACTTGGATTTATGCTTACGACCCGGAACAACCGATAAATTGAGCGAATATTGTGACAAAGATGAAGCAAGACCGAAGAGAGTACGCCAAAGTCGCTCAAAAATCGAGGTCATGTTGATTGTTTTCTTCCATTACCGTGGAGTGGTGCATTATGAATTCCTTCCGCCGGGCCAAACTGCCAACAAGGAATATTATTTGAGCGTTATTCGTCGTTTGCATGAAGCTATTGGCAAAAAAGGCCACATTTATGGAAAGACAACTCTTGGTTTTTGCATCACGATAACGCACCAACTCACACTGCATTCATTCTTCATGACTTTTTCGCCAAAAATAAAACTCATATCGTTCCACAACCACCATATTCACCTGATTTAGCACCTTGTGACTTCTGGCTATACCCTAAACTCAAAAGACCCCTTCGGGGACACCATTTTGAGTCGATTGAAGAGATTCAACGTGAATCGAAGCGCGCTTTGAAGGCCATCCCTGCCGATGACTTTTTAGCATACATTGAGGATTGTAAAAAACGTTATCATAAGTGCATTGTGTCCGGAGGGGATCACTTTGAAGGCGATGAAATAAACTTGGAAGAACAAATAAAGAGTTTTATGAAAAAAATATCAATTGGTCTTACTTTTTGGGCACAGTAGTAAAATGTTTTTTTCTTGAAAGCTACTTGTAAAAGGAATTTATTGGAATGGGGAAGATTTTCAAAGTGATAACCTTCAGAAGTGATACAATAGGGCAATCTAGCCACAAAGTTGTCTATTACAAATTCAGGAATTTCTTTTTTAATGCTTGAAAATGCGTCAGTAATGGATCTTTTGAAGCTAATAAGATCTGTAGGCTTCTTTTTGTAAGCCAAATCTTTCATATGACCCCAAAGATAGAAATCACATGAATTCATATCTAGTGAATTAGATGACTAATGCAATGAACCAGGATAATTATTTGGGTATTGATAAGAGATAATTCGGGCACCAGATTCACTATTAATGTTGTCAAGCCCACTGCGTGTTCTATGAAGAGGGGAACCAACATTCACCCATGCATGAACCAACATTCACCCATGTTCATACCCATATTATGAATTTGGAGTAAAAACGACTATCTCAGCATTACTTCTTATCTTATTCTCAGCATACAACATAAATACTAATTTTTAACAATAATAAATAATTTGCAAAAACTAAAAAACACGCTTTTAGAGTTAATCAGACTAAAAAGTAAAAAGTAATTTTTAACATGAGAATAAAATGACTGACGAGAAAATGAATGTCACTGTTCTAAAAGCGTGGGGTCGTTATTCGTCAATCGTTATAATTTTTCACTAGTTTCATTCCGAAATGCAGAGTTAGTTTAAAAATGTCACACAAAGCACCCCGCGCTTTTAGAACAGTGACATTCATTTTCTCGTCTGTCATTTTATTCTTATGTTAACATTTATTTCTTACTTTTTAGTTTGATTCACTCTAAAAGAGTGTTTCTTAGTTTTTTAAAACTATAAATTTATTTTTTACTTTTTAGTTTGATTAACTCTAAAAGCATGTTTTTTAGTGTTTTTAAACTGTAATATTTAAATGAGGTCCCGGTACGGAGGAGTGGAACTATAGTACTTACAATAATGTAATTGTGAGTAAAACAAAGGCTAAATGCGAATAGTCCGTTGTGCCGCTGTCCCACGTAGGTTTGAATGTCTTTACTGAATACTTTCATTCTACATGGGTTAAATTGCTCTTCATAAGTTAAAATAAAATCTCTAATCCTGGCGATCCTAATCATGATGAGATAATAAACTTATCAAACTATTTTAGTGTCGTCGGTCCTTGATAAGTCTACAACGTTTAAATTAAATCTGAATCGCTTAAAGTAGGGCAAAATCGAGTCCAAAGAGTCAGTTACAAACAAGCAAACATACAGGTGAAACTAATATAATAGCGTATTAAAAAGAATCAACTGTTTTCTTTCGGAAAGATGCCTGTAAATGTTTCTTTGCAGCTTAAATAGGAGGGAATATATAAGAGGGATATTAATATGAGGGAAACAGATCTCCAGGGGAAAAAGTCAGTTACATACATACAAACATACAGGTGAAGCTAATAAAAGCATATTAAAAATGCGATCTTCGGTTGAACATGCCATTTTGAAGACATTTTTAAAATGGCTTTGAAGTCACTAGCTCACTAGCTCACTCTCTCGTAGCGCCATCTTGTGAGACTCTGAGAAGTTAATTTCAATTGAAAGTTGTAGATTAATTAAAAGGCACCCTTCAAACGAAAGTCATTTATAAATTTCGGAGTCAAACTCTTCCAGAATTTAAAAATAATTTTATCATTAATTTAATATCGTTTCTGAAAGATATTATATCTTCATATAAATAAATTACATACGAACTAATTGATTAAAGAATAAAAATTAGCCTCACAGGCTATTGTATATACAATGCTTCTACATTTTAGATTGAAGTATGAGTTTCTATAAACCCTTACAATAAAACTAGCTGTTCAAACTAAAACGACTTGGCTGCTGCAATTAATGTTAAATAAAATTAAAATCTTGGTAATATTTTAAACCACATGTTAATCATATGCAGAAACTATCAATTATTTATAACACATTAGATAACAAAAACGTGTAATGAATTTCATCTAACAGTTTCCAGTAAAGCGCATTCATTCAAAGTTTTACAAACTGACAGGTACTGTAAACTAAAACTCCAAAGTTACGTAACGGACGTTCAGAGTTCAACGTCCAATACTGCCACTACATGGCAAAAGGTTGGTGTGAAAAGCACATAGTCCGTGAGGTGTTTCCATCTGGTGCTTAGCATAGAAACAAATCCTACATTAATATAATATATAATTTAAAATTAGTGTATGAGTTACGCTTGGCTTTGTGATATGCTAGAACTGATTCCGCCGATTTTTGAAATGTCTGAATTAACTAAGCAAAGAACTTGCGTTAAATTTTGTTTGCGGAAATGTATAGAATGTTGCAGAAGCCCTTCGGTGAGCATTCCTATATCGGAAAGAAATGTTTAGAAGTGGTATAAATAGTTCAAAGAAGGCAGAGAATGCGTTGAAGACGAAGAACCCTCTTTTCGACCCTCCACCGCAACCGACGAAACTCACATCCAAAAAATTAAAGATTTAATGCTTGCAAACCGTAGATTTAAAATTAGAGACTTTGCTGATGAGGTTGGAATTTCAGAAGGATCAGTCCATTCCATTTTGGGCCTCAAACGCGTCAAATCTCGACTAGTACCGAAAACCCTGAATGCGCCAGCTCGCACTACATTGATTCTTCGAGACGTTTTCGTCAAAAATGAAACCCATATCGTTCTACAACCACAGTATTCACACCATGCGACTTATGGCTATTCCCTAAATACGAAAGACCCGGGGACACCGTTTTGAGTCGATTGAGGAGATTCAACGTGAATCGCTGCTCGCTTTGAAGGCCATCCCTGGCGATAACTTTTTAGCATGCATTGAGGATTGGAAAGAAAGTTGTCATAAGCGCATTGTGTCCGGAGGGATTACTTTGAAGACGATGAAATAAATATGAAAGAATAAATGAAGAGTTTTTGAAAAAAAAAAAAAATAATAACTGATCTTACTTTTTGGGCCCAGTAGTATATTTAAATTTCCATACCATCTGTCACTTTTTCTTTGAGATTATTGGATATAAAATTTAATTAATGGAGAAACTAACTGCAAATCCAGAAATCTGAACTCAAAGAAAGAGTGCTTGTGTAGTCAGGCGCTCGATTACTAAGCGAAAAGGGCAATAAGCAATTATTCAGGAATGCAGGTAGTGCGCTGCGGTTGTAGGAAGATGGGTGAATCTTCCGGAAACACTAGTGCTCAAAGGTTTACAAAGTACCTTCACTTTTACGCCATTTACACCAATATTCAGGGCCTACCGGATAATACGAGTGTTGCGATGTTCATCCGCGGATCATATTTAGTCATGCGCGTCATATTTAGGGGAATAAAGAAGACCCGAGCAGCTGTATTCCTACGAACAATATTATGTCCAAAAAGTAAGACCAGGTTTAAATTTAAATTTCCCGGGCATATGATATTTCAATCTTTTTTTTTTTTAGATTGCTGGCACTATCCTTCTCATCTGTGTGAAATTTGATGTCAAAATTTTGTGTGCAGAAATGTATAGAATGTTGCAGAAGGCATTCGATGAGCATTCCTATATCGGAAAGAAATGTTTAGAAGTGGAAAAAATGCGTTAAAGACAAACAGCCATCTGGTCGACCATAACCAATCAACAACCACCAACCTCAACCGACGAAGTTCACGTCCAAAAAATTAAATATTTGGTGCTTGCAGATTAGATTAGGTCTTTACAATTAGAGACCTTGCTGATGATGTAGGAATTTCAAAATTCCATTTTAAAAGATGTTTTTCCATTTTAAAAGATGGCATTGTTACTCTGCGTCCGTGGCTTGTCTTTAAGTTACACGCGCCCACTAGGTGAGCAAAGTCACTTTACCCGTAAAGTGAGTAACATCTGTACAGCGCTTGCCTTAAGGCATCCAAGACCAAGCTGTCTAAGTGTTTGCCAGCTGCATTAAAAAAACAGTTTTGTAATTCTCACAGCTTTAATTCATGAGGAAGATTATGGGGTTTGGTTAAATGCATAGAAACCTTGTTTTCTGGATTTGGATTTGCAATTGTTCTACAAAGAATGTCCCAGACCTGTTCTAAAGAATTATATTCTTTCTGTAACATAGAATGCAAACTATACAAAAAAATTCTTCGAAAAAGTTCCTTGAATTTGCAAAAAATTCTGCGTTAATCATATCGCCAGTTTTAACAGATTGAAAATTAAAGAAAATTTTGCTTTTATTTTAATGAAATTATTGCTTCTTCTGGCAATTATTTACATTGTGAAATTTGAGGTTACCAGACTTGACATTTGAGGTTACCAGAAAAGATATTTCTTTCGAATTAATTAGCAATTTACCACACATTGTTTATATTAGTTAAATATAAATTCTATTCTTGGGAAAAGCTGCTTAGACGTTTGGCTAGATCTTGGATTGTTTCTTCAATTTCATTAAAGAACTCTACTCGTTGATAGAGTTCGATAAAATAAAATAAAGGTTGTATAATAGTTGTGCAAATGTGCTGGCGGCAATGGAATAGTTTGGTTTGTTGCTCTAAAAGGCAAAATAGAACGGGACCTACAGTTTAACGTGGATTCCGGACCCCCAACAAACATCCATACCACCGCCAAGATTCGAACCTGAAGCCTTCTGTACCAACGGTCAGAGAGCTAGCCAGCTTTCCATCAGGTCGTGCAATGGAATAAGTGATGGGCAACGGGCGTACCGATTACGGAGTTCCTATGTGGTTTTAAGAACCTCGAAAACCTCCACGTCTTAAAGTGAGCTACAATAGATGTACAAAGTGAAGTTGCTTAAATTTAAATGAATAATAATATTAGAAATAAAATAAAAGAATTTTAGAAAAACATATCCTGCTTGAGAACAATTGAAGCAGAAGATTGAAAAAACAATTAGGTGTCCGTTCCACGATGCCCCCCCAAAAAAGTAATAATTTAAAATTAAAGTTAAACATTTAAAATTTTTAAAAGGAAATAAAATAAAAATCAAAAGATAGCGAAAATAAAATAAAATTGCATAGAATGATAAAAAAATTACAAACAGATTACGTAGTCAGTCAGCAAAGTAGCAATTACAGAAGGTCAAAATCGTCCCCAAACACAACAGCTCAAAGTACAGGTTAATTTTTTTTAAGTTTTCAGGGGCACCAACAGATAGCGTCATCCTGGTGGTTACAGTTATCAAAAACACCCAACTGATGTTGGGGTAAAAAAGTCAGTTTTTTAATCTTTAGTTACATTAAAAACAAAATAAAATTGTATATTGAAGGGGTTTTTTTTCTTATGCAGCTAGCAAACACTTAGACAACTTGGTCTTGGATGCCTTAAGGCAAGCGCTGCACAGACGTTACTCACTTTGCATTACCCAGGGGAGGAGACTAATTTTTTGAAAACTAGCCACGGACGCGGAGTAACAATAACCCCGCCACGCTCTACGATCCTATTAGGACCGGGACCTACGGTTTAAAGTGGATTCCGAACCACTACAAACATCCATGGCACCGCCGAGACTCGAACGCGAAACCTGCGGTACCGAGCGCTAGAGAGCTAGCCACTCGGCCATGCATGCCCTATATTGAAGTTGAGTATTTAAAATTAAAGTTAGGACATAGTTAGCAAGATAAGACTATTTAAAAACAAATTAAAAGGAATAAATGATAGGAACAGACCGATGAATAGCTAGTTAACGTATGTCCTACGGGATCTCTGTTGGAAACCGTAAAATGGACGGAGCTGAAATCTTCTGGGGAATAATACAGATAAATTTCACCCTACTTGGGGTTGTGCCTTTCAAATTGCTGATTCAAAATCTTTTCGAAGGTCAAATCATGGGACTCCTTGGGTACAATTCAGAATTCGAAGAGTTGTATGTGTAAATAAGCCGAGATCAATAACAGGGGGGCTGAAAAGTTCATAGGCTGACACATAGATGGCGCTACTAGTATTAAATCCATATAATTGTTAGTTAGCCCTAACCTTCAAAAGACACGTGTATAAATTTGACAGCAGTTGCACTATTAGTATGTGAGTTAAAGCATTTTTAGTGAAGCAACTTTTGTTAGTTTGAAAAAATGGATAAAAAGGAAATTTCGTGTAATTAAAGCATTGCTTTTTGGCGAAAAAAATACTATTAAAGTCAAGGCTTGGCTTTATAAACATTATTCGGACTTTGCTCCAGAAAAACAACCGTAGGGAAGTCGTTTGCTAAATTTAAACGAGGCGAAATGAGCACGGAGGACGATGCACGCAGTGGACGCCCCAAAGAGGCTGTTACCGACGACCGCTGTTTTATGGACATCAAAAAAGTCCACAAAATAATTTCTAATAACCGTAAAGTGAAGTTAATTGAGATAGCTGAGACCCTAAAGATATCAAAGGAACGTGCTGGACATATCGTGAATGAATATTTAGATATGCGAAAGCTCTGTTTAATGTGGGTGTCGCGCGAGCTCACAGTCGACCGAAAACAACAACGAATTAATAATTCTAAGCAGTGTTTGGAGCTGTTCAATCGTAATAAACCCGAATTTTTGTGTCGATATTTGACAATGGATGAAACATGGCTCCATCATTTCACACCGGAGTCTAATCGACAGTCAGCCGAGTGGACTGCACGTGATGCACACTAAAAATGCTGTAACTCACATACTAACACGTGTCTTTTGAAGTTCAGGGCTAACTAAAAATCTCATGGATTTAATACTAGTAGTATCATCTATGTGACAGCCTATGAACTTTTCAACCCACCTATTATATGTGTCATATTAAAATACAACAATGTTTGAACGTGTTTTGGTTTATACCATTTCACTTATACATACAAATGAAAATTAATTCATGTCTAATTTTATAATTAGACACTTATCATTATAATTTTTTTATAATCATTTTAAAATATAAGAAATTGGTATGTTAAATTAATTTGGTTTTTTAAAAACACTATTTTTAAATTTAATTGGCACCAGTGTTTAAATAAAAAGAAATCTATTTTGGTCGATTATGTCTTTAATAGATGCATTCGCGTACTGTATCCACTCATTTGCAGGAACTCTACTATGTCCTTGGAAAATAAAAAACTCATTTATCTTGCTTACTTGCGTCCAATACTTGCATATGCGAGACCTATTTGAGGATCAACAGCTCCATCGAATTTCGAGATCCTACAAAGACTTGAAAATAAAATCCTACATATGATTACAAATCCGCCCTGGTTTTTCCGAAATGAGGATATCAGACATGCTCTTTCCCTCCCAAGTTTTAAACTATTTGTGTATAAAATTGCAAAAAAAATTTATAACTCTCTTTCCAATAATAATAATTCCGTTTTGAATGATCTCGGCAACTACGATGACAACATTTCCGACTTCAAAAATCGCAAAAGACCTCGCGCTGTTCTGAATAATATTTATTAACGTTTCAATATGTCGTGTCAATATGAGCAATGCCTTTTAGTAAATATTTTTATGGTAAAATTCTATATTATTATTGTATATGTTAGACTATATTCTATGTGTGTCCCTTGGAAGGGGGCTGTGTGTGGTCTCCGCACCTGACCGGATGGGTCAGAACTGGGGATGAAGGGGATATATGTGGAAAGTATTTTTAATTGGCTGGGGCCATAAAACACTTTGAGGCCAGATGGTCAAGAAATCAGTTGATCACGACGGGGACTTGGATTTATGGACGGAGGAGCGTCTGCCCAACGGATATAGACTCTAATACGGTGTCGGCAATCGCCTCCCCTGAAAATTTGAAAAAAAAAAAAATTGGAATTGTCGTGTCAATATGAGCAATGTCTTTTAGTAAATATTTTTATGGTAAAATTCTATATTATTATTGTATATGTTAGACTATATTCTATGTGTGTCCCTTGGAAGGGGGCTGTGTGTGGTCTCCGCACCTGACCGGATGGGTCAGAGCTGGGGATGAAGGGGATATATGTGGAAAGTATTTTAATTGGCAGGGGCCATAAAACACTTTGAGGCCAGATGGTCAAGAAATCAGTTGATCACGACGGGGACTTGGATTTATGGACGGAGGAGCGTCTGCCCAACGGATATAGACTCTAATACGGTGTCGGCAATCGCCTCCCCTGGAAAGTATTTTAATTGGCAGGGGCCATAAAACACTTCGAGGCCAGATGGTCAAGAAATCAGTTGATCAAGACGGGGATTTGGATTTATGGACGGGGGGGAGTGTCTGCCCAACAGATATAGACTCTAATACGGTGTCGGCAATCGCCCCCCACCACCACCGAGAATGAACTATAAAATGGAGGTGATGGACATCGCAAGAGGACAGAGAGAAAGAAAAGAGACGAGGAACGGAGACTCCGGAGCTTGAAGGAAGGTGCCTGAGCGAGGCTGAGAAGGTTGTACACCACCAGCGCAAAATATAGAGATATAAACTGGGAGTTTGACGGCGATTCGGAATGACTGGCTGCTCTGGCATACTTCTATGATTTCACTGGTGAACCCCTGGCAGCAGCGTGACTTGAAAGAAGAAAGTATACAATCCAAGCTACATTATCAAGTCAAGTTTCCCTTGGTCTCCTGCTGACACAAGAGCCCCATGAGCGGTTGGACGGAGCACCCTTGCTGCCAAGACTTTGATTTATGGTGCGTATAGAGCATTATTATCACTAATAACATTAAAATTAACAAAGAAAAAAAGGAGCCCTTCTTCCCCAGCTGTAGTGGCAAATTATGAAACTGTAAGGTCAATCACCTTGTTATTATATTATTGAACTTTAATTTAGAATTGCAAGCAACTGTATAAGTTATATTTTATTTAAGGCATTGTCTGAATTATACTTTTATTGATAACATTAATTAAATGACTTTAATTTCAAGCTTACTATTGTAAATATCAATAAATACATTTTTGTTTATATTTTAAATTATGAAATTTTCGTCTGTGTGTTATTTCATGTGTGTTTCCTTTTCCAACTTACATAAGTCTCTGAAGGCATGCGAATTAGTTGATTTAAAATGTGGTATGGGTTATTGCGGAATTTCATAATGGTTATCGTGTGTTAAGTAAACGGTGTAGGTAGTTGTTTATAGGATCGGGTATTATTAAAATGTATGTTTAAAAGTAAATGACAACACCACAAATATCCTCCTTTCCGAATGACCATGCAATTTCTCCACTGAGTCGCAATTTCCCCTCAATCGTGTTGGTTTGTTTCTATATTTTTTTTTTTTTTTTTTTTTTTATTTATTTTTTTTTTTACCTTCTTAAAAATTATAATAATAATATAAAAAAATATACATATGCATAATTTTTTTTTATTAATTAATAAAAAATATTAATAATAATTAAGTTTATTTTTTTAAATAAATTAATAATATATATATATATATATATATTATTAATTTATTTAAAATAAATTTAATTTTAGATAAATTTATTTCTTTTTGCCTTGAATTAGCAAAAAATTCTGCGTTAATCCTATCGCCAGTTTTAATGGATTGAAAATTAAAGAAAATTTTGCTTTTATTTTAATGAAATTACTGCTTCTTCTGGCAATTATTTACATTGTGAATTTTTTTTTTTAACTTCACATTTGCGGTTACCAGAAAAGATATTTCTTTCGAATTAATTAGCAATTTACCACATATTGTTTATATTAGTTAAGTATAAGTTCTATTCTTGGCAAGAGCTGCTTAGATGTTTGGCTAGATCTTTGATTGTTTCTTCAATTTCATTAAAGAACTCTACTCGTTGTTAGAGTTCGATAAAATAAAATAAAGGTTGTATAATAGTTGTGCAAATGTGCTGGCGGCAATGGAATAGTTTGGTTTGTCGCTCTATGGTCATCTTGTGCACACTTTAGGCGAAATAGACCGTGACCTACAGTTTAACGTGGATTCCGAACCCCCAACAAACATCCATGCCACCACCAAGATTCGAAACTGAAGACTTCTGTACCAACGGCCAGAGAGCTAGCCAGTTTTCCATCAGGTCGTGCAATGGAATAAGTGACGGGCAAAGGGCGTACCGATTACGGAGTTCCTATGTGATTTTAAGAACCACGAAAACCTCCACGTCTTAAAGTGAGCTACAATAGATGCAAAAAATGAAGTTGCTTAAATTTAAATGAATAATAATATTAGAAATAAAATAAAAGAATTTTAGAAAAACATATCCTGCTTGAGAACAATTAAAGCAGAAGATTGAAAAAGCAATTAGGTGTCAACATTTAAAATTACATGTAAAACAATATGAAAATAAATTAAAAATCAAAAGATAGTGCAAATAAACTAAAAATCAAAAGATAGTGAAAATAAAATAAAATTACATAGAATGATAAAAAAAAATTACAAACAGGTTCCATAGTCAGTCAGCAAAGTGGCAATTACAGAAGGTCAAAATCGTCACCAAACACAACAGCTCAAAGTACAGGTTAATTTTTTTTAAGTTTTCAGGGGCACCAACAGATAGCGTCATCCTGGTGGTTACAGTTATCAAAAACACCCAACTGATGTTGGGGTAAAAAAGTCAGTTTTTTAATCTTTAGTTACATTAAAAACAAAATAAAAATTGTATATTGAAGGGGTTTTTTTTGTTGTTGTAATGCAGCTGGCAAACACTTAGACAACTTGGTCTTGGATGCCTTTAGGCAAGCGCTGCACAGACGTTACTCACTTTGCATTACCCATATATATATATACATATATGGGCCTGAATGGCCGAGTGGCTAGCGCTCTGGCACTCGGTACCACAGGTTTCGGGTTCGAGTCCCGTCGGTGCCATGGACGTCTGTAGTGGTTCGGAATCCACTTTAAACCGTAGGTCCCGGTCCTAATAGGATTGTAGAGCGTTGCGGGGGCGTTGTTACCCTGTGTCTGTATCTTCAAAGTTACACGCGCCCCCTGGGAAATGCAAAGTGAGTAACGTCTGTGCAGCGCTTGCCTTAAGGCATCCAAGACCATGCCGTCTAAGTGTTTTCCAGCTGCATTAGAACAAAATATATATATATATACAGTAGAATCTCTTTAAGTCGAAAAACTCGAATAAAATTTTTGTTCCCTTCTCTTCAAGGCCCAAAACCTCCATGACTCGAAATTTCCACTCTCTATATGTCGAAATAATTAGTGAATCCCAACAAGCCATTTTGGTATATATTTTTCCTCCGTAACTCGAAAAAAAAAATTGGACCTCTGCATCTCAAACATTAGCAATGTTTGATTTTACAACCTTCACAACTCGATCATTTGAAACTAAGTAACTCTGTTACGTCGAAACCCAGGTCCCCCTGTTTAGGGGAGGTCAACGCCCTATGCCCAGAAAAACACCCTGTCTGTGGGGGTGTCTGGCAGGCCAGGAGCCAGAGAGAGAAAGAATGTAAGTAAAGGGAGTTGAGCAACTGCGACCAAAGAGAGAGATCGTGTAGCAGTGCATCTTCGAGCATGATGGCTGCATAATTAAAAGAGTTAAACTTCTGTAACCAACGAGAAAGGTTGCGTGTGGCAGTCCGTCCATGAGTGCGATGGCTGCATAAATAAATGAGTTCAATAAGTGTAACCCCAGAGAGATGTTGTATGGGCAGTTCATCTTCGAGTTTGATGGCTGCCTAAATAAAGGAGTTTTATTTACTTACAGTCCACTGTGTCGAATATTATTGGAGTTTATTTGTATGTGTGAGCTATCGAACATTTTGGTCCAGTCTCGCGGAGACGGATTAGTTGAGCATTGAGATAGAGTGATCCATTGGATTTCCACGAATCGTTGGCTGCATTCTACCATGAGTTCGGTAGGTGAAGTTTTAATAGTTCTAAAGTGTTGGACATTTAGCTTGATTTAGTATATAGTTGTGTTATTACTAAAGTATAGTGTCTTTATTGTGGATATTGCCTAATTAGCATGGTCGTTGTTTAGTTTGAGTTTTTATGTGTTAGTTGCCTTTGTTTGTTGTGTTAATTTAGGTTAATTAAGGTGTTGAATTAGAGTGTTTAGTTTGACAGGTTTTGTTAAGTTCTGCAGTGCATTGTTTTAGTGGAATTTAAGTGAATAAACAATGTCTGTTGAGTTAAATCTAAAGAAGGATGAGCTAAAAGAGGTAGCGGAAGAGATGGGCTTAACCATTCCAGTCAATGCTAGAAAAATAGACTTGATTGACTTGATCAAATCCAGTCATGTCTATAGAAGCAGGATTGAAATAGTGCGCAATCTTGTGGATGATGTTTTAGAAGAAAGGAGGGAAAAGAAAGAAAAATTCGAGAGGGACAAACGAGTACGTGAAATAAATTTAGAGATAGAGAAAATTCATTTGGCCAAACTTGAAAAAGAGTTGGAACTTGTAAAATGGAAAAAGGATTCAGCTAAAACTTTCCAAATTAACTATAATAAAGGAGTGAGTGATGACTCTTTGTCTTCTTCAACTGAAGATGAGTCATGTCCCAATAGTTTAGATTCTTCAACTTCTAATAAGAAAAATGTTACTCCATTATCAGTTGTGAAGCCAACATCAAACGTGTGTAATCTTACTCCCCGACCATTTTCCAATGTTTATAATTCAAGTTGTTTTGCGTCAAAGACTTCTGCACAGCAAAACAGTGCAAAAACTGACAATGCTCCAGAAAAAGGTGTTTCTAACAAAGTCAGTACAAAAGAGAATTTGAACGAATCCAAGAAATCAAGTGATTCAAACAGCAACACTTCTCTCCACCAAACTCAAACCTCTCATATTCCCTCAACAACATCATCTGTGTTAGAAGCAAGTAAAGAGAAACCTAAATCTATTGAGTCTCGCAGTGTAAAACCTGTAGTTCCTTCTAAGCCTGCATTACCTGTAAAGCCTATGATTTCTAATCGACCACGTACTTCTGTGAAAGAAAATGATATTGAGGAGAGAGAAATAGAAAATTCAAATCTTATTCTTCAGAATACTGTGTTTGGCTTTGTGGTGTCTGGGTGCAGCACCACAGGAAATGTAAATAGAGAGCATTGTGGACTATCCACAGATATAGTTGATTTTCCATTGAGAAAAATTGGGCCTGTAGAAGGGTTTGAGAAATTGGAATTAACAAGTGATAGTGAAAATTCTATATGCGAGAAAATAATTGAGGAAAAAGTACCAGATGCTACTTATTCAACTCATCATGGCGTTTACCGGCCTGAGAAATTACGAGTATTTAATTGTTCCTCAAAGACCTTGAATGGAGCTACTATCAACGGATCAGAGATAAGAGTGGACCCATCCCGAGCTGGTGGAGTTAAACGAGGAGACCGTGGTGATGGAGACATCCGTGGCAGTAAAGATGGTGGCTATTCCAGTGGAGATAAACGAGGAGACTGTGGAGGAGGAGAATACCGTGGAGTCAGAGGAGATGCTTTCCGTTATGGAGGAGATAGAGGAAGCAGATATGGTAAACCATCATATGGATGTGGCGGAGTCTATAGGAGTTCAAGCTACAGGAGCCGTTCAACTATGGGACCGTCGAAGAAACAGAGGTGGCTGGTAAGGGAATATGCCCTGAACGGCAAATGCCATTGCCGAACCTCAACTGTTCGTGTGAGAGTATAACATCTGTTACAGTTGGTGTTTAATATGCTTCAATGGTCTTCAACGTTTAATTTTGAGAATTCATCAACTACCTTTGTGAGTGTGCCTTGAAGCTTAAGACATCTAAGTAGTTTATTGGAGTGATTCGAAATCAAGTGATTAAAAGACTTTCGTGCTCATCAGAGTTGCTACAATTCATCGATTGTCATCTGATTTCCAGTGATACCACATTAGGTGAGACCGAGTTCCTGGCTGGAGAAAAGTATCCTGATCAACCGATCCAGATCCTTGAAAACAGGACGAGAACTTTTCTGAACTGAGTGATCCAGTGTTGGTGAGAACAAATTGTTTATGAAACAAGTGACTGAAATTTCATGAACTATTTATTGAGTTTAAGTAATAATTATATAAAAGTTTAAGTATTTAAGTTACATATTTAGATTTATTAAAAATACCAAGTGTTTGTCATTTAAATTAAATTATTCAATTGATAATTTATTTATATTGATAATTTATATATATTATTATTGTTTAGTTATTCATGCATGATAGAAATTAATATTGCTGAGATATTTCTAGTAAAATCTATTCAACAAGAAAAGTTTTCAAAAGTCTATTGAAAGATAAGAAACTTATGTCGAAGAGTAAATTAAAATCTTTAAATCCCTTTTTAGATTTAGATGGAATCTTAAGAGTAGGTGGACGTTTGAGTAATGCGGAATGTAGTTGTGATAAAATACACCGTATAATTTTGCCTAAAAATCATGCATTTACTGAGATGTTAATTTCTTATTACCATATAAAATATTTTCATGTAGGATTATCTGCTCTTTTGTGTCATGTACGTGAGAAATTCTGCCCTATAGGTGGAAAATCTATTTGCAGAAAAATAGTGCATAAATGTGTTATTTGTTTAAAGTAAAACCTATAGTGTCAACACAATTAATGGGTAGTTTACCAAGAGATAGAGTTACCTTGAATTATCCATTTAGTGTTTCAGGAGTAGATTTCTGTGGACCATTTTTGGTTAAAATTGGTAAACAAAGAAAGAGTATTGTGTGTAAAATGTATGTATGTTTATTTGTTTGTTTTGTATTTAAGGCAGTGCATATTGAGATTGTTTCTGATTTATCATCCGAATCCTTTATAGCTGCTTTAAAAAGATTTATTGCACGTAGAGGCAAATGTGCTAAATTATACTCTGATAATGCAAAGAATTTTGTAGGTGCGAACAGAGAAATTCAAAAGTTTCATGAGTTAGTTATTAATCCTGATATTGAGTTACCTTCATATTTATGTGAAGAAGGTATTGAATGGAAATTTATTCCCCCTCGAGCCCCAAATTTTGGTGGTCTCTGGGAAGCGGCCATTAAATCATTTAAGTTTCATTTTAGAAGAGTAGTTAAAGGTGCTAGTTTAAATTATGAAGAGTTTTTAACTATATGTATACAAACTGAAGCAATTTTGAATTCTAGACCATTGAGTCCAATTTCTACTGATAGTGATAACTTCGAAGTTTTAACTCCAGCCCATTTTTTGATTAATCGATCAATGAACGCTATTTTAGAGCCTAATTTAATTGATTTAAAAGATAATAATCTTAATAAGTGGCAAAGGGTAACTAAAATAGTTCAATTAGTGTGGAAAAAATGGCACCGTAGCTATTTAAGTGAATTGCAACAAAGAAATAAATGGGTCTTTGAAAAAGACAATGTAAACATTGGTGATTTAGTGCTATTGGTTGATGATAATTTACCTACTTACAAATGGTCTCTAGGCAGAATAATTGATATTTATTATGGTGTTGATAATAAAATCAGAGTACTTAATATAAAAACCCAGAGTGGAATTTTTAAGAGACCAGTATCAAAAGTGTGTGTTTTGCCTATGCCAGAGTAATTTCCTTTAGAGTACTTTTATTTATATTCATGGTATTATGTTTGTAATTTGTTTAAATTTAGTACAATGTATACATATATATATTCATTTTTTCAATGACTTATTATATGTTTAGAATTGTTAATTTTGTATGTTAGAATGATTTATTGTATATTATTGAATGTTTAGTAAACATATCAATGGGTGGCGGTATGTTACGTCGAAAACCAGGTCCCCCTACTTAGGGGAGGTCAACGCCCTATGCCCAGAAAAACACCCTGTCTGTGAGGGTGTCTGGCAGAGAGAGAGAGAAAGAATGTAAGTAAAGGGAGTTGAGCAACTGCGACCAAAGAGAGAGGTCGTGTAGCAGTGCATCTTCGAACATGATGGCTGCATAATTAAAAGAGTTAAACTTCTGTAACCAACGAGAAAGG
Organism: Caerostris darwini; assembly: GCA_021605075.1. Taxonomy (NCBI): domain Eukaryota; kingdom Metazoa; phylum Arthropoda; class Arachnida; order Araneae; family Araneidae; genus Caerostris; species Caerostris darwini. The sequence goes on along the minus strand of BPLQ01007901.1, from coordinate 65,339 downwards.
TTGCGTGTGGCAGTCCATCCATGAGTGCGATGGCTGCATAAATAAATGAGTTCAATAAGTGTAACCCCAGAGAGAGGTTGTATGGTCAGTTCATCTTCGAGTTTGATGGCTACCTAAATAAAGGAGTTTTATTTACTTACAGTCCACTGTGTCGAATATTCTTGGAGTTTGTTTTATGTGTGAGCTATCGAACAAACTCTATAGCTCGAAGAAAAATAAGTTACCGACTTTAAGGATTTGCCGACAATGCACGTCATTGTTTCTTAGAAAACAATGCATGAGTATACAGTAAATAGAATAAAAAATTCTATGAAATATTCTTATTATAATTCTTATTATTGCTATTGATTTCATTTGAATTCTAGCGAAGCAAATCTTTTGTTGTCGATTGTAAAAATATCAGAAGTAGTTTGGTTCTACTGCAATACACATCTATTTTAACTGCAGTATACGAATAATATTGTTAAAAAATGAGTGTTGTGAAACGTAGACTGAAAACTTTGACTCTCGCTGAAAAGTTTGAAGTGCTTAAAGCTGTGAAGAGTTGTCAAAAGAAGAAAGACGTTGCTGAACAATTTGGTCTAACAATGAGTACTTTGTCAATAATAATAAAAAGCGAATCGGACATCATGAAAAAAATTGAAAAAGGTCAAAATTTGTCCTGCAAAAGACAACGAATTGCAGAATTTCTCGGCTTGGAGGAGTGCTTACTTAAATTGTTTCAGCATTGTCGGAGCCAAAACATCAGTGTCAGTGGACCACTGTTACAAGAAAAAGCCGAAATGCACTCTAGAAATGTTCAAAAGAAGATATGAACTTGTTTTCAAGAAAGTTTGTGGAGAAAGTACAAGTGTCAACACTGAAACCTGTGACAAATGGAAAAGCGAATTGCAAGGCTTGTTACTATCTTCAATGCTAACTCAAAATAAGTTAGAAAGAATCTAAACCTCTACAAATCGAATATTTCGTTACAAAATCAGCGTAAGTCGAAATCCTTCATAAGTCGAAAACTCTATAACTCGAATTATTTAGCGTATCCCTTGAAGTTCGACTTACAGAGGTTCTTCTATATATATAAATATATAATATATATGTGTGTGTGTGCGTGTGTGTAGATATGCATTAAAGAAAAAGAAACTTTTGTCAAATATTACTTATTATTATTTACTGAGTAATCGAAAACTTTGTATCTAAACAGAATAACTTTTAACGTATAACGTATTTTACTATGGAAAGCAACCATTAATATGTTAACTACTTGCAACTTTTATTATAAATTGTCATTTAATTAAAAAGTAAATTGTCATTCTAAGCCCACGAGCCCATATTAAAAAGGAACAAAGCACCCGTATAAAAACGTCTACAGTCATATGAGACTGAGACCTACGGCTTGGATTCGAACCACTACAAACATCCATGGCACCGCCGTTCGAATGTGGCACCGAGCGCCAGAGCGCTTCGGAATAATATAATTTTAAAACTCCATTTTGTTGAAATATAGCCTGTTATTTAATGAATAATGAAAACTTGTATTGAAGTAGAATAACTTTCATATTTTTCTATGGAAAGCAGCCATTAATAAGTTAATTACTTGTGACCTTTAGGATAATCATTCTAAATATTGAAAAACAATGAAAGTAAAAATGTGTTTGCAAGCCTTCGAATCGTTTGGTATATAAATTAAAAATCCTTATTGTTGAAAAATAACCATCTTATTGTAATTCAAATTTAAATTTAATTAAAAAACGGACTAAACTTACATGAATAATTAATATCCTTTTACTTTCACTTAAATTTGAAAACTTGAAATTGGGTGAAAAAGTTAAAAGGAATTTTTTTGGATGTTGTTCGATTTATCTTTTTCAAAAGCTCTCCTGGAAAGGAAGATCAATTCTTTGCCTCTTTTGAAGCATGGCAGCTCAGAAAAGTGGCGTAAACTTTGATCGATATAGTCATTCCACTTTGACAAAGCACAATTGCATGGTTTGTTAGTCATTTTGATTGCGACAATGCACATTTGGGACAGAGTTAGCATATTCTACTTAATGGTGGGGACTTATTTCGTTTTTGCTCCACTTCTATATTGCCAGTAGAGATTGCAATACCGGTGTACCGGGATACCGAATACCGGTATTTTGAGCCATTTGTACAATTTTGTAATACCGGTATTCACAAGTTTAAACACTTTTTTTCGGTATTTACTGGAAATTTAGAATTCTTATTAGTGAAATTCTTATTCTATAACAAATTCTTATTCTATTCTCCACAAACCTATCCACATTCAAAAGAATTCGGTACAGTTATCGAAGATTATGATAAAAAAAGTGAAAAGGAATTGTCTCTTGAACAAATATTAGAATTGTCGATAACTAAAAAAATTTCAACAAACCAAAATACAATACATAAATCAGCTGTATCCAAAACATTGAATTTCGATTAAAACATTCTGATTTATTTGAAGAGGAGAGATTTAAAGGTAAATACTTGGAAAAAGTATATCGCGCATTGCCAACAGTACCACCTACTAGCTAGCGTAGATGCTGAAATAGCGTTTGAGACAGCTGGTCATTTTTGCACAAAATTACGTTACAGGCTTAATGCTAGTACAATTGATGCATTATGCTTTTTAAGATCAAATTTCAAAAATTTGTAATTGTAGCACAGACTGAATAGTGATATTTACACTTTTTTGTGATTTAAATAAATAAGATGTTCCTTTACTTTTTGTGATTCATTATATACTTTTATAATTTATAAGTTACAATTTTTTTTGTGATATTTACATTCTCTAATAAAACTGGCAAATAAAACAAAAAAAACACCTGTGTTTTCTTTTTTTTTTTTTTTCTAAACTTTCTATTACCGGTATTAAAACCGGTATCCCGGTATTAAGATCCAAAAAATACCGAATACCGGTATTGAACTTTTGGTTCGATATTACAATCCTTAATTGCCAGTAAGTGTTTTTTTATGTATTCCTCAATTATTTTATTTTATGAAAATAATTAATTAAAAATAATTCCACCGAAATAATAAAGTACCATACTCGACAATTTATAATATATTCCCAGCTTCGAAAGTGATTACGTTTCAATGTCTGGTGAAATTCATCAGGGATTTGAGCTACAAAAATAGAGAGTTTTTGCATACCGTACGTTAGTTACCGTAGGACGTCCGTTAGCTTTTTCTCCCAAGCGCGCATGCTCATAGGAAACATTAGTACAGATACACATGCGCGCTAGGGAGAAAAAGCTAACGGACGTCCTACGGTAACTAACGTACGGTATGCAAAAACTCTAGTAATACTATAGTACAGAAACAAATCGCGGTATTATTTTTCATAAATTTTAAGTTAAAGTACTGTCTCTTAGAAAATTCTTCACATACCATTACAATTAAGCTGTTTTCTCATATTAAAACTACTAGTTAGAAGCGATTTGTTAAATAACGTACGTATAGGATTAAGAATGTTGCAGTGTCTGTTGGCACTGAAATTGTCTGTAAGGATAAAAATAACGTACAATAAATATACGTACTTTAATAACGTAGAATATCGTAGACGTAATTACGTTATTCTTATCCCTATACATAACATTATTTAACAAATCACATCAAACTAGTAGTTTTAGTATAAAAAAACAGCTTAATTGTAATTTGAAGTTTATGAGATTTAGAGCAGTAGATAGGATACGACATGACATGACACGACTACGATATGATATATGATATGACATGACATGGCTATGATATGATATGATATGACATGACATGACAAGACTATGATATGATATGATACGGCATGACATGACATGACTACGATATGATATGATATGACATGACTATGATATGATATATGACATGACATGACTATGATATGATATATGACATGATATGACTATATGATATGTTATATGACATGACATGACTATGACATGACATGACTATGATATGATATGCTATATGATATGACATGACATGACTATGATATGATATATATGATATGACATGACATGACTATGATATGATATGACATGATATGACATGACTATGATATGATATGATATGATATGACATGACATGACATGACTATGATATGATATGATTAACAATTAGCATATCAGTATACTATGGCACATCTTTTCCGTTCGTTGGCTCATAGTTCACTGCACCCTTTACTTTAAACTGTCTTTGGTACCAAAGTAGTGGCACTCTCTAGGAAATAGCTGCCTGATGGCCAAGTGGTTGGCGCTCTGGCCTTTAGTGACCCAGACTTCAGGTTCGAATCCTGGCGGCGGCATGAATGTTTGTGAGTGGTAGGAATCCACTTTAAGCTGTAGGTCCCGGTCTAATAAGCTTTCGGATGCACAAGATGACCGTAGAGCGACAAACCAAACCAAGTCTCTAGAAAATGAAGCATCATCTGATTGTCATGACATGAAGTCGTCAACTGGATTTTGATGTCGTCTAGTTGGAAAGAATGTGTAACATACATGGGGTCTCTATTGCCTTCACACACAAATATATATATAATTCTTTTGTACGTATGTTTGCCACTGAATACCTCCTAAATGTCTGGACCGATTTCGATGAAATTTTTTGTGTGTGTTTGACAAAGCATGGCGAATGTTTTTAGGCCTTTGTTGTCAGTCGACACCAGAGGGTGCTGCAGTATATCCACTTCTATATCGTTCAACTAATAACTATGAAAATGGGTCGTAATGTGCATTCGAGTATGCAAAATAGGTTCGCGCACTCAAGTGAATAGCGCGAATGTGACTTGCCACCAGAGGGTGCTGCAGCATTTCATCTCATAGACCGTTCAGACGATATCCATGAAAATGAGGATGCACATATATTGGAACATGGACAATATAGTCGCGATACGTCATTTTCTACAATGCAATATTTTACTTTTTGGCAGTACAACGCAAGCCAGATTCTGCTGGTATATATATATATACACTCAAGAGGCAAAACATTAAGACCACCTGTCAATAACGAATTGGTCCACCTTTGGCGCGCAATACAGCTTCAACCCGCCTTGGCATGGATTAATACCACGACTTAATACCAGTTAAATACCACTTCCACCTGATCACGTGCCTTCCACGACCTCCAGGCGAGTTCATTGCAAAATGTAGGGGTGGTCATAATGTTTTGGCTCTTGAGTGTGTATATATATATATATATATATATATACACACACACACAGACACACACACATACACACACACACACATATATATATATATGTATATATATGTATGTATATATATTATATAATGTGTGTGTGTTTGAAATATATGTGAATCATTGTGAGTTGAAAAGAAAATTCCATGCCTATTTGAATTAAAGTATATTTATGTCTTTAAAAAATAAAAGTAAATAATTGGTTAAAAATATAAAAGATTCGTAACATTTTTCTTCGGTTTGTGTCTGGTATTCTTCAAAAATGTTATTAACACTTATATGTTAAATCTTTCAATACAATTAATAGAAATTAATCTAGGGTAGAAAATTTTATACTATTATCGTTTCTAAAAAGAAAAGTGTGATGTTTAAAAAAAATCTCAAAACAGAGTTTTGGTATAATAAAATTTTTAATGAATTAATAATAAAAAGTTGTAACATATTGGTAAAAAAATATAAATTGATTTAGATGAAATGAAATTAAAAATTGATTTAACAAATCACATTAAAAATAAAGTGCATAAGAATCCTAGGATAAAGAATTGGGCCGCCGTGTTTTTTTCCTTTTCATTAAAATATTTATTATAAAAATTAACAAATAAAAACGTTTCCCTTTTTACATTTGATTCATGCAAAAGTTTTAAGAAAATCAAGTATTAACCAAAGATAGAAATATCAATATTTTAGAAATTTATTATTTATATTGAGAATATGAATAATAAATTTCTTAATGAAACCACATCTACTTCTTTGAAATTCATATCATTAAAATATTTTCATGAAATGTTTGAAGGAAATTTTTTTATCTCTTTAAATGTTTTTATTTAAAAAATTTTAAAGAAGAACTAGCTTTAGGATTTAATACCTTTTTAGTAATTAATTATTAGCTTATAATTTGTTAGTAAATATAAATTATTTATGTAATAAATTAAATTTTTAATTATAATATGTAAATAATATGAAAAATGCATCCATTTTTAATTAAAAGATAATAATAAATAATTTATTCTCATTAATAATTAAGTAATAATTTTTAAGTATGTCTATTTTGTTATTTAATTTATTGAAGTATATTTTCATATTTTATTCTTAAACATTGCAAATAATAATTTTTTTAAAAATTTTATATTTTTAAGGAAACAAAAAATTATTCTGACCCCATTTTATGTATTTTTTTGGATTTCTATTAAAAATTCAAAGAAATTGATTTAATGAAAAAAGTGAACTATTAACGAAATCTTCCTTTTTTTTTGTTAAGATTTAGTGAAATATTTTATTTGGAATAAAAAAACCCATATAGTTCAATCTCATGTTAGAAATAGTTATCACAGTTTCTTATTCGTTCCATTTCATACATTACTTATCAAAAATAATTTTAATATTGGAATTGGTGTCTTCCATAAGTGCATTTAAATAGCTTGAATCCTATGAAAAACTAAATGGAAAGAATTCTGCTGCACCATATACAAAAAATATATTTCGAAATCTACGCAGCATCATAAATTTTGAAAAGATCAAATATAGTAAGTAATTATACAATTCGTGTTCTTTTATAGATCAAAATAAGTTCTGGCATAATGTAAGCATATTTTTGTATAAATAAAGTAAATTTCAGCACATTATGATGTTGACATAAATGCGCACTATTTTCACGACCAGCGAACATATATGCATGTACGATTACAATGAAAAGAACTTATTCGCTTTAAAGGAACCGACATGATGCAGCAAAGATAAAATGTTCAACTGTAAAATGTTTTTCACACTCATAAAGTTATTGCAGCATCATTTTCTTAATTCATCAACTGTTTGAACAAAAGAAGATTAAAAAGCATGTGCATGTGAATATAAATTTTCAGTGATTTCTGTGTCATAAAATACGCCATTTTTTTACCAGCAATGAAAATAAAAATACATAAAAAAATTTTTAGTGTGTAATATGTTTCCAACAATCTGAATTATTGTACAATGTTTGCTACCTGCCTGCAATTTATGATACAAATTTTTCAACACGGCGCCATTCATCTGGACATCTCTGAATTAGAATTTGTTATAAATGTGTGTTTTTATTTTGACCAAAAACGGCTTCAAAAAAGATTATTGCATTTAAGAAAATCTGTCTTGACATAATGGTAGAGTAAACAATACATGACATGAAAATGCGGAGAGAAGTTTGTTTAACCGCTGACGAGAGAATCATCGGATGCAAAAAATCTGGAGATAAATTTTTTGGTCCATTGGTGAGAAAATGTAGATATGCATATATGAGAAGATAAGATTCTGGTATTAGAAAATAATAAACATAAGGTATTATTTTTACAGTCTATCTACGAAGTTTATCCTCTATCTAACAAAAGTTTTTAAACGATGGGTAAATCGCCAGGAGCTCAAAAGCATGTGAAGAAAAAAATGTCTTTCCTTCAATGAGGATGAGAATAAACACATTCGTAGATATAGAGAAAGACTTTCAAATTGAGGTGCTTGCCATGGGGATGGAAAGTCTGGCATCGTATCAGCATTTGGGTTTCAGGACCTCGGGAGTATGTAGAGCAAATTGTTCCAGAAGTACTTCTCGCCCCAAGTGAGGTAGGTGGTGCTGTTCAGATAGAGCTGGATCTCCTCTGGTAGCTCATCTTCCTCGGTCAGGTCAGGCAGTTTGATGATGATAATGTGGGGCACATGATCTTTCAGGGCCTTGACGTGGGCCACGTTGAACTCCAGAAGGCACCACTCGCTTTCCAGAAAATTTCTGGGGAAAAAAGGAATATCCTTTATGAGCATCGGTGGTCTAATATGCTATATAAAATCCACCTTTGAATCTCAAGGGCGGTGTTCATAGCAATGATTGTCTTGCAATGAGAGTAGATTGAGATAGGAAAGGCTATTTTACATCCATTTGGATTATCTGCAAAGACTTTTCTGTATATTTATTCGTACGATACAGAAACACAGTAGATTCATATGATACTAAATACAATATATATATTGTTCCTAGCAGCAAAGCAGACACAATGAATTTATAAATCAAACTATTTTGACAATTGTGTCGTCCGCTGTAAGATGAGATAGAGAGAGACATACTTAGAGAGCACGAGGACTGTTCTCTTGGAGCGCCCCACAGCTCTCTCGATGTTCTCTTGTATGAATTCACCCGGGAGGAAGTGCTTGTAGTGAACGCACAACCTGATATCCGGGTCCTTCTCTTCGATCACTGCAAAAGAAGAAAAAAGCTCTTAGAACAGGAAATTCGTTGAAGATTTGCACTACATGAAAAATTTTCAAACTAAATATAATTTATTAAAAAAAAAAAAAAAAAAAAAAAAAATCAGTGTTTTCTTTCAACTCCTAACACAGCATTTGCGGGACAACCTGCTCCCCAGGACAGTACATGAATCCCGGATACGGAGGACGCAAATGCAGCGCACCGACAGATCCTCGACTAAAATGTTTAAAGTCACTTTCATTGCTATTCCGACGGAATTACGTCATCAGCACACTTCCTAAAAAGAAATTTCTTCATGCTTGTTCGGATCAAACAAGACAAAAGTTACAGTCTTCTAACAAAAATTTCGGCAAAGTAAAACACCATTTAATATAATTAAACTGAATAAGATATGAATTCTATTCCATTTCATTGTTCTTCGAATATTTTTTTAAAAAAAAAGTGGGCCTCGTGTTTCACTTACGTATGCGTGTACCAGTAAGTTGATAGTTAGAGGGGCCTATTTAATTACTATAAAGGCCAACATACTCTTGTACCATTACATATAATCACTGAATTACATTGTTTAGAATGTCAACTATGCATATTAAAAAATTAAGTTAATTACATATGATCTGCTTTGTTAAAATACGTATAACATATTAATTTTACTGCGTATTTTTGTTTTGCCTCTAGTTTATCTTGTTATGACGATGAAATGTCTGCCAAGAATTCTGAAGAAGTTCTCGCATCCACTGATGTAATTCTATCTCGTTATTATTTCCATATCGGTATAGTCATACTGATGGTTTGATTTGGTTTGGTTTGTCGCTCTACGGTCATCTTTTTTGGGCTAAACAGACCGGGACCTTTAACGTGGATTCCGAACCACTAACGAACATCAGTGCCACCGCTAGGATTCCAACCTGAAACACCAAAGGCCAGAGCACTAGCCACTTGGCCACCAGGCCGCTAGTCATATTGATGAGCACAGTACTCATGATGTGCTGTTGGAAAAAAAAAGAATTGGAAAAAAAAGTATTATTAGTTTCAAAGAGATTAGGTTGTTGATTATAATTGTTCATGTATTGAGTGATTTGTTGTTAAAAAACGTCTAATATGTGGAAAAACTTAAAACTTGAAAAATGCACAGTTGTATCAGATTCAGATTAATGTCTTCTGCAATTATAGAAAGATAGCCATCAGTAACACTTCCAGCCTGCACCAAATTTTCATTGTTGGCAAATACAGAACAGATTTATAAATTCATATAAGCTGTTCTAGATGCTAAACAGAAAAGAAATCCATCAAAAGTAAGTGTTCGATATATAGCAGAAGCTAATCCTTGTTTTTTAATTTTAATCCTTGTTTTTTTCCAAAATACCTAGATTTTTTTTCTCTATGACGAATGTATAACAAAATTAAATGCAGTTATAATTCATGGACCTTCTATTTTGTGCACTAGCTTAAGGATGCGTGTGGTGCAGCTTAAGGATCCTGCTGGTAGCTTGCATTCAAATTAGTACTTTCCAATTTTTCAAATTAGTTCCATATTCAAATTAGTACTTTTTTAAAAATCTTTCTTCTTTATAACACACAATTGTGACAAAGGTGATCTTGAAAGTCTTCCATAAATCGTCCCTTCCCATCATTTCCATGAGTTGACGCACAGAAATGATAATGTCCACGGCATAATCGTATAAGCGAGAAATAACTCGACCCGCCTCCCTGGTGGGGGGCATACGAAGATGCATAATCGTATAAGTTCAAGTAGTTACAAGCGACCTGTCCGAAGGCTCTCGAGAAAACTTCGACATCATTTCTCGAGCGACATCGGCGTCGCCCCAGCAACCCCAACCCAGCGACAAAAAGAACCCGGCCCAAACGGCGCGCGCCCATGCCGGCCGAGCAAAAGTGGTGCTAGACTTCCCCAACGGAACCGACCAAACCATTTATTGAAACAAAGCACATACATAGTAACAACATACAAGAGTTACAAGATACATTTTGCAAGCAGTTACAAAAAGCATAATCGTATAAAGACATCAACTAAACAGTGGCACCCAATTATATTGTTCCTCCTTCATATTCAAGCAGCTTTCGTATGGAACTCAAGAGAGTTTTCTCAAATTTGTGAAACATATTCAAGACCAAATTGCGCAGGGATCGTTTTCGATTCATTTACTTTGCTTCAGAAATATTTGCCCTCAAATCTGTCGTACCTCAGCTGGGAGGAGCGAGCGAAGAACTCACCTTCTATTAGTTCCGGAATGACGAAGTCCTGGTCTTTGTGGCTGAAGGAGATGAAGGCGTCGAACTCCTTGTCCCTGTCGATGTCCTTCTCTTTCACCCAGGTCACTCCGTGTGAGTAGAGCCACACCTTCACGCTCCTCTCGTACCGCGTCCAGGCGATTATTACCCCGGCCACCGCCAAGAGAAAACTGCGAAGAAAAGATGAATTTATGTTCATTTTCCTTTCCAATCCAAATCGATTTGTCCAATCAAAATGCCTGAAGAAAGACGTGCTGTTAGAGCAGTTTCTCACAATTTCGAGAAAGAACGGTAGTCAAATCTGATAATTAATTTTCAATTTTTACAATCTAAGGAAAGTTGGGCTCGTTTATTCTCTTCGATTTTCAATCAAAGCTATATTTCAAAAACCGTCGTATTAAAACTGTAACTCTAAAAAACTCTGCAGGGCTAGCAAACAGAAAAAAAAATGCAGAAATGCAAATGAACTAATGTTAATACAACGCAGAAATGAAACAGGTCACAATGAAAATGTAAAAGTAGAAATTCAACTGATTAAAAAAAATTAAAAGCAAATAAAAAATGTAAATAAAAATAAACAGTTATTTACACATTTGAAAGAGACCTGAATGGTAGAGTGTCTAACGCTCTGGCTCGCGGTTCCATGGATGTTTGTAGTGGTTCAGAATCCAATCACCTCATAGTTATATTAACTTTTCTAAAGCTTTATACACTTTGCTCGTTTCAGCTCATTGGCACACACGGAGGAACCAGTTTCTCGGTTTCCGTTTCCCATTTCATCACACAAGTGCACTAACATTTCAAGGATCGAATTCATGGCTGACTTGCACATGCGCAGTACTTACTGAGAACCCCGAAAGCCACGGGGACGTAGAGTCCTGTGTAGTCCGGGCAGAGTTCCTGGTCCGTCAGCAGCCAGATGGCACGTTTAGCCATCCCTGGGCTATCGGGCATGTCAGGTCCGCAACGTGTCTCCCTCATGTCCAACACCTAGAACACGACATAAAAGAAAGACTTTATTCGCAGTGAAGAAGCAATTTCACATCCACGTAGAAGACACGAGGCTTCATTGGAAGATGTATGTCTGTTTCTTAACGTTTTTCAATTTTATAGTTTCTTAAATTTCTTAACGTTAATAACGTAGCTTAATTTTCTTTAATTTTATATACATATCTAACATTTTTATTCCCATATTTGCCGCATAACAAATAACAAACAAATTCCCAGCACAATCCAAATTCTAAACAAATTCCCCAATTTGCCCATTTTCAAAGTATTTTTAACACTCCTAAAATTGAGTTATAAAGATATGAGGCATTATTTCCTTACTGGGGTGAGGGGGAGGTAAGCGGTTCGTTCGAAACCTTACAATTTCAGAAAAACAGAAAATTTCTGTGTGAACTATAAATCTGTAAGCTCAGATTTTTCTTTCATGGACCTTGAAGAGAAAGTCACGAAGAACCCTACACTCTACAGTGGGACATTCCGAGTCATGATGGCACAATGCATGATGGAATTAATAAAAAAAAGTTGTAGCAAGATATTACATCTGATCTTTTAAAAAGTTTTACTTAAAAAGTGAATTCGTTTATTGGTGTAAAGTTTCGTTAACGCAATTTATCCATCATGTAATATTGAATGTAATTTCAATCTAATAAACAATTTATTACTATTGTTTTCCAATGAAAGTTCGTTTAAGGGAAAAAAGCATTTACTATGCAAGATTTTATCATGATTCATGATACATATGTGACTTTTATAACATAATAACGATCGGTTAAATAAGGAACCATTAATAACTAATTCATACAGAGTTCTTTTGTATACAAAACATTCTGCTATGTAAAGCAATACCTTTTTTTTTTCTTCTAATGCAGCCGGCAAATAGACCGTGAACTTCACCATAAGGGCTACACCCATATTACTCACTTTGCATAACTTGTGCTTGTTTGCATAAGTGTAACTTGATGGTAAGCTACGGACGCGGAGTAACAATCTAATAAACGGGCTTACTGATCCTGTTTTCAAATGAACGGGACCTACGGTTTAAAGTGCATCCACGGCAATGTTGGGATTTGAACCCGTTACCTGTGGTACCGAACGCCAGAGCGCTAGCCATTCGGCCATCAGGCCTTTGTAAGGCAACACATATAAGTTTAAAAAAAAATACTTTTGTGGTTAAAAGTATCTAGCAATCTATTGGTTCAATCCAAGTCACAAGATATGGTAGACGTCAGGATCAAAGTGAGCAACTCAAGCATCTTAGATCAGTTAAATTTAAGCTTAGAATCGAGAATAAATGCTAAAGCTTAGAATCGAAATGCACTTCGTATAGAAGCTTTGAGGACAAGGGATAGAGACAGGATAATTTCGGGGTCACTATGAGTCCATAAGCAGCTCTTTGATTTACCCCCTTTTCCTACCTAACTGAGTGTTAAGGAACGGCTAGTGTACACTAGTCCTCCATTAATTCTCTACATTGAGCAGAGGATATATTTTTAACTCGTTCATCTTAACTTCCTTTTATTCCATGATTTAATTTATTTTATCTATAGTCCTGAGCTATGGCTCTAACCCTTTTACTCCTTATAAATTCCAAGTTCTTTAATCTCTTTTAAGCAACAACCTTTTATGAAAAATTTAAATATCCTAATTAAGCAATAGGAGATATAGGGTCAACTCTTTCACTAGGTACACCTTCAATTAGAACCACCTTTGCCTTTGTCGGGGTCAGAAAGAATACTAAGACGGTATTGTGCCTACAAGTATGCGTGAAATATCAAAATGATTGTTAAAAATATAAGTAGAACATATTTACCTGAATTTATGGGAAGTTGAAGAAGAAATTGAAATCGATATATTAGCGTTAAAAGTAAAAATAAGGCTCTTTATTTAAAAAGGAATGTAAGGAAAATAAGGAATGTTAGTACTCACCAAGTTCGATTTCAAGAAGAGCCGTTTCTTGAAGTCGAGGGCGGCGCAGTCGCAGGTCCAGGGATTGTTGGACAGCGTAACCGTCGTCAGGAACTCCAGGGACTCGAGGAGGAAAACGGGAGGCTTCTGCATGAGGTTGTGGTCGAGAAAAAGGAACCTCGTTCGACTGGGAAGCCTTGCCTGTTCCAAAGACTGGATCTTGTTGTTGGAAAGTTCAGGCCCTCGATCTCGGCCTCGATGACGAAGGGCATTTCCTTATTGGCTCTCGGCAGGAAGATCTGGACAGTTCTGGAACTCTGGACGAAGAAGGGTGGCATTTTATAACATTAACCTGCTGTTGTTGTGTCAATATGAGCAATATATTTTTGTCAACATTTTTTTTTATTAAGATTAAAATTTTGTTTATAATTTATGTATAATTCATATGCTATGTGCGTCCCTTGGAAGGGGATGTTTGTTTGTCTCTGCACCTGACCGGATGGGAATCCGATATGTCCACCGGAGATGACCCATTTCCGGTGGGTGCAGGTCTCTTGCCACAGCTGGGGGTGAAGGGGATATCTCTGGAAAATATTTTAATTGGCAGGGGTCTTACAAAACTTCGTGCCAGATGACCAAGAGAAATAATTTACTAAGACTTTCAAGACTCTTGTTGTCTACTAGTACGCTGGGAATTTTATGGACGGGGGGGGTTAGTCTGCAGAACGGATATAAACTCTGATATGGTGTCGGCAATCGTATCCCCCCCTTCCGAAATTGAACTATAAAACGGAGGCGATGGACATCGTAGGGAGGAGAGAGAGAAAGAAAAGAGACGAGGTGGGAACTGTTCTCCGGAGCTTGAAGGAAGGTGGCTGAAATTAAAAACGAAGACGGGAAGATGATCGAGGCTGAGAGGGTTGTACCATGTCCAGCGTGAAATAGATGTATTAGACTGGGAGTTTGACGGTGAATCGGAGTGACTGGCAATCCTTGCATACTTGTCACGTATTCTACGAATTAACTGGTGATCCCTTGGCAGCAGCGTCATTTGAAAAAGAAAGTTGTACAAGACTTCCATGCTAACCGACTGAAAAGCATCAACTGATGTAAGTGACTTAATGCTTCTTATTATTGAACTGAAATTTTGAAATATATATATATATATATATATTTACAAAAAATATTGCTCATATTGACACAACACTAAGAGGATTCATAGATGGAATGGCATGTAAACCTGTTTGCGTATAAAAAGTACATCTTTCCAGTTACTGTTAGTTATCTGTTACTGTTATGTTTTATCTGTTTACTTAAAAACAATTAAATCATATTAAATGTTACTTAACCGAAAAGCTGTCAATCATCGCCAAATCATTTCCTTTCATACTCCCAAACTTCCTGCTTCGACATAAAGGAGAAGCAAATTAATGAAGTTTCTTTAAATGTGGCTTTTAAAGAAAGCACTGTTTTAAGACTTTTAAGAAAATGTCACATTAAACCAACTTTAAATTATATACACTCAAGAGCCAAAACATTATGACCACCCCTACATTTTGCAATGAACTCGCTTGGATGACGTGGAAGGCACGTGATCAGCTGGAAGTGGTATTTAACTGCTGCTGGAGAGTCTGAAGAATCATTTCACTTACTTCTGTGTGTGATGGGAAAGGCTGCGGATCTAAGCGACTTTGATAGAGGATAGATTGTAATGCCTCGAATGCTCGGAACAAGTATTTCCGAAACTGCAAACTGAAAATCATCGGTTGTTCGCGATCTACAGTTGTTAGTACTTATGCAAAATTGATGAATGACGGTGAAACCAGCAGTAGACGACATGGTGTTGGACGTCCACATGCTATCAAAGAAAAAGGTCGTCAGAGACTGTCTCGCATGGTGAAGCAAAACCGGAGCCAGACAGTGGCTCATCTGACAGCCCAATACAATGCAGGGCCAAGTAGAATAATATCGTAGCACACTGTTCAGCGGACACTGTTGGATACGGGGCTACGCTGCAAACGTCCCACTCGTGTGCCTTTGCTGACCAAGCGTCATCGCCAACTGCGCCTGCGCTGGGCCCGGGAACATCGTGACTGGTCCATGGATCAGTGGGAGAGAGTTGCCTGGTCAGATGAATCCCGGTTTGTCATTCATCACGCCGATTGCCGTGTCAGGATACGCCGTCTTCCAGGCGAACAGTTGCTCCCTCAAAGTACAGTAGGTCATACACAGGCCGGTGGTGGCGGTATTATAATTTGGGGGACGTTCTCTAGGGGTGTCTGGGACTCGTGGTTGTGGCAGAGCAGACCATGAATGCTACAGGGTATTTGAACCTCATTGCTGACCAGTTGCACCCTTACATGGCCTCTGTTTTTCCAGCTGGAAATGGAATGTTCCAACAGGACAACGCCGCTTGTCACAAAGCTAAAATTGTGTTGGAGTGGTTCCAGGAACATGATGCTGAATTCCAGTTAATGACCTGGCCGCCTAACTCACCGGATTTCAATCCGATAGAACACATTTGGGATGTTCTGGGACGGCAGCTCAGAGTTCAAAGACCACCAATTCGCAATATCTAGGATTTGCGTGACCGTTGCTTAAACATCTGGTATAATCTGTCTCCGGCCATCTACCAAGGACTTCTGGCATCCATGCCAAGGCGGGTTGAAGCTGTGTTGCGCGTCAAAGGTGGGCCAACTCGTTATTGACAGGTGGTCATAATATTTTGGCTCTTGAGTATATATATATATACATATATATAAAGTTGTATAAGTTATACAATCTTTTTATTTATTTATTTTACAGGAAAGAGCGTTGAGGTTTTCTTCAAATGTTTCTGAAAATCTTTAGTGCATGATGTAGATAAAGAAGATGTAGATTTTTTTAAGCAAACGGTTGCGGCATTTACCTGTTCTTCCGCGAAAAGTGATGGCAGATGGGTGAGCCCTGAGGAGCTGCAGTTCGCTAACATGAAGCGATCATTGGTACAGGAACATCGGCAGGGGGCAGGGCAGCTAGAAATGAAGGCTTGGGCGGTACCATTGTGAGAAAAGGTGCAAAGGTCTTCATCTGTTGTAAGTTCCTCTGATGAATTCAGGAACTGCAGGAAAGGTAGCATCTGGCAGTCGCAGTAAAAAGGATTGCCTGAGAAATAAATTCTTTTCTGTCATTAATGCCATTAAATTCAAAATATGAAGAAGGCAGCAATGATTTCCATGCTTTATTCGGGTCCACTCTTGTTTTCCTTCCACCATCACAAAGATTCGAACAGAAGTTCAAAGCGAAGTGCGGATTGCTGGAGGTTAAGGAGGCGAAAGACGATGGACGACTTTACCAGACGTTCTTCTTTGAGGGTTTACGAGGATGAATGTTCTAGGGAATCAGATCGAAGGTACAGTTTTGGAATGTACCGTAGGATTAAAGAATGATCTTCTAAAAGATCGTCGATATTGCTCTACACTTGCCGAATAGATTCAAGCTGTTTTGATCTAAACTTTAAAGAATTCCGAAATGGCACCATAGTTTTTGAGCTTCAGCTTAGTGCCATGAAGAGTGGCATCAAGACGTGTTTTATCCAAAGGATAAAACTCACATCAGTTAGACCCAGTAGACGCAAGAAAACCATAGTTTTTTTCCGTTTTAAAAATTTGTGATTGTAGCTCATCTTATTGAGAGAAGTGAACTGAAATGGATTCAGCAGCTACTACACAATTACACCTCATTTCATGGTACCTAAGTGAAATTCATGTATGGGACGATTAATCTACCATTCAACGGTGAAGAAAGCCGTTGAATTCTGAGAAATCTTTTCTGTTTAATTGCTCAATATTTGCGGATCATATGATCAAAATTGAGGGAAACTCCCATCAGGAAAACTGTGCATGCAAGACGCTTAAAAGGGCAATGATAATTTTCTTTAATTTACTCTTTTTCTGAAAACAGTAGTGAATAGTCACAGAATCAAAACTAAGTCATCTTGCACACTAACAGATCGATTTACATTTGGCATTGTGCATTATGGTATCAATCAATATTAGCTGGAGAAAATTAAATTAAATAATGAGATGACCTTACAGTCTTTTCATTAGAAATAAGAAATGTACTGACCTGCTAAGTAAAGATGCGTGAGTTTTGGTGGAATTTGATTGGTGGAAATGGTTCGGATCTGGTTGTTACTGATCGAAAGAGTTCTGAGTTTTGCCAGGGCGTGAATTTCAGAATCCAGCGTGGCTATTCGGTTCCCATCCAGATGCAGCTCTGTGAGAGTGCTCATGTTATAAAACTCACCCGGTGAGAAGACCTGGAGAGCAAAAAAAAAGTACTTTGATTTTGAGCTCACAAGAAAACTGTCATCATTGTATTTTATAAAGAGAAATATATTTGAATTACAGAATAATTTCACGCAGAACTGTAAATAATGACAGAGGTTCAAAATCGTTAATCGTACATTGCTTCATTCCTCAGTAGTGTGGAAAATGCTGGGATATGTCAGATGCTTTAGAGCCAGTCCTGACAGCTGTTAGTTATATGTGATCGCATGCGTTTAATCATCGCCCATTCAGAGAGTTTATTGAACATATTGGACTTACCACATTGCGTTGGCTTAGCTCTGGAAATGTTCAAAAGCGAGTTTCTGAACTGCGAGCAATCATTCATATTTCCTTGAATGAATGAATCACCCTCTGGCTGAGTTAAAAAAAAGGGTTCATGGGAGTTATCATTTTATACAAGTTTAACTAAAAGTATAAAAAAATTTAAAATTGCAAGGAGAAACCCAGCTTCGGCCTAATTTATACACACATCTTCAATCATTTCAACAAAAAAATTGGAATCAAAATATCAGCAGCGACTTCAAATGCTCATCAGTTAACTTGGAACTGTAAATATTTATTGTATAATTCCTTTTGAAAAATTTGTGAAAGATTTTGATGAAATTGCAAATTACATAAATATACATTTTTAAATCATTTTAACGCCGATCTATAAAATTTTGTCCCAGATTTTCAAATGAAAATTATTGATTTGCAGCGGAGCAATATTTTTAAAGAAAAATATTTTAATTCATCTCATTAGTGCTGTGATTTTATAAAGTCTTTCGCTCACATAGTTGTGTAAACTATTTGTCATTGTGAACGAAAATAGATGGCGCCACGACCAAGAGGCTCTGCCATAACTCCTCCTCCTGTAACTCCATATAAGGCGAATGCTTATACGGGGATGAAAAAATGTAACAGCAAGGGCAGAAGAAGGAACACGAGTGTGGTTGACGGGCAGTTGCTAAAAATACGTATTGTTGGAATGTGAATAAATACTTTATATATCAACTGAAAGTGTGCTTATTTATGAGAACGGAAAAAGGAGACAACAGTTGTATGAAATATATGAATTTCCTCAAGTGTTTTTTGTTCCGCTTTCGGAACTTCTTATCTGTGGGAAAAAACTATTTCCATAATGAAACATACAAAAAAATTTTACAGATCCAAGTTAACTGATGAGCATTTGTAGTCATTGGTGATATTTTTCAACTTGAAAAATAACTTTATGTAAAACTTGATACACCACTGAGACTTGATTGCAGTTTTAGGACAACTCTCATATCACTAATTACAGTTAAAATGCTCAATTTCATTACGGATATCACTCATTGTATTTCTTAATGGGTCTTTGCATAGCTATGGTCTGATTAATATTTTGTATGATTTACTTACATTGTAAATTTTACAATACAGTCAAATTAAACTGTAACGGGCTGTATTTTGGAGACCAGTGTTCAAGATGATGTATAAGCCTTAGGGAATTACATCACTATAGATATGTTTCGAAAAAAGTACACTTAAACTTTTCTGTCCTAGAGAAATATCGTACATTTTCTTTATTTGAGTAAAGCTTGCTTATGTAAGCAGATAATATGACCAATTTTAACCTATATTTATCTTATATATTTGATAACTGCAATTAAAAATACCAAATTTTGTGTAGATAAATTTTATGAATAATGGCAAATTTTACTTGCTGTATTTTTGATGATCTCTGTTATAATGATCTCCTATTTCGTAAAGCACATTAATACTTTTATTACGTTTTAATTGCAAGCCACCTACAATAATGGTAATCCCACAGATCAATTACTTACCACAGATTGTTTAATTTCTTACTTCTTCTAATATGCACATTTAATTTATAATTGATTTTTGTTTATTGAAGTATAATACTGGGTACCGAATATTTAATGTTTTTTTCCCATGAAAATGTTTAATTTTTTTCCCAGGCTGCTGAATACTTTGATTGCTAACTATTTTTCAAACTCCCTTCCAGTATTTTTATTCCTGTTGCCCAGCCACTATGCGAAGTAGAGGTCACTTAAACTGCCACTCCATATCCTACTGCCCAGCTACTATGCGAAGTAGAGGTCACTTAAATTTACTCCATATCCTACTGCCCAGCTACTATGCGAAGTAGAGGTCACTAAACTGCCACTCCATATCCTACTGCCCAGCTACTATGCGAAGTAGAGGTCACTTAAATTTACACTCCATATCCTACTGCCCAGCTACTATGCGAAGTAGAGGTCACTTAAACTGCCACTCCATATCCTACTGCCCAGCTACTATGCGAAGTAGAGGTCACTTAAATTTACACTCCATATCCTACTGCCCAGCTACTATGCGAAGTAGGTCACTTAAACTGCCACTCCATATCCTACTGCCCAGCTACTATGCAAGTAGAGGTCACTTAAACTGCCAGCCATATCCTACTGCCCAGCTACTATGCGAAGTAGAGGTCACTTAAAAATACTCCATATCCTACTGCCCAGCTACTATGCGAAGTAGAGGTTACTTAAATTGACACTCCATATCCTACTGCCCAGCTACTATGTGAAGTAGAGGTCACTTAAACTGCTACTCCATATCCTACTGCCTAGATACTATGCAAAGAGGTCACTTAAATTGACACTCCATATCCTACTGCCCAGCTACTATGCGAAGTAGAGGTCACTTAAATTGACACTCCATATCCTACTGCCCAGCTACTATGCGAAGTAGAGGTCACTTAAACTGCTACTCCATATCCTACTGCCTAGATACTATGCGAAGTAGAGGTCTTAAATTGACACTCCATATCCTACTGCCCAGCTACTATGCGAAGTAGAGGTCACTTAAACTGCTACTCCATATCCTACTGCCTAGATACTATGCGAAGTAGAGGTCACTTAAATTGATACTCCAAATTAATGATGGTGAACATTTAAAAGTGATCGTGGATTGGAACGTCACCCAACGTAGTAACAAAGATTTAATAAGAAGGCACACTGTATTGGCAATCATTTATTAAAGGAATATTACAAAGGGGATCGTTGGAATCACTGGTGTTTGTTTAGAATCTGAAAATTATTAATGGAACACAATCTTTATAAATCACAAAGATATGCGGTAATAGAAGAAACGTGTCTCGTATCAAGATGCGTGTCATATGCTTGCATTTAAAAATTAAATTGCAAAAAAATAATCATTGATTGGTAAAAAAAATGGCTTCTTTCTAAAAGAATATAAAAATTATTCTTTCGAGCAATGAGAAAAAATCAAGGGGTTAGATTTTCTTATGTTGAATTAAAATTTATTCAGCTGATTAGTCAGATTAGTTTTCTTTTCCAAATAATGAAGGGTTAACTGAGAATTCTATGAAGCAATGGATATTTTTTATATCACGCATCAGTAAAAAGTGTGATTTTATGGGGTTGGGTTTGTTCATTAAATCTTACCTTAAAACATATGTGCGAGAAACAAATTCTTGGCAATAGTGGACGCTTCCAAGATATTAAAAAATCATAGGATTCAGTCTCAGACTTAATGATGCACAGATTTGTCGAACTAAAATTGTGAGCACTTGGACTCAGGAGCATAGTAAACAATTCATTTATTAATAATAAACACTAACAGAACACATCTGACATTCATCAACACAGCATGATGAAATGTGTCGAAGGCTAGTGTGATTTTAGAAAGGGCATTAGCGTTTTGGGTAATAATTATTATTCTACAAGTGCATTACGAAAATGAAGAAAAGCCATTAGGGCACTAATGGTCGAATGTCAGACGCTCGGTGCCTCGGGTTTCGGGTTCGAGCCACATATGTTGGTAGACATATGCGACGTATGTTGGTAGTGGTTCGAAATCCAATCTAAGCCGTAGGTCCCGGTCTCATAGGACTGTAAGAGCTTTACGGAGCCAAGCCAGACTTCTACATATAGGTGCTCCTTCCCAACAGAAGCTGCCCCCTTTCCCATCCATTCATGAGTAGATCCCTCATGGGATGACCGTCCAGCATTGCAGGAAACTGAGGATTATATACAGAAAGTCAGAAAAGTAGAATTGAAAAAAAAAATCGTCATTTCTACGGAGTCGATACAGAAATTCAGTTGTTGCGTGGATAGATTTTGAAAAGGATTTTTTTTTCAAAAATTATCCGAAACAGAAATATTTATGCTTATGATAAGATGAATTCAAATGTTCTTAATTTCGTAAAGTTCCATTAGTTTGCAAATCTTTTAGCCCGTCATTTAAGGAGCACAGAAAAGCGACTCACCTCTATCCTGTTGTGGCTGAGGTTGAGGACTTTGAGATTGGTGAGATTCTGGAGGCAGCCGTGCAGGAACTTGATCCTGTTCCGGCTCAGGTCCAGAGACAAGAGTTGATCTCTGACTTTGGCGAAGGTGAGGCGCTCCACCTGCGCGATGACGTTCCCCTGCAGGTCAAGGTGCCGCACTGTCTGCTCACCCTGGAGATCCTCGGGGCCGAGGTGCTCGATGAGGTTGTCGGCCATCAAAAAATTCTTCACCGGGTTGTAAAGCAGCACCGAACCCAGGGAGGTGAACAGGTTATGGTCGAGACTGAGGATTCCCCCTTTTAATCTGTCTGCAGAACAGAAGTTAATTTTACTGCCCTTGCCTTTGAACATCGGGGCCTGATGGCCGAATGGCTAGCGCTCTGGCGTTCGGTACCACAGATATCGGGTTCAAATGCCGGCTTTGCCCATGGTTGTAGGGGTTCGGAATCCACTTTATACCGTAGGTCCCGGTCCTATTAGGATCGTAGAGAGTTGCGGGGGCATTGTTACTCCGCATCCGTGGCTTACCATCAAGTTACACGCCCCCTGGGTAATGCAAAGTGAGTAACATCGCTGCAGCCCTTATGGTGAAGATCACGGTCTATTTGCCAACTGCATTAGAAGAAGAAGACCTTTGAACATTTTAGTTTCATTCGAAGCCGGTTCTGATGCTAGACTGGGAGCGGCCTGGTGGTTAAGCCACAGAGATTGTGTACTGAGAGGGCTCCATTTGAAACGTTATCAGCCAAGGTGAACTAAAAGTTCTTGTAAAGATGCTAGGCAGGCGCGTAATAGGTCTGTAAACAAGTGAGAGGAGGTTTGGTTTGGTTTGTCACTTTAGGCTCATTAGACCGGAACCTACAGCATAAAGTGGATTCCGAACCACTCACAAACATCCATACAACACGTCAGGATTCGCATCTGAAGCCTGTGGTACCCAAGGCCAGAGAGCTAGTCAATTGGTCATGAGGCCGTAGTGAGAAGACAGTGCAAGTCCTCCGCATATGATCTTAAATAAGGACATTATTTTATCGAATTTCAAATAAAAATTCATATTTAAAAGTAAGAATCCTTAATTTAACGTTTTATGGCATTATGCTGTTGGATTTTAAGAGGGCGGAATTTTAATCTTCATCAAATGAATCTGTTTCTTATGTTAGGTTAGAAAATCTGCTTACCCACTGAACGAAAGTTCTGTACCACTTCAACGCTAACAATAAATTCTTCAATAAAAAAAATCTGCTTTGCCTCTCATAATTGAAAAATGATGCATCTACCACGTGACTTAAAGCTATGGTGTACCAAGTGTACATCATAATTTAAATTGACACTCCATATCCTACCGCCCAGCTACTATGCGAAATAGAGGTCATTTAAATTGACACTTCATATCCTATTGCCCAGTTACTAAGCGAAGTAGAGGTCACTTAAATTGACACTCCATATTAATGATGGTAAAAATTTCAAAGTGATCGTGGATTGAAACGTCACTAAACGTAGTAACAAAGATTTAATAACAGAATGAATCTGTTTACCCACAACAGCGTGTGTGTTCCCCCATGTCTATTATAGCAACTTTACAGTACAGTGAATTTCTGGGCGACAACACAATTTCATGGGGGATTATTTTTTCCTCCCACCCTCATGTTCGGTTGTTCTCAGATGGATCGCATTCTCAGGAGGTGTTTGTGTATCGCATAGAAGAAAACCCGGAAAACTGTGAAAGGCAAGCGGAATGTTAATGTTAAAGTCAGATTACTTAGAACCTGTCACGTGACAGGTATCAATTGACGCTTTACGCCTAGCTGTTGAGAATTTTTTTTTTAAAAATGCACAAGTTCCAGAATGCTTCACTTCTGACTCTACATTCCTATACAAATATGTAAATATCAATAAGTTGTGCCACCAATCAAAGTTTTCCCGTTATCGTTCTATCACCCTGTGTCTATATTTTGAAATTCTTATAAAATTAATCTTTGTACATGGACCTTTATTCTTTCGTTCTAGAACTTAAGTATGTGGGGAAATTGTTATGTTTTCAATGGTATAAAAGTATAAAACAGACGATTCTTTATTTCAAATCCTGATGCTACATTAGGTGCATTCAGGAAAAAGCAAAAGTAGCCATTCCATCATTTTTCAGAATTTTCAATCAAACAAGAACAGACAATCAAAATAACCTTATTAAACTGAACACTTAAATAAACATCTGCCCGATTAAATAAAATAAAAGCATAACATTACTAAATTATAAAAGAACCAGTAAAAACAGTATGTATTTTTTAATTTTAAATGAGCAAAAGTTGAAAGAAACACCACGTTTTCGAATGAATGAAAACAGGGCGAAACATCGGGGTCTTTTGAGGTTGATCAAACTACTACGATTTGACATTTGAAATTATTTGGTCATTATGGGAAAGGGCGTAACATTTTTGTAATTTACACGCACTGAAATGCATACAATTTTCGATGAATTTCGGTAGCATGCATGTCTTTACGAGAGAAAACGAATAACTCAATCGCATTTGTATTACACTAGTCGCAGTAACTGTTTGTCAGAAGTAAAAAGATGGTACTAGACTGGTGTGTTTTAAGTACACAAAATAGAGCAACTGAATCGCGATCTGACCACTGTTGTTGTTTTAAAAAGAATTGAACCTTTTGGTTCAATGAGGCTCATATCAACAAAAATTTGTTCAGTTCTTTGAAGAGTATTCACTTACCACTGTATTTCCTGATGTTCCGATTGGTCACTTTATCTATCATGTTGAAACTGAGGTCAAGTACCTCCAGGGAAGGGAGTTCATTCCAGATTTGCGCATCAAACTCTCGTATGAGGCAGTGATCCAAGTGCAGATAGAGGATGTTCCACAACTTTTCGCCGAACATGTTCGGGGTAATCCGTTCGATGGGGTTGTACGAGAGCTTCAGCGTCGTCAGTTTCAGCATGGTGTCTTGCAGCACTCCGCTCAAGTCTGAGATGTTGTTGTTGTTCAAGTAGATGGACTGGAAACAGAAGCCGCAATTATTTATCGGATGTATGGAACAAAATGGGCATAAAATACATTTTGCACATTTAATTTCACCTCAAAACGACCCTATTGAATTTCTGTTATTGTATCCTTTTACATTTGGTTAGAATGGATCAAAAAAAATTTTTGAAATCCCCAAGGGAAACCCATTCCAAAGAGGTTCTTGGATAAAGAAGAAAGTAGCCTTATTTTCCTTCTGTTTAGTTCAAGGAAGGAGAAGGCGACTTTTTCACATGCCATGGTTGAAGGCATCCGTTCAAAATTTTGATGGCACAATGTGAATATATTGCAGAAAAAACCGCTGATACCGCGACACCGATATTTTATACCTCTGAAAATGTCCAAAAACGATAAAGTCCTTCCACAAAGATAGAAGGAATGAGTGGACATCACAATATGAGTATATTGCAGAAATGAGCCATGAGAGAAGTACATTTGACAGCTCTGAAAATGTTGCTAGGTTGGCTAATATTGCGAGGTTCAAGTGCCGAGAGTGTAAATGAATCTTCAACAATGCCTTCTTGTAACACTGTGTAATCCTGTCGTCACGTCAAAGCAGCCTTAAGTCCCACCCCAGAGATGGAAGGAATGAGTGGAGAGATCATACAATTGGAGAGTTTTGGAGTCTCGTTTCAAATAATTATGGTAAGGGTATTGAATCGAATTGGTTTTGTCCAATCGGAATGGTGTTTTCTCTACAAAGCGTCCAATAAATTGGCGTCGAATGTTATTTTTCTTCGTGCATTATTTCTGGGCAGACAGCCATACGTAGAAGTCAAATCTCAATTACAATTCTATTACGAATTTTACAAAAAAGATTGAAATTTATTTTGGGCTGTTTAGATTTACACTTATGTTCTACTTACAACTTTTCGCAAACAAGAATCCCAAAAATGAAGACGTAACAAGGTGATGGAATAAAAAACCTAAAACTTTAATAACAATCGAAAAATTTGAGAAGACGGACAAAATATCCACTTATACTGAGGTTTCAAAAAAGCGGTTGAAATAACGTGGCCACATATATTAGCAGCTTCTTCATGAGAATTATTGAAAATTTGCGAATTTTTTTAAATGCTTATTTTAATTGATGACAATATAGATGAAAAATACTAAGGCTATTAAAGATACTTAATAATCTATTTAAATTTTTTATACAACTTACAACTAAATGAAGGAAATTAAAAGTAGACCGTAAAATAGAAATATTCTCTAGAATAGAACCTTCAATCTTCAAATTACGGAACAATGCATTTCAGAGCAGCCATCCTGCTCCCAGCGGCCATTGGCGTCAAATATACAAAAACCTTTTAATAGTAGGTTTCGAAATTGATCGTAGGCCTATTAATTTGGCAGTTAACAACCTTTAATCACAAAGATGCTACAATTGCAATGATTTGAGACATTTTCTTCTTACTAACAGAATAGTTTCTATAAGAGACAGACCAGACAGCACTGGTAGTGCTGTTCAATGTGAGTTAAATAGTTTCATTACAAACAACTGGTCTTTCAGGTCACTCTTTCCTTTGACAAAAAAAGTTGCTAAGCAGTGATAATGCATCAAAGGAGGTCTCCGAGAAACTAGGAGGGCTATCATCTATGTGATTTTTAATTAGAAAAATTTCCATTGCAGTCTATGACACTTGGCCTTCTGTAAGTAGTACATTGCGGAATTGACCGTCTTAATAGATAGCAGAAAGACATTCGTAACGGATGTAGTGTTCGTAATGTGTATATTACTTATTTTGTGTTTGGCTTATATCATGTGTATAACCTCCGCATATATGCAATCGTAGTTTCTGCAACTTAAGCAAAAGGCTTAGTTAAAATAACATTGCTTTAAGATCAACGCGTGTCTCTAAAAAATAAATAACGTTCTTTAAAATGTATAAGAGAAAAGTTATTTTTAAACAGTATAAATAATGGCGCAACCGCCACTTTCCTTTGGTGACAATGGTGAAAATAGTGTGGCAAATACCTAAACGACAGAATACCAGTCTGATGGGACTAATTCTTCGTAAACAATAAAGATCAGTGTAAAAACTTCATCTATCCTCATAAGTAAGCCATAAATTTGGTTTTATCCGATAGAAGGATGATTAATGGCATAACTAATGAAGATACTTTGACTACATTGCCTAAGAAATGGAACCTAAATATGTGGAATACTATTGGGAACATAATAACCGACATGACTGAAAATAAATATTCATTCGCAAAAGAGCGTTTATTAAATATATTTTTAAAAAGTTAAAACGAATTAATCAAACAGCCTGTAAAAAAAAAAATTAAATAAACAATAAAAATAATAAAAATAAAAATATAATAACAAAAAACAATAAAAAAAAAAAAAATTGTTGGTTTAACTAAACTGAGCGTTATTGGTGAACTTTATATTGCCAGCCGATGAATCAAATGTGAGCTCCTTAAACAAAAGTAATAATTTTTAATATTTTGGTACAATTTCCAAAAATAACAAAACCTCTAATGCGAAAATAACAAAACCTTTACAAAATTCTAAATTAAATCACAGTATTGAGTAACTACTAACGGCAATCCAGGTTTTTCAATAGCAAGACAATTAGATTCTAAAAGAATTGAAATAGCCAAACAGAATTCAAATTTAGGCCTGAAAACATAAATTCTGGACAATTAAGAGTTAAAATTTATGGTTGGAAAGATTAAGAATTCAAATTACGAATTGAAATATTAAAAATACAAATGTATGATTTTTGAATTGCATTATAAGACCATCGAAATCACCATGGGCAAACTCTCTTCATTTAGTCACAAAAGCAGACGGTACTCTGACAGAGCATGCGCATATTATATGATATCACTATGCAGGGGGAACGAGGAAGAGAGTTGGGGGGCAGCGAAGTAAACTGGGAAGCAAAGGAATGAAGGATGGATTTATTGAAACAGAACGATGCTAACAGCGTGAACGTATCCGCAGTTTGCCTGTGGTAAAAGTAGTAGATGACATGAAGTCTGCAGTGGAAGTGGCTGAGGTTTCTGGCAAATGTGGAGACGATAGTTGTTTCCCCAAGGGTTGTGGGTTCGTAGGTGACAATGCGTTGTACAAACATCGCCCCATCTACATTCTTCAATATTCTTTTTTTCTCTGTTTTCTCTCTCTCTCTCTCTTTTTTTTTTTTTTTTTTTTTGCTATATTTATTTTGATCTTGCAGAGACCTTTCAAATAGCTTTTTGATTACTCAAGTACAACGTCTTATTCCAGACATAAAACGGCCAGAACTCGCCCACGCAACAGGATTCCAGGACAAATTCCCCTCTCTCCTCCACGCTACATGACAAGTGGATTGTGGGTCCGTTGGTGACAATGCATTGTACAAACATCGCCTTCATTAAAGTTCAAACCCGGGTCCTCACTCACTTTATCTATCTGCAAATGACTTTCGGGTACTTTAGATTCGTCTTGAGTTCATCTACATTCTTTAATACGTTTCGTATCCAGGCGATGGCGTGGATACGAAGGATACTTTCGATAATTTCTATAACAAAGTTAAATCTATTTTCATTCGCATTCCAAAGAAGACTCATAAAAATATAACTGACCTCGGGCTTCGTTCCAAAAAAGAGGTCGTCCACGTGCAGCAGTTGGTTGTAGGAGAGCCGCACATGCTCCAGGCGTTTCCAGGACCGGAACAGACTAGGGGGCAAGTAGGTCAGTAGGTTGTGAGAGATGTCAAAATCGGTCACATTCTCTGTGCCCTATATACATAAAAATACACAGAAAATCATTATTGAGACCTTTAACAAACACGCTCGATGTTTTACATAAAAGGGGGTTCGGAATTAAAGTCAACATATCACGTATTAAAATATGAGACACAATAGAACTCTATTCCAGAACAATATTTGAAATTCCTTGTATTCATATCTTTTATCTATCCAATGTTACTAGACTGAGTTGCAAGTAACAGATTATTATATATTTATGGTGACCTCGTTACAGAAACTTCAATTAGGGCAACACGCTACTTTTTTTGCAACTTTCACCCACGGATTATTAAGTTTTAAAATACATTCCATTTTCTTTTAATAAAATTACAAAATATTTTTAATTCTTTATAAAGGAAAAGTTTTGTTTTTTGAATATATTATTGATAGTTTTACAAAAAGGTAAAGTGTTTATCTCTCGTTTTAGCATTTTTTAATTTTTCAATTTGGCAATAACAATTCAGTACAGAATTAATAGCACTATCTATAATTACTAATAATAATCCTATAGTCGTATAATACTAGTCCAATTTGCATGTCCTCTATTAATATGTAGCCTGGAAAAAAAAGAGTGTGAATTAATGAAAAGCAAAAAAAATATTATTCTCAATGTACGATTTGCATTAAAATTTGTGATTTCCCTGCCAAACTTAATTGAACCTAAACATTAACAAAATTATGTATATTATCACACCCCTATATATATATGTGTGCGTGTGTGTGTGTGTGTGTGTGTGTGTGTGTGTGTGCGTGTGTGTGTGCGTGTGTGTGTGTGCATGTTTGTGTATGTGTATCCGTGTGTGTTAATGTATTAAATAAGTAAACGTATATGGTTTCAAAATAATCCATTTTTAAGTCAAATTCTACTTCATTTGGATTATGAACTTTCTAGTTACTTAATCTTTATATATGACTTTACTGTGCTGCAAGATTTTCACGGCCCGTTTCTCAATCAACACGGAGGGGTAAAAAGAATCTATGCAGCACACAAGAAGAAGGAAGATTAACTTATGCAGCCGACAAAGAGGAGGTGGAAAATCTGTTTGCACAGTTGGTACAGAAGTACATGAAACGTGAAAGGCGGAGGGAAGCTTTAAAAATTGCAAACAGAATAAAAAAGAAGATATTGGGGGTGGTAATGGTGTCCTCACCTGGAAGAAGTCGTCTGCCACGTGTACGATGGAATTGTTGACGAAGGAGAGTCTCCACAGACGAGTCAGGTTCTTGAGGTTGTCGCCTCTCAGCTGGGTGAGGCGGCTGTTGTCCACTGCCAAGATCTCCAGGGAGCTGCGAATGGCTCGGAAGTCGGGAATCTCCTGCAAAAGGACATTCTAAATGCAAATTGCGAATTTCGCTCAACTTTTACTTAGTTTGAAATATAACTTTTTCGCACGTTTTCCTGCAATTATACAAGAAAAGATATTTGCTTGTATATGCGTTTGACTGTTGTTCACTGCATCACAGGATATTTATTTAAGGATTTATTGGGAAGTCATAAGTAACATGCAACATAATTAATCATCAAATCGCAGTTTGGGCATCAAGTTGGAGATTTTTTAACTTTGTAATATACAACACGGCCTGCTACTCAAAGACTTGCTTTTTTTAATGGCAATTTTGTTTTATTTATGACGACTTGTGCACCGGATTAAGTTTTCTAAGACATACGATCAAATGAGTAGCCAGCTATTACACATTCTTTTCTATTTATTTCAGGTGGTAATTTTTTGGAACTGTTTTTTTTTTTTGTTCTTTGAAGAATTGCCATCGTCAAGTTTGAGAAAGGAATTTCATCCCCAATTTCTCTCAGAAGAAGAATATTCGCGCTATCTCTTTTTCCCCGCCATTTAATTCCACTAAATGCAATATTTCAGTTTCGTGAAAATTGCGAAATATTTAAATGCTTAAATTAATTTTTAATAAATAAGCGGCATTGCATCAACAAGTACAAAAAAGACGAAAAAGAACGGATTACAGATTTACTTTTCTCTAGGTTCGGCTTCTCTTGAGGGAGAAGTGCCTCATTAGTAAACAACAATAAGCATTTTTTTCTTGCATTTGTTCAAGAATAATTTTAACGTAGTCCTCAGAATAATTAATGGCTCGTCCTCTTATTCAATCCGGAGGTTAACAACTTCAGTAACAATTACATTACAAAAGAATAAAATGCGTCTCTGTGATTAACTTACTACTGTGCCCAAATAGTAAGACTAATTTTTTTTTTCAAAAACCCTTAATTAATTCTTCCAAATTCATTTAATCGCCTTCAAAGTAATCCCCTCCGGACACAATGCACTTATACCAACTTTTTTTCCCAATCCTCAATGCATGCTAAAAAGCTGGATGGATGGCTTTCAAAGCGCGCGGCAGTTCACGTTGAATCTCTTCAATCGACTCAAAAAGGTGTCCACGGAATGGTCTTTTGAGTTTAGGGAATAGCCGGACGTCGCACGATGTGAATACGGTGGTTGTGGAACGACATGAGCTGGCGCAGTCAGTGTTTTCGGTATCAATCGAGATTTGATGCCCAAAATGGAATGGATCGATGCTTTTGTAATTCGATGGTTTGCAAGAACCAAATCTTTCAAAAAATTAACGTGAGCTTCGTCGGTTGATGTGGATGATCGACCAGAGGGCTCATTATCTTCAACGCGTTCTCTGCCTTCTTTGAACTGTTCATACCACTTCTAAACATTTCTTTCCGATACAGTAATGCTCACCGAATGCCTTCTACAACATTCTATACGTTTCTGCAAGCAAAACTGAATGCAAGTTCTTTGCTCAATTAGTTCAGACATTTCAAAAATCGCCGGAATCAGTTTTAGCGTCTCACAAAACGAAGCGTAACTCAAACACTGATGAATATTTTGAGGTCCAATTTCACACACATGTCAAGGACAGTGCCAGCAACTTAAAAAAGAAAAAATAATAATTGAAATTCCATACGCCCTGGGGATTTTAAATTGAAAATGGGTCTTACTTTTTGGACACCGTAGTATGCTTTATTACGTTTTGGTTTGTGCGTTTTCATAGCTGATAATAAGCATATTGTTCTTCTTTTGTGCCTAATTCGTGAAGAACTGTTCCAATCATATTTTTACCAAATGTCATTCTATTCCAATGAATGACACTTTCATAATACGTTTTCTAATCGAATCCGAAACATTAGCTATGATGGCCTAGAGGTATCCGCCAAAGGAATGGATCCACGTATACACGTACGGTTCGCAAAAAACGGAAGCTTACTGCGCTTCGTTTTTCAATTCCTTTTATTAGCTCACACTCTCCTTATATACACTGAAGTGACAAAAGTCATGGGATAGCAATATACAAATTTTCAGATGGCAGTAGCATCGCGTAGAATAGGTATAAATGCGCAGTGCTTTCGCAGAGCTTTCATTTCTGTTCAAGTTATTCATGCGAAGAGGTTTTGACGTGATGATGACCGCACGACGGGAATTAACAGACTTTGAACGCGGAATGTTAGTTGGAGCTAGACGCATGGGTCATGCCATTTCGGAAATCGTTAGGGAATTCAACATTCCCAGATCCACTGTGTCAAGAGTGTGCCGAGAGTATGAAATTTCAGGCATAACATCCCACCATGGATAGCGCAGTGGTCGACCGCCTGCACTTAACGACCGAGACCGGCGACGTCTGCAAAGAGTCGTAAATTCTAACAGACAAGCAACACTGCGTCAAATAACCGCAGAAATCAATGTGGGACGTACAAGGGACTTGTCTGTTAGAACTGTGCGGAGAAATTTGGCTTTCCTGGGCTATTCCAGCAGAAGACCGACTCGAGTGCCTTTACTGACAGAACGACATCGCTTGCAGCGACTCTCGTGGGCACGTGAGCATATTGGTTGGTCCCTAGATGAATGGAAAACCGTGGCCTGGTCCGATGAGTCACGATTTCAGTTGGTAAGAGCTGATGGTAGGGTTCGAGTGTGGCGCAGACCCCACGAAGCCATGGACCCAAACTGTCAGCAAGGCACTGTTCAAGCTGGTGGTGGCTCCGTAATGGTGTGGGCTGTTTTTCATGGCATGGACTTGGTCCTCTGGTGCGACTGGACCGAACATTGACTGGAAATACTTATGTTCAGCTACTTGGAGATCACTTGCAGCCATTCATGGACTTCATGTACCCAAACAACGATGGGATTTTTATGGATGACAATGCGCCATGTCACCGGGCCACAACTGTTCGCGATTGGTTTGAAGAACATTCTGGACAATTCCAACGAATGATCTGGCCACCTAGATCACCCGACATGAATCCCATCGAGCATTTATGGGACATCATCGAGAGGTCTGTTCGTGCCCAAAATCCTGCACCATCAACGCTTTCACAATTATGGACGTCTATCGAGACAGCATGGCTCAATATTCCTGCAGAAGACTTCCAACGACTTGTTGAGTCCATGCCACGTCGAGTTGCTGCACTTTGCCGGGCGAAAGGAGGGCCGACACGATATTAAGAGGTATCCCATGACTTTTGTCACTTCAGTGTATATCTTGCTCAAATTTTCAATCTCTGCCTTCTTTGAACTGTTCATACCACTTCTAAACATTTCTTTCCGATACAGTAATGCTCACCGAATGCCTTCTACAAAATTCTATACTTGTCCGCAAACAACATTTAATGCAACTTCTTTGCTCAATTAATTCAGACATTTCAAAAATCACCGGAATCAATTTTAGCGTCTCACAAACCCAAGCTTAACTCAAGCATTATTGAATATTATTGAGTAACTTCAAATTTCACACAGATGTCAAGGACAGTGCCAGTAACCTAAAAAAGAAAAAAAAAATAGAAATTCCATAAGCCCCGGAAATTTTAAATTCAAAATGGGTCATACTTTTTTGACTTTATATACAAGTAGAAGCATGATAAAGATTTTTTTATATTTATTTCTAACAAGGTGAATAATTGAACTCGGAAGAGATTTAGAATTCTGCAATTTTGATTTACTTATTCTTCTTTTGAAGAATTCTCGAGATTATTTAATTCAGTGTGAATATAAAAGATTGTTAACCGATACTCAAAAGTTTTCAATCAACAGAATTTTATAAAAACTTTCTTTTCTAATGCAGCTGGCAATACAGAGGCAGTTATCCTTTATGCCATAAGCAGGAGCTGCGCCGCTGTTACTCATTGAGCACTAAACAGGGGGCGCGTGTAGCTTGAAGATAGGCTACGGAAACGAGTCACACGACCCCCACAAGGCTCTACGATCCTATTAGAGAGGGAAGTGGTTTGAAGAGGATTCCAAACCACTACACACATCCATGGACCCTAACCCGAAACCTGTGGTACCGAGGGCCAGAGAGCTAGTCATCAGACCCTAATATCTTAAAATATAGCATTAAGAAACTATCTATATTTTCAATGGATATTTATATACATATGAAGAAAACATCTTATTAGTCTCTGGATTATTACTAAAAGAGATTACAAAGTGCAATTAAGAACTTCCAGAGAGTTCAATAACAATATTTTTAGATATATGTTACATTCCATGGGGCCTGAATGGTCGAGTGGCTAGCGCTCTGGCGCTCGGTACCACAGGCTTCGGGTTCGAGTCCCGGCGGTGCCATGGATGTTTGTAGTGGTTCGGTCCTAATAGGATCGTAGAGCGCTGCGGGGGCATTGATACTCCGCGTCCGTGGCTTATCTTCAAGTGACACGCGCTTCCTGGGTAATGCAAAGTGAGTACGTCTGTGCAGCGCTTGCCTTAAGGCATCCAAGACCAAGCTGTCTAAGTGTTTGCCAGCTGCATTAGAACAAAAAAAAATGTTACATTCCATGTTAAAAAAAAAGTGAAAAGTTTTTGAATAGCAAAAAATGAAACATCTTATGTGGTTTCATTGCTTTTTTGAATTGAGAGTAATAATTTATGAAATCCTTTATGATTAGTATATGAATATCAATTTATGAAAGTAATAATTTAAAAACAGATAAGTCTCTTTTTCTGAATAACGCATTAAAGGAAAATCCACGGAAATAAAAAGAAATGTGTAAAAGCATTTGATATCTAAAAAAAGTATTCATTATTTCTCAGAAATGTGTTAAGGAAAACTGAATCAATCGTAAATAAAATTCACTATTCTCATGACAAGTTTCATCTAAATTATGTGTCAAAGCAATAAAATGAACCGCGTGTCAAAATTGTAATTCGCTATTTCTGTTGCACTTTTAAACACTTCATTCAATTATAACATATAGCTCGACGGAAATGTTCTTTTTACCGGTTCTCGTTAGATCACCGAAGTCAAGCATCATTGGGCGCGGTCAGTACTTGGGTGGGTGACCACCTGGGAACACCGAGCACCGTTGGCATTCACAAATTTGGGACCTGAATGGCCGAGTGTCTGGTTCTCGGTGCCACAGGTTTCGGGTTCGAATCCCGTCGGTGCCATGGATGTTTCTAGTGGTTCGGAATCCCCTTTAAACCGTAGGTCCCGGTCTCCTATAACTGTAAGAGCGTCACGGAGCCAAAGTCAGACTTCTACCTACGGGTGCTCCATCACAACAGAAGCTGCTTCCTTCCCCTTCAATCATGAGTACGTATGGGCTCGTGGACTTGGCCAGCCAAGTGGGATAAGAAACAACAACAACAACATAACATATGGAATGCGATCAACATGTTTGTTCTATGCAATGAAGTTGAATAAGCAATATAAAAGACACTCACCTTCATAGAGCTTCTTTCTACATAGAAGTACTTGACATAGAGTACCCCATCGAAAGCACCTTCTTCCACCTGGGTCTGGAAATCGTCTACACTGAGGAAAGAAACTGTCAGTCCACTGAGGAACCCTTTGGGCAGCATACTGTTGCCAGACAAAGAGATCTGGAAGGTTGTGTTCACCTCGAACACAGAACCATTCGACAAGATGTCGTTAAAGCCGTCGAAGTCACTCACATTCTGGCAAATCAGTGCAACGTCTTTCAAGTACCCCTTTCTGCATTCGCATTCGTATTCAGGAAGAAGTTCGTCACACTTCTCTATTGGAAGATAGCCGGACATTACCCGACAGACACACACAGTGATTATCATTGCGGATATTGATGCAAGCAGACGTCCTTGCAAAAGCTGCATTCTGAGGTAGAAGAAACTCTTTGATTATATTTGAATTTCAGCATGTTTCAGAATTTTTCCTATGCCGTTTTTCAGCTGCAAAAGGAAATAAATTCTGCAAAAATAATTATTTATTAGAATTTTAGATAGTGTCAAAGTTGTATACTGATAAGAGATATAGTTTCCTATGCTGATTTGTTATATATTTTCATATCCTAATTTGACATATATTTTCGTATGCGGATTTGATGTCCAATTTATCGAAAAATTTCTTTAAATTATTTTTTCTGAAATATGAACTTACGCTTTCGGAATTAAATGTCACTTGAAACAATTATCATAAAAACAGATAATCGGTAATTCGCCAGAATCACTTTGAAAATAACAGATCATAAACTAAGAAATAAACTATTTCAAATAAAATTAAAAAAAAATTATTCCATCAAAATCTTTACCGTTTTCAACATTATAAAAAGTAAATTTTTTTAGAGTAATCACGTTATACAAACGAAATACTCCACTAGTTTCAGTGGCACAATTCCTGAATCCTCCTCTTCAAAAAATACTTCTGTTAAATGAGTACCGCGCGTTTATACAAAAATATTTAAAGCAGCACTACATTATATAGGACAACAAAATTGCGTTGAACTCTTACTTGAAAAATGGGGGAAATTCCACACTTCCTTAATCACTGGCAGAGATAATTGATTATCGTATCAGATCAAACTTTGTTATAATTCTTGGACATTCGAAATCCTTTTGCAGCCTCACCTGAATGTTTTTAAAATTGATTGAGGGAGGTGTCTCCGGAAAAAGATAAAATCGTCTGAGTCTTGCACGAAAAAAAACAAAATCCGACTTCCGCAGAAAGGGGTATTTCCGCCCGTGTGACGTCACATGAGCTCACGAGGAAGTGGGAGATAGAATATCATAAGCAGTTATGCTACTTTCGTTATTCTATCATGTGTGATATAATGATTCTATTTGTGTGATTCAATGATTCATACTCATCTTGGTATCGTAAAGATGAGTATGAATCATTAGAGGTAAAAATGGACATTTTTAGCTGGAAGAAAATTATTTTTATTTTTTAATCTGTAAACAATATTTTGAAGAAAAAAAAAAGCAGCATGTAATGCGTACCAAATAGTTTGAAGTTACATTTCAGTGATTTCAGAAGAAAAGTAAACATCATCATACATGTTTGTATGAAACCTCTCAAAACCTGGACAAATGGATACTGTTATCATTTAGTAGGATAAGCACATATAATTTATAACTAAACAGGCAACCATTGGAGAAATATTACATGAAATTCAGACTATTATTATTAAAATAGAGGTACATAACATCAGCACTGTAACCCCGTTACTGTATCACATTTCCCATTAACGAAATGTTTATCAATCGTAATAAGAATTCATGGTAAACCAGAAATAACCGAATTAAAATATGAAATAAAACCTACTTATAATCTATAAAAGGATATTTTGATTAATTCGATAATCCAGTTACATGGTTTAGTGACGCAGTATCTAAATTGTCAAAATATTACATGAATATCATACATTGAATTCAGAATAGTACTATTAAAATAGAAGAACATAACTATTTCACGTCATTGTCAAAGGGACAATGTTATATTTCTGAATGTTAAAATAGCAAAATATTGCAGGGAGATATTTTATATACAAAAATATTGGCAATTACGATTTTTTTTTACTAAGTAGCTACGTAGATTAGTACGTAATAAGTGAGG
The DNA here is from genome assembly GCA_021605075.1 of Caerostris darwini. Lineage (NCBI taxonomy): Eukaryota > Metazoa > Arthropoda > Arachnida > Araneae > Araneidae > Caerostris > Caerostris darwini. Next base: position 27,539 of record BPLQ01007901.1, on the reverse strand, counting down.
TTGCACAAAGAATGACTTATTATGATTATAAACTTGCATTATAGTATACAATTAAACGTAAAAAGTGACTAAGGAATGTTATCCGTCAATTAAGTGTATATACGTTGATTGAATCCATCAATTTAATTAAAACATTTGCGAAACATTTAATAAATTAAGCAAATTCATCGAAAAAAACAGACAGTTCTGTGAAAGAAATTTTCAGCTTGGAGAACCAAATAAAAAATGACAATTCTAAAAACTAAATATAATAAAAAATTAAAATTTGCTAAATGAATATTTCATGTTTATATATTATAAGTAAATCTCTTTTAGTTTTTGAAAATTATTCGATATATTATTTTTTATGAATGGGAATTTTATGCATGTTGTTGTTGTACTAATGCCAAACTAAATCCTTTTTATTCGCGCCATCTTGTAAGATTTCGTTAATTTTATTCAGTATTATTGTTGTTGTTCTAATGCAGCTTTCAATACAGACGCAGTTATCTTTATGCCATTAGCAAGGGCTGCACCGCTGTCCCTCCTTTAGCACTACACAGGGGGCACGTGTAGTTTCAAGAAAGACTACGGACGCGAGTCACACTACCCCCACAACGCTCTACAATCCTATTTGACTGGGACCTACGGTTTAAAGTGGATTCCGAACCATTACAACCATCCATGGCACCGGCGCGACTCGAACCCGACATTTCTAGAAACAAGTACTAGCAATTCGGCCATCAGTCTCCTGTCAGAGAGCGGGCCTGGATGGCTAGCGCTCGGTACCACAGGTTTCGGGTTCGAGTCCCGGTGGTGCCATGTATGTTTGTAGTGTTCGGAATCCACTTTAAACTGTAGATCACGGTTTGTTTAGCCTAAAGTGTGGACAAGATGACCGTAGAGCGACGAACCAAACCAAACCTGTCAGAGTGCAGTCTAATCTTGTATTTTAGTTCCGATATTAGTTGGAAATATTTTTCCCCTGACATTAGTTGTGACAAAGGGCATTTAGGTTTTTATTCATACATATTTTTAATGATAGATAATTTCCAGCTCAACTAAATTTTTATGAACAACAACCACAATGGTAACTTTAAAATAAAAATGACTTTGCTCCTATTTAACAATTCCTGAAGCTCAAAACGGATGTCTTGGTCGGCGAAATGGGATCCCATAAGTGAGGTTGGCTATCAACCCTGCTCATGAAAGAGAACACCCTTTGACGAAAACACTGTAGAAGAAGAAATGAATTCGCCAACGTACGGGTTCGTTTAGTTGTTCACAAATGTTATTAAGTTGTCGGTGGTTCAAATAAATCAACTTTCTTGAATTAATTATTAACTATTTTATTACACATACTAGGAATATTTAAAACTTTGTACAATATTTATAAATTGATAATAATACCACACATTCAAATCTCTAATGCCTCTCATACTTCAAATATTACCTCTCTCTCTCTTGCTATCCAAGCACTCTCTCAAACTCGCACTTCTTTCGCCCAATTAACTTGGCGTCGCAGCGCCCTCTAACGATCATTCATTCATCTTTTTTCCACATACTCCCCACCTGTACTCTTGTTAAAGAGTACACTCAATTTCACATTAAATTTACACATTATTAACACATTATAAATAACACATAAAATAACATCATTAATGAAATCATAATAATCCTCATAACATGAAATTAAATGAGAAATACAAAATTCTAGACTAATAAATGCAAAGAAATCAAACATTAAAGTTCTAAATAAAAGTTCAAAAAGTTCAAATATCTAAGTTAAATTTCAAAAGGATATAATAATTGTACGGCTCTTCTTAATTGTCCTTTGAGTGTGCGAGCAATACATGCTCGTACATGGCCGTCTCTTCCTACGATCACTTGTTCAACCACTCCCATATCCCAGAATAGCTTAGACTTCTTAGGTCTTTCCACAAGAACAATGTGTGATTGTGAGCAGTTCTCAGTTGCAAAAGATATTGATCTTTCCACTTAGTCCACAGCTGTTTTAAAAGTCTGGACTGATATAATTTACGTCTAGTCAAAGTCTCTCTATCAACAACCTTATTGAAGATCTCTAGGAAATGTTCAGGAAGGCCGTTATCACGTCCTGGAAGTAAGAACTGGGAAGGTGTGAGACAACGTGGCTCACCCAACTCATTCGTTTCATATGTTATTGGCCTGTTGTTCAAGACACATTCGAGCTCAGTCATTATTGTTGTGAGTTCTTCGAAAGTCAAAAGGGCCTTGCCCAATATTTTTTTCAGAGGGTCTTTGATACTCTTCATCAGTCGCTCCCAAAAGCCTCCCCACCATGGCGCACGTTCAGGGATGAACTTCCACGTAACACCCTTGAACGATATGAACTCTTGAACACTTGGCTCTACGATAATTTTCTTAAAACCTTTGATTATTTCACATGCACAGCGAAAACTTTTCGCATTATCTGAATAAATCACTTTGCAGCCACCTCTTCTTGATAAAAAACGTCGAAGAGCAAATATGAAGCTTTTCACGGACATGTCTGAGATGACTTCAATATGCACCGCACGTGTAACTGCACAAGTAAATAAGACTATGTACACTTTCTTGCAACTTTGATCTCCTGCTTTGATGGTTATAGCTCCCGTGAAGTCAATTCCTACAGCAGCAAATGGAGGACTTTCGACGACACGATCTCTAGGCAGTTGTCCTGTAAGTTGTTTGGCAGGTTTCAATGCACACTTCATGCATATAAGGCACTCACTAATAACTTTCTTGACCACTTGCCTTCCTCTAGGTATCCAGAAATTATTCCGGACTCTAGATAAAGTTGACACAACTCCCAAATGGAAGGATTTTACATGCTCGCTCATTATAATTAAGTCAGTAAACTTAGATTTGGGCAATATTGCAGGATGTTTCTCATTGTGAAATAATTCCGCTTGCTCCAATCGTCCTTTGACACGCAAGATTCCTCTATCGTCTACATACGGTACTAAGCTGTAAATTCTTGAATTAGGAGGTACTGGTTTGTTTTTCTTTAAAAGCTGTATATCTAAACAATAATTCTCTAATTGCACTTTTCTTACCCAGTATTCATCAGCTTCTTTAATCTCTGCAGCAGCCAACGGTCCACTATCGCAAGTCTTTTTTCTTAGCTTGGCAACAAATCGCTTCACCCAAGCTGTAACTCGAAGCAATTTTCTCAGATTGCTGAATTTATTTTCATCCAAGATCATTTCTGTCTGCGGAAGAATTGCATGAACAGAAGTATTTAACTTCTCTAGTTTCTGTTCGTCAGTCACTCTTTCAAATTTTTGTCTTGTGCACTGATTCCTACTACCTCTCAACCAAACTGGGCCCCGCCACCAAACACTACCATTCAACAATGTATGTGAATTTTCACCACGTGTTAATTTATCTGTTGGATTTTCTAGACCTGGACAAAATTTCCATCTGTCAGGAGATGTGCAGTCCTGAATTTCTAGCACTCGGTTCGATACAAACTGTTTCCATTCACGTGCCGAACCCTTTATCCAACACAAACAAATTTCTGAGTCTGTCCACAAAAACACCCCGTCTACCAAACCATAAAACACCTTTGACAAATACTTCCACAACCTTGCAGCAATGAGGGCTCCCATTAACTCTAACCTGGGAAGTGAAAGTTTCTTCAACGGCGATATTCTACTATTTGACATTACAAACGACGTGCCAACTTCTCCTCTCGAATTCACATACCTAAAATAGGCGACCGCTCCATATGCTACAATAGACGCGTCACTGAAAATATGAACCTCAACCGAATCCAATTTTCCCACCACCTTCGAAAAATAGCATCTTTCTATTTTCATTTCACCTAATACCTCAATCTCCGCACACCACTTTTTCCACTTTGACTTTAAATCTTCCGGTAACTTCGAATCCAAATCTAATCCCCTCTCCCAAATCTCCTGCATAAGCCTCTTAATTCGCGCAACAAATGGTGAAAGAAACCCAACTGGATCGAACACCTTAGCTGCCGTACTCAAAACCGACCTCTTAGTATTTTCCAAGAATTTAAAACTCTCCAACAGTGATGTGACATCTACCCTCAGCATATCCTCCTCCAAATTCCAAACTAACCCTAACACTTTCAACTTATTATCTTTCTCAAAACTATTTTGTTCACACAAGCCATTCTGAATCCACAAATCATGCAACTGTTTTGAATTGGTGTGTAACTTCCTTAAATTAAAACTTGCATCACTCAAAATAGATACCGCGTCTGAAGATAGATTAAATGCTGACTCGACGTCATCTGCACCATGACACAAGTCGTCCGCGTACAAGGAACCATTAAGCCTCTCAAAACAACTTTTATTCGTTTCCGAATATTTCCCTATATGATATTTAATGGTGGCCCTCAGCAAGAATGGGGAACAATTACACCCAAACACAACTCGGTTCATTTGCATAATTTTAAAATCCTCGTTATCATCATCAGGATACCACAAAAATTTCAAATACTTTTTATCGTCCTCTGCGATCCCAATCATTAAAAAGCCTTCTCAATATCTCCGCAAAACCCTATCTTAAATTTTCGAAATCCAAGAATGATATCTAAAACACTCGGATTTAAATTCGGTCCTTGATCCAAACAATCATTTAAAGACAAATTCCCCTTTGCACAACTACTGCAAATAAACACCATTCGGACTTGGGTACTTAGTTTATCCTTGCGTACCACCGCTCGAAAAGGCATAAAATATCCCTTTTCATTTTCACCACACTCCTGTATAATATTATGCTCTTTCTGATATTTAATTACTTCCATTAATTGCTCTTTCACAAAGGTATCATTTTTTAACTCTCTCCTCACTTTAGTAAATTGCCTTCTTGCTAAATCAAAATTGTCACTTAAATCCCTGCATCTCTTTTCCATAACAATCCGGTCTCATTTCTATTGTCAACAAACTTTAAATTCTTTTCAAACCGCTCAATGACCTGCTTATCACTTTCACTTTTTTCAGAATCACAAATCCCTAGACTTTCAATCTCCCCCATAGCTCCAATCTCTTGCGATAAATTCTCCTCACTTTCGTTACTACTTCGAATAAACAATCCAGCTGATTCTTTCCCCGCAGTCCGCTCATTAAGCTCCCCATCTCTACCACTTAGAGTCCAGCCAAACACCGATTCATATAACATCAAGTAGTTGTTTAATCGATGCGTTCTCCCTGTCAAAACAGCACTTAGATAGTCATTCCCAATTAATATATCTACTCTCCCACTACTGGCCCCACTGTCTGATAACTCAAACCCTTCATTCTGCATTAATTCAACCATTCTTGAAGATGGACTAGAAATCTTAGATGCGCAGATGGTTTTGGTTGCCAATGCCTCAATGGTAATAACTAGGTCACTGTTGCAGTTTTTCAAAGTGATTCGCTTTCTTTTTAGTTCTGACACTGAAGCTTTATTAGACGCGAAAGTAAAGATTTTTAATTTCTCTTTCCCTACGGTTTTTAATCCAGCTCTTTCAGCTATGGATTCACAAATATAAGATCTCTCAGAAGCTGAATCACAAATTATTCTTACATTATATTCACAATTATTATTTATAATTTGCGCTCTCAAAGTCTGATAGTATATTGTTTGTTTGGGAATATCTTTACCCGGGTTTCCGGGAAAAAGGAAACTAACGTTGGTCTCCGATGTTATTTCCTTTTTATTATTTTTGCTTTCGGATGGCGCCACAGAATGTGAGTAACACAGGCATTCTAAATGAGATTGTGAATGGCATAATTTACACTTAACCCATTTTGCTTTGCAGAGTGGCTTCTTGTGACCCCTTTTCAAACACCTCTTACATTTGTATTGGTCATATAACGATTTATGCCGCTCTGACATTGACAAATGACAGTTTTTTGATTCGTGGCCTTGAGAACAGAAGTCACAAACTTTTTTCTCTACTATAGTATTTAAAGTTGATGCAGAAAATATTTTCTTTTTGGTGGGAACATAATTTTTATGAAAATTTTCAAAACGTTTATCTTCGCTTCTCGTAAATTTTGATTGATTAAAACAAACTGTCTTTTCTCACTCTTCCATTTCTTTCTTTATACAGGACAGTAAACTTGTCACTGTAACTTCACTCTCAGAGTTTTGGCGATTAAATCGCAATACTAAATCATTCGGGATGCACTTATATAAAATTGGTAATAATAAATTACCACATGAATTAATGTCCACTTTAAGTGATTCGAGACATCGAATTTGAATAGTAATTTCATCGTATAATTTTCTTAAAGTAGAAACATCACTAGATTTTCTAACTGGCTCTAATGAAAGAAGAACATTCATATGAGTACTAATTAATATATCTGTTTTTCCGAAACGATCAGTTAAAATGTCTATTGCCTTTTTATAATTGTCCGCTGTGAGGGGCAGTCCACTTATAGCAATTAAGGCTGAATTAGTAAGTAAGGTCTTCAAATAATTGAATTTCTCTATGTCATTAAGATTATGATTATCATGAATAACAGATGTGAATTGCGGCCAAAATTCTTGAAATCTCGAGATATCCCCATTAAACTTCTCCAAATTAATTCGGGGGAGTTTTGTCTTACAATCCTTTTTGATTTCACTAGTAACTACAGGAACTTTATTAATTTCATTTTTATCGACTTGTACCGATTCACTCAAATATCTAATAACTCGCGACTTATATTTTATAATTTGTTCACTGTATTCTAGAGAATTTTCCATTTCAGTTTCTATTTCTGCATCCGGGCTTTGAAAAATAATAATATCATCTAAATTCCCAAGTTTCTGTTCTCGCTCAATTAATAGAGTGAGCGACTCTTGTAAACTGTCAGAATTAGGGTTTGCGCTTGTTAATTCCTCATCTATTTTCTTAATTAATTTTGTAACATTTGTTCTTAATGAACCTCTAATTCTCCTATTTTTTTCAATAGGTTCAGGATGTATTTTTAATTTCTCCTCTTCACTCATTTTCCTAGCAATCAATGATAGTCAATTAGTAAATAAAAATCTACTCACTCCTCTTCTAAATCTTGAAATCACTTTAAAACACACACTACCTTTTTTTAGGCCTCTTCCCCTTTTTAGGCCTCTTTGCGGCGTCGATGCACCAAAAAACTATGACGAAAACACTGTAGAAGAAGAAATGAATTCGCCAACGTACGGGTTCGTTTAGTTGTTCACAAATGTTATTAAGTTGTCGGTGGTTCAAATAAATCAACTTTCTTGAATTAATTATTGACTATTTTATTACACATACTAGGAATATTTAAAACTTTGCACAATATTTACAAATTGATAATAATACCACACATTCAAATCTCTAATGCCTCTCATACTTCAAATATTACCTCTCTCTCTCTTGCTATCCAAGCACTCTCTCAAACTCGCACTTCTTTCGCCCAATTAACTTGGCGTCGCAGCGCCCTCTAACGATCATTCATTCATCTTTTTTCCACACCCTTGCTTAATTAGATTTCTTCGCAATTAATTTCATTTCATTTATTACAGTGATATAAATCAATGCTTGTCGCCACAGATTTCGGTTCGAGTCCCGACGGTACCATGGATGCTTGCATTGGTTCGGAATCCAATTTAAGCTGCCCAGGGTCCCACGTGACCGTTGAGCGTCACAGAGCCCAATCAGTCGTCTCACCCATATCATGCCCAAATTGTAAACGGGCAACTCAACTCTACGCACAGTGATGTAGTGTGATGTGCTAGTACTACTAGTAGTAATATAATGAAAAAGTTGGTATAATATAATGTAATGGTCAATTTGTGGAACTCTGGGAAAAATTGTGTGCTTTGAGTAACAAAGGTGCTAATTCACTTTACAAGTTTAGTTAATTTGTTTAAAATTACCAGTTTCATCATCAGTGGCGCAACAGCCCCACGGTGGACCAAGAACGTCCGCTCGCTGGCAGATATGTAGGCAGTTGATGTTTTTTTTTATAATTACGGGGTAGGGGTGTCAGACACGCGGCCAACAGTCATATTAGACCGGAAAACGGCTTAAAACGGATTCCGAATTATTACAAACATCCCTGGCACCGCCGGGACTCGAACATTTGATCTGTGTCACCCAACGCCATCAGACCCTTTAAAAATACAAAAAATAACTATAAAGACAAAAAAACTATTTTATTCGGCAATTTACGCTCCACTATGTTGTTACATTAATAGTCTACAAATTTAAATTTTTAATAGAAAGAAAAAAAAAATGCATTTTTTTTTGTAGTAAGATTTCCTTTGTTCACTATATTTGTTTATATAAAAATCATATGAAATTGAAACAGAACGGAGTAAAAGAGGTCCAAAGGTAATTTCGGAGGGATATTAGTAACTATAAAAATTATTATTTTATTTTTTAATAGTTAAAATTTAAATCACATATTATGAAAAGAAAAAAATAAATGGAATTTCTCCAATAACTATTGAACTTCCTTATTTCAAAATTGCATTATACCACGTATAACATAGCATGGCCAACGGCCATACCATGCTGAATATACCGGTTCTCGTTAGATCACCGAAGTCAAGCATCATTAGGCGCGGTCAGTACTTGGGTGGGTGACCATCTTTGAACACCGCGTGCCATTAGCATTCACAAATTTGGTACCTGAATGGCCGAGTGTCTAGCGCTCTGGCGCACGGTGCCACAGGTTTCGGGTTCGAATCCCGGCGGTGCCATGGATGTTTGTAGTGGCTCGGAATCCATTTTAAGCCGTAGGTCCCGGTCTCCTATGTCTGTAAGAGCGTCACGGAGCCAAAATCAGACTTCTACCTACGGGTGCTCCATCACAACAGAAGCTGCTTCCTTCCACTTCAATCCTGAGTACGTATGGGCTCGGCCAGCCAAGTGGGATAAGAAACAACAAACATAACATAGCATAGTACCTGGCTAGCGCCTCTAGTAATCGGTTCGCCCAATTTAAAATGGTTATTTACCTTTCCATACAATAGAGCTGCATACATCAAAAGGTAAAAAAATAATTCAAGAAAACACAACAATGCTTATTTTATTAACTCGAGATCGAATGATATTCTGTGTAATGTCAAAAATGTAGCGGAAAAAAACTGTTCTGTTTCTAAGTACGGGGATGAAACACAAGGTTACCTTTACAAGTTGATCGGAACGAAATGCGGATGCACTTCCCAGAATCCTTCCAAATGCATCCTGTTTCACTTTTAAAGTTCAGCACCAAATTATTGTGAAAACGAATAAAAAACTTCGCTGCTGGTAATAAAAATATCCCTTTTTTTACCATAATTGTTCTTGGATTATGACACATTCATGACTTTTCTTAATGATCTGATTCCTGCTCCAATAATAACGCCAAGCTGGGGCTTCAATGGCCGAGTGAGTGGTGCTCGGTGCCACAGGTTTCGGGTTCGAGTCCCGGCGGTGCCTCGGGTGTTTGTAGTGGTTCTAAATCCACTTTAAACCGTAGGTCCCGGTCTAAAATGACTGAAGAGCGTAGAGCTGACAACTCTAGCCCGTAAAAAAACTTACACCTATAAGTGTTCCATCCCAACAGAAGGTGCCCTTCATTCCATGGGACCACATGGATTTTTGGACTTGGTCCAGATGTTGCTGTCTGCCAAGTGGGATAAGAAAAAACAATATCTTAAAAAGAAAAGTCTGGTTTATTTTTGACTTGATTTCATTTTCGATTCTGCTTGCAAAATTTAAATAACTTTTATACACATTCCAAACAAATGTTCCGCTAATTTATTATAGAATATATATTTAAGTCGTTACTTGAGCTTTATTTTAAATGGAAGAGGTTTATACAAAGGTTTTTGTCCAAGAACCCACGAGGTCCCATGGAAGAAAGCACTCTTTCCCTCCCTCCATGAGAACCACGGGTTTCTTACGGGGCCACGTCTCACATCGATAGTCAGATTGCCTTGTGAAAGTTTTCCGAGTTTTCTCTAATACGACACGCAAATGCGTATCAGTTAACTCTAAAAATTGTCCTTCTTCCATTATTTTGGGTTATTTGTGGAGGCTGTATTTTATGATTTTTTTAATAAGTTAAATTATTAAGGGCCTGAATGGCCGAGTGGCTAGCGCTCTTACTAAGCACCGCACTGGTGCTCGGTACCACGGGTTTCGAGTTCGAATACCGGCGGTGCCATGGATGTTTGTAGTGGTTCGGAATCCACTTTAAACCGTAGGTCCCGGTCTAATAGGATCGTAGAGCGTTGCGGGGCATTGTTACTCCGCGTCCGTGGCTTATCTTCAAGTGGCGCCCCTGGGTCATGCAAAGTGAGTAACGTCTGTGCAGCGCTTGCCTTAAGGCATCCAAGACCAATATCTAAGTGTTTGCTAGCTGCATTAGAAAGAAAAAAAATTACTGCAGACGTATTGTTTCCACTTAAGAGTTTGTTTTCGTCTCATAGATAGGTGATGAGATGAGATTAGATGAGATCAGAAATTTAGCTTTGTTTAGCAGTTTGCGAGATGAGACCAGAAATTTAATCAAAGCAAATTACTTAAATGTTTTCATAAAATTAGGAAAATAACAACAAATCAGCTTAACGTAAAGAGTTTGTTTATTTACTTAATTTTTTGATGTTATGATGTTATAAAACATCGTCATCATCAGCGTTAAAATAAAATTTTATTTTAATATTAAAAACACTTAATGAAACGTAATGTAAGAGGGAAAAGATAAAAAAAAAGGATATAAGTATTTTAATTTCATTAAAACAAATTCAATTATGATGACTTATTATGAAAATCAGTAACCCAATCAATTATCAAGCGACTGATAACATTTTCAATTATCTTTTTGTAAAAAGATTTTCACTTTATGTTCCTATAATTAAGATAGGCCATAATTTGCTTTAAAAAAAAGCATACATAACAGAACTGTAGTATTACAGAGAAAAGCTTGACAGTTTACTGATAATAAAAGAAAAAAATTCATAAAATTCATAATAAACGCTTAGAAAATATTTTTATGATGCGTATTTTTTTAATAAATATACTTATTTTAATAGATACATAGGCTTAAGTCATTGTGATTTTTTTCCCTTTAGTTTAAATTAATTTTTATAAATAGATAACAAGTAAAAATGTTTCCCTTTTACATTTGATTTATGACATTTAAAAAAATTAAGTATTAACCAAAAACAGAAATGGCAATATTTGAGAAATTCATTATTATATAAAAATTGTTTTTGGAAAATTTTTCAATGGAGCCTCCTACATTTATTGGAAATTTATATTATTAAAAAGTTTACATTGCATGGTTTTAACTCTTACAAAAATTGTAAAGAATAACTAGTTTTAATATTTAATGATTTTTAATTAATCAGCTAATAATTTATAATTTTGTAACAAATATAAATTATGTATTTGTTTATTTCAATTTTTATTAATTGCACATATTATTAAAAATTCCTTAATTTTTAATTAAAACGGAATAATGCATCATTTATTCTTATTGAATCGATTGAAGAGATTCAGCATGAATCGCTTTGAAGGCCATCCCTGCCAATGACTTTTTAGCATCATAGTTTAGAAAAAAGTTGACGTCTGTGCATTGTGTCCAGATGGGATCACTTTGAAGGTGATGAAATAAATTTGGAAGAATAAATAAATAGTTGGGGGAGGGGAAACCTAATTGGTCTTACTTTTTGGCACAGTAGTATACAGGGGTGGAAAATTTAAAAATGATTTTCGTAACCCGGGCAAATTGCATTTCTGTAGCAGCTTTCCCTCTCTCCCAGTTGTTTCGTAGCAGTATATTTCGACATTAAAAGTTCTTCAAGGCATATACGAATAAATTCCATATTATTTAGCAATCGTAGGATTGGTATGAAATAAAATCGCTTCATTTGTACCGAAATTAAATTAAGCTCAATCATTTTGTATGATATACGAAATTTAATACGAAACTAATTTATTGATCCATACATTAATTTCAAGAAGAAAATTAGAATTAGAATCGAATTATTTTTTATTTAATGTATAGATAATAAATACACCCATTATTGAATTGGATACATTTCAGTAATGGATGTATTTATTAAAACATTGTTTATTTTTTAAGGGCAAACAAATTTTTTTATTCTTCTTGAAATTTCAAATATTTTGGAATTCTTAGCAATGAATATTTTAAATGGAAATATTATATTAATTTTAATGGATCTCATATAAAAATATTAAACTCATGTTTGTGAAAATTGCAACGCCATGAAGGACTTACGCGAGTGAGCTGCAATTTTCAGGAAATGCAAAGTAGCGCATGATATGCAAATGATTAGAATTTCAAATCCGTAGCGCATGCGTATGCTGAGCAGCGCCCTCTGAACGGCGGATGGATCCGAATAAATAGACGGCTGTAGAGAGGCGTGTATGGTTATCGGTGGTTATCTGCTAGTGGTAAACGTTAGTTCAATCGTTACTTATGCCTCTTCGACGAAAGAGAGCGAGATTTGAACAACTTACAGAGTTTGAACGGGGGAGAATCATCGGCCTTCGTGAAGCTGGATTGTCTTATCGTGCAGTAGCCGCTCGTGTGCAGCGTACAGGAGCACAGTGATGCGTCTTTGGAAGCAATGGACGGACGAGTGTCGGACAATTCGGAAATCCGGAAATGGACCCCGAAATGTGACGTCAGCTCACGATGATAGACACCTGGTCCGCATGGCGCTGACGAACCGTACAGCTTCCTCTAGACAATTGACAGCACAGTGGTCAAATAGCTACAGGTGTTTCATTGTGTGCTTCATCAATTCGTAGACGTCTGCTGCAGCGTGGACTGCGCGCAAGGATTCCATTATACAGGATCCCTCTCAAGCTAAACCATCGCCGCCTGCGGCTACAATAGGCCGCTCAGCATAGAGACTGGCGTGCTGATTGGCAGCATGTCGTGTTTTCTGACGAATCCCACTTTAATTTGTGGTACCATGATGGCCGCATTCGTGTCAGACGCTATGCCGGTGAACGCCACCTTCTGGAGTGCATTATCGAACGCCACAGTGGACGAACACCCGGAGTTACGGTCTGGGGTGCCACAGCATATCATGGACGATCTCAATTGCGAAGAATTGTGGGCAATCTGAGCAGCAACCGGTACATCAGTGAAGTTCTACAGCCCCAAAGCTGCTCCCTTCCTTCAAAGCTTTCCAGGCGCTGTATTTCAACAGGACAATGCCCACCCTCATATCGCTAGGACTGTTCTTTGCAACGCGGCAGGTACAGCTTCTTCCTCGGCCTGCGTATTCACCGGATATGTCGCCGATTGAACATGTGTGGGATTTCGTTACTCGGCGTCTCCTCGTGATCCTCGTCCTGTTGCTTCTGCAGACGAACTTTGGGTGCGCATACAAACAATATGGAATGCTCTTCCTCAGGCAGACATTCAAAATTTGTTTGACTCCATGCCACGTTGTGTAGCAGCACTTATTGCGGCGCGTGGTGGTTACACAAAATACTGATTCCGATCTCTTGTTATTGTCTGTTTGCTTTGAACATTTAAACATTTATTTGTACCACTACCACTTAACTGTGTATTAAATTTCATTCAATTATGACGATTCCTTCATGGTGTTGCAATTTTCACAAACATGATAAATTTATCTCTGAATTTTGTTTTGGCATGCTATTTTTAAATTAAATACGCTATTTAATTGAAATACGAATTATTTTAAATAAATGGTAGTAAGAAAAAATAAAGTTTAATTTAAAAGTATCAAACGATGTATGAGTTTTGACTGAGTAAGGAAAAAAAAAAGCTTTTATGTTAACTGCAAATTATTTCTATTTCTACAAGCAAAAGCAGTATTTTTTTAATTTTAAAATTAAATCTAAATATTTGTAACTAATATTTGAAAAAATACAAAATATAGCACAAAAAAACCCAGCATGTCACGCATAAGTAGAATGAACAATAATTATGCATAGATAAATGTCATCAATATGTTTTTTTTTATTGTATTGGTGCCTCTGTGAGGCAACTGTTGAATGAGGAGAGGACAGTTTACGATCTATTGATGCAGCATGATCTACTGGACTTGGTTTAGGATTCTAAATCAAGGGGATAAGCAACAACAACATATGTTTTTAAATAATACGTAACAAATCTTATTTTTGAAAATTTTATTAGAATTGTTTTAATCCTTCAAATGACATATTACATCTAATTTGTAAATTATTATTAAAAATAAAACTATTTTAAAATTTGAATATTTAACGAGATAATAAATAGAAAAAGGGGCAAACAAAACATTAGTTGTAGAGAAAATTGCTATGAAGTTTGACGTCAAAATATTCATTAGTGTTTGAGTTACGCTTTGCTTTGTGAGACGCTAAAACTGATTCCGGCGATTTTTGAAATGTCTGAATTAATTGAGCAAAGAACTTGCATTACATTTTGATTGCGAATATGTGTAGAATGTTGCAGAAGGCCTTCGGGGAGCATTCCTATATCAGAAAGAAAGGTTTACAAGTGGTATACATAGTTCAAAGAATGCAGAGAACGCGTTGAAGTCGAAAGGTCCTCTGGCGACCATCAACCTCAACCGACGAAGCTCACGTCTAAGAAATTAAAGATTTGGTGCTTGCAAATCGTCGATTTACAATTAGAGACCTTGCTGATGATGTTAGAATTTCAAAAGGATCGGTCAATTCCATTTTGGGCCTCAAACACGTCAAATCTAGTTTTGTACTGAAAACACTGAATACGCCAACTTCCTGACTTTTTCGCGAAAAATGAAACCCATATCATTCCAAAACTACCGTATTCTCACCGTACGACTTCTTGCTATTTCCTAAACTCAACCGCGTGTTTCGAAGGCTATCCTTGCCGATGACTTTTTAGCAATCATTGAGGGATGGAAAAAAAAGTTGGCATAAGTGCATTATGTCCGGAGTGGACTACTTTGAAAGCGATGAAATAAATTAGGAAGAATAAATAAAAAGTTTTTGACAAATAATATAATTTGTCATACTTTTTGGGCACAGTAATACTTTGATCTTTCTACCGACCAGTTTCTGTGGGCAACTTGCGCTGTTGTTGAAGTACATTTCTTTCATTCTAACATCTAAATTAATTTCTGTCTTCACTGCTATAAAGAATATAAGAAAAAAAAAAGCAGCGTGAATTGTTCTGCTGAAACAGAATTCTTTTTAAAAAAAATATATTATTAACAATTACTCCTCCCAAATCATACTTTTTATTCTTTAATGAAAAATAAACGTAAGACACCATTCAAATTTACATACTTGGAGGCTTTAAATGAAAATACAAAAAAATTAAATAATTTCGTTATAATTTTTATAAATTCAATAAATATATTTGCTATTTTTAATTTAGAAATCATATTCTACGATTATATCATAAGATGCACAACTTTGTGATGATCACTGATTTTCACTGCACCCCCCCCCACACAAAACCCCTAGAAAATTATTTATTCTTTATATATTTCATTTCATTATCTATTATAGGAAATAAATAATATAATTTATTAAAAAAAGCGAATAAAATTATAAAATAATAATTCATTTATTTATGGATAATCTAAACCTTTATATCTTCGATTGGCAACATTAAATTTGTTCAAATTTGATCGAGCGCGTTTTGTATATTTATGTACCTTATGCAAGAGAATTAATTCATCTTTCCTTAGTTTGAAAACAAGAATGCAGATTGATTTAAGTAGGAAAATAGTAAAACTATTTATATATATATATTTCAATTCTTATAAAATTTGTTGATTACCAATTTAATTTTTGTATGCTATATATGTTATAAATGCATTCTCTTAACAATATCAATAAGGTTTCATATGTTTTGGATTTAAAACAACTTAGGAAAATTGTAATTAAAAATGTGATTTCATTAAAAAAACTTTAGTGATAGTGAAATATTATTTTCACTCAATTTAGTTGAGCAATAAAATGAAGCTTTTAATTTAGACTTCTGTATTAAATTTGGCCTGTGTATCTGAATTTCAATTCGATTACATGTATTATAATTTGACAAGTTGTCGAAGCATATTACAGGTTTTGCATGTTATATATATTGTTATAATGCAGTATATTTATTTGCGACAAATCATCAAAAACAAAAATTAAAGCAAAAATTATTTTTGAATTTTGAAATAGCTATTAAATCCAAATCCATCTCAATTAAAAATGTCAGATTAGCAAATAATTACTAAAGACCCTTATAATAAGGAATAAGTAAATAGTTTTACTTACAAGTATTATTGTTTAAGATTTGGCTGAGAAAAATATTTTAAATGCACTGAAAAAACTCTTTTAATTCAAATTTTCAGATGTATAAACAAATACAAAATTCTTTATAGTGAATAAATTTTATTGGAATTTTTAGATATTTATCTTTTAATATTGTCATTAATAAACAAAGCAGGTGTCATAATTGGAATAAACAATGTAAATTATCTTAATTATCACCAAGCAATTGTAATATTTTTTGTTCATTGGAAGAATGTGTTCCAGAATTAGTAATTAATTTAATTTTTCTTAATATTAAGAAATTTAAAATAAAATAGAAAATTTAAATTAAAAATTATTTAACTGTAATAGGTCAAGTTTGAAAGTAATAAATTTATGTGTATGTGTGACAAAAAATCAGCAAATTAAAAAAAATTTCCTCAAAATTTAATAGAATTGGTATTTTTTCCATGAAAATAGTTAAATTTACAATCTTTTAATAAAGTTAAATATTATTTTAACTTAATTACAAACTTCTAAGTAACATGGAGTTTAAAAATAGAGAAATTAAATCATGTTACTGTAAGAAAGATAATTTTTGATGCATTTATTTTTCTATGCAGTATTTGTAGTTGTTAACTGTATTTGGTTGGTTTTATTTTTAAATATTGATTAAAACTTTTAATTGTTATAAATATTTTACAACTTATGTTGTTTGAAGCAATTAAATATTCGTAAATTAATTTGAAAGTATCAATAAACATGTTAAATATAGGGAAAAAGTGAGTATTTTGCAATCTTTATTGAGAAATATTAAATCAATATCAGGCATATAGAAAATAATCAAAATTATTTTTAATTAGTATGTAACTAATTAGTGCATTATGCTAAAAAAAGTTAAATGATATTTTCTAGATATTAAAGAATTATTTATTTTTCAAGTACATTTAATAAAGCAAATTTATTCATTAGGGAATTTAGATTTTAACACATCATCATTATAAACAATAATAATAATTAGTTAATTAGCCTGAAAGCAAATTTACCATGGTGACTAATACACTTGGGAAAAGGCTTTAAGTTTTAACAGAGAAATATCATATGAATAAAAGCTATGAATATTATAAATGAAATGATTTTTTTTAAATCCATGGTATAATTACCATTGAGGACATGGTTTTATTATACCTAAAATATCATATTTCTATTTAAAAAATCTGAGCTTATTAATTACTATATATCATTGCATTGTGCATTAATTTCTAATTTGAAATGCATCTAAAAAAAATATTTTCCTTTGAATATTTTTCTAAATTTTAATAGTGTACATTAATTATGTAGACAAAAAAAAAAAAATACCCATTTTTTATCAGGACTTCTACATTATTGGTAATTTCATGTGTCATTTTTGTATGAATAGTAAGTATATAATGAAATAGTTGTTTTATATTATTAGATTTAAATCAACATTTAATGTTAGAAATTTTTAAAAGAAATAGTGAAATAATTAAAAATATATGTAAAATTATAAATTTTAATTTTGGCAACAATGATCTTCACTCTTCAGAAAATGTTAATAATATATATAAAGGAAGTGTTATAGGATCAGGTTAAGATCACAAGATATCTATTAGCAGGAATCTTCCCAGATTATGGTTTTTCAAAATACTTAAAAAAATTTTCCAAGTATTGAAAATATTTTAAGAATTTTTGATGAAATTGTTTACATGACTTGGCTACCTATGTAATAAAATAAAATAAATAATAATCCTCAATGGTATACAATTATAGTAAATTTTTCAAATATAAAAGTTTTGTATTTAGCAAATAATGTGATACCAAAAAATAGCTATATGAGATATGCATATAATAAATGATAGTGAGAAATTTGTTTGTATTTCCTAAAACTATCATATTTAAAAGTTTTTGTTTTTATTTTTTTAAATATATTAGAACAATTGATTTTAAAATGATGATTCTTAACATAATTTCTGTTTATTATAATTAATCCTTTTTCGCCCTTTCACAGTTTTGAATTTTTATTTTTATTTGCAACAATCATTTAAATGTATTTTTATTCATATTTATGAGGGAAAAGTTAGAATTTTTTCATTATTATTATTTAAGTGCTTTAATTTGTACATTTACTTTCTGCATAGATGTTTGTTTTTGAATATTTTTAATGTGTTTGCCTTCTTGTTCAAACATTTTCAAGCTTTATTTTTTCCCGATTCAGATCTTACTGGAATGGTAAACTGTATCAATTTGGAAAAGAAACAGCTTTACAGTTTGCTGGCTGGGGAAACTTGTACCATAGGTGGAAAAAGTAAGTTGATTTATGATTCTCATTTCTTTTCCAAAACATTTTATTATATATTTAAAAAATAGTTTTTAATATAAACTAATGGTTTTCGTATATAATTTATTTTAAACAATTTCTTTTTAAAGCTTTTTTTCAATATTCTATTGTATTAAAAATGGAATGAGTATTTAACTTTCTTAATTAACATTTTGTTTTGAAAGTTATTTCAAAATAATTTTTTAATCACACACACACACACACATATATATATATATATATATTCAATTATATGAATTAAGGAAATATGAACAACAATTTGATGTATGAGATTAGTTTGATTTAAAAAGTAATGTTGGCAATAATTTATTCATTATTTTGCATTTATCACAATAATAATATTCTTTTGTATATGTAAAAAAAAAAAAAAAAAAAAAAATTGTATTTTGCTATATTTATGTTGAAATATCATATTGTTTCTCTTAAAAAGTAATATTTATTGATTCATTTAAAAATGTTTGAATAACATCAGTGAAAATTTTGTATGCTTTTTTCTTCTATTTCATTTCATCTTTTTATTAGGCTATTGTAATTATAGCAAATCTTATTTCTTATAATTTATTGTCAACATCAATTGTAAAATAATAAAGATTATTGGTAAATTGATGGAACACTAAACTATCAGATTTCAATGTACCAAACTAACTTTCAAACTATCATTATCATTTCCAACTGAAATTTATTGTCAGTATGACAAAAACATATGAGGATATTAATTCATATCACAGAAATTGTCTACAGGCTGCAATTTATCATGAAAGTTGTATTAAAATTTATATTTATATATGAGTATATTCAAAATTATTTTTGATACATTCAAATAACAAACATCTAATCATCCAAAAATATTTGTAAAATATAAAAATCAAGATGCATTTAAATTACATTTTCACATAAAAATTTAAAGTCTGAAAAATATCTTTAAAGTTGTCATGTCATATTTCCATTATTTAATTAATTAGAAGTATTTAATTTGGTGGCTTAGCAATCAGAGTAAATATAAATATTGTGATTAAATGGAAAATTGATTCTCACTAAAGTTATACTGTGAATGATGCATTTAATGCAAGTGAAATAAATATATGGAATAAAATTTTTTTGTTGAAACATTCAAAATAATTCTTGAAATTAGATTGTAAAAAATTTTGTATTATAGTAAATAAATTATATTTTTAAATAGAAATGTAGTAAATATAATAGATACAAGTGAAATTATTAACAAACATCATTATATAAATATGTAAAATTTTTGGTTTACTCGTAAAATACATTTTAATTTTCTTAAAAATGTTAAATAAATGTGAAATAGTTTTGCAGCAGAATGTTAATAGAACATTCTGAACTTTTTTTGAAATGGATTGTTTCTTTATATTGAATTAAGAACAAAATAAAGAACTGAAAACTAGAAACAATTTCTGTATGGCAAATAAAAAGATTAAAATTTAGAAACAAATATTTTTAAATTTAGGATGTTAAAGGTTTTGAAAAATATATTAATATCATTTGTAGTGGTCAAATGCCATCTCTTTCATCTGCCTCCATGGCAAAAGGTGCTTACTTTAAAAGGTTATATATATATCTTGTGAGATGAGAAACCTTTTTATGTCAATAAAAATAGTTAAAATTATTGTGAAATACTAAAGTAAATTAATTAAATTTGATAAGTGTGTCTTAGTAAAATAAAATTCTTCATTTTTTGCAATTGTTTGCTTCCATTTTAAAACTCTTTTTTTTTTTCTTCTGGTCAGAAGATGATTTTGAAATTTGTACAAAAATGGGTATACAGACTATTGGGGTAAGGGATTTATTTAAAAGTTATTTCAAATCATGCACTGCCATTTGTTAATATGATCCAACAAAGACATAAGAAATGGCCAAGACACAAAACAAATGAAATCTGCAAGATTTATAAGCACATATTGTATTGAAAGTATTCAAATGAACTTTGTAAAGGCAATAACAGTAAACTGAAAAAGCACAACAAGAAAAAGGACTGCACACACAGAGAAATGTAACAATCAACATGAATTGAGTCATGTATGGAATGCTGCAAAGAATATTGATTTTTGTATCTGTCATCATAACATTTCAAATGGATACACATTGTGGGTTTAATATCAGATTGCATTTGGTCTTGTGTGGTGCTATGCGATGAGTAGGCTCTGCACAACTCACGCAGAGATGATCCTAGTACCAGTACTTCAAATCTATACTGATATGAAAATGTTAAATATTAGCCCTTCCATAGTCTGCATTTGTATGACCTTCAAAATATATATTCAGTAATCACCTTCCATGCAAATATACAATTCAGAATTTTGTTGTTATAAAGAAAAAATAGCTGCAGTGAGAGCTGGTTCCTCGGCAGCTTTCTCCTTGCTTCTGAATCTTCATTACTTGAAGATACTAAGCTGTAGCCTGTGTCATATTAGTCGGTAAATGCATTTCTCCTGGAATAGACACGTTGAAAGATATAGCGTTCAGCAGGGTCTCCTTCAGTCCATGACTAGTCGACTCATGCTTCTCAGCACACAGGATCTTTAAGTTCATCGACTTCCATCGTGTCCAAGACCTTTTCTCCTTATTCATATCCGGTGACTGAAAGATCTTAACGCCGCGAAACATTTTTGCCCTCTATTTGTTTGCAATAATTATCCACTCGTGGAAATTCATATACAGGGAATAAAAATTTGTCCACACATAACAAAAATTGCTTACCTCAGTTATCTGATGGATCAAATCCTGTCGTGAGTGCATCGACTTTTCCTGTTTGCACATACTTATTCAACAAATGACTGCTTCCAGATTTGTCGATTATATATACACTTTTACTTACAATAGTTACTGACAAAATTAATTATGATCGATGCTAATATTTAGTCAACTGACCTATGCGTCAATCTTCGTTATATTCTCAGCGCAAACTGCACCTCTCTCTCGGTCAAATAAAGTCAACTGACCTGTCAAATCGACATTCTTTAAACTTTTCTCAATGTAACTCAGGTGACCTGCGAATGTTCGTTACGTTTTCAGCGCAAGGTACACCACTCTCCCTGTCGAAGTGTACTCACAATAATTAGAATTCCTTGTCAATTCTTTCTGAATTCTTCTCTCTTAATTCTTATTTTTCTTAAATTATTTAAAATTTATTATTATTATTTTTATCCTATGCCCGTCTCCGACCTCTCGGCCATTAGTCGACGAGCAGCACAAGTCAGTAAAGAACGACAAAAACAATCACTAAAGGCATTGACAGTAACACAAAGAGCTCCCTCACAGGTAAGAACAGTAGGGCATATGAGGAGGTGCTCTCCTGTCATGGTCGCAAAGTAGGCAGATATCTGTAGCAACCTGTCCTACTCTATATAGGTAACTTTGTAAGTAGTCATGAAAAGTCTAAAACAGGCCACGTCGACCGCTCTAGGCAAAGAACTGGAAAATTTTGTTGACTATATTCGGTAGGGAATTCCACTTTTTCTCGGAAGCCTTCGCTGTATACAGGTTGAAACGGTTGGATTTAATAGAGAAATATATATATCGTCTTATATGACGCGAAGTCAAAGGAGGATCAGGGTGCATCAATCGTGATCCATTCTTGGACAACATATCAATTTGCTCGTTTCCATATATCCCGCAATGGCTTGGAATCCACTGCAGAACAATGAATTTCCCGATGTTCAACACGCTATTTATTTTACTTTGCAGTTTCTAGAAATCTCACATTCACAATGATGAGTTGTCAAGATCATAATTGCCGGCATGAAATCAACAAAAAAACTATATTTTCTTTTTCACACTGCTCTATTTTGTCTAAGGCCAAAGAAATGGGGACTATTTCACTAATCAAAGTTGTCAAAGTGCCTTCCAACAGGCATAAGATAATGTAAAGTCTGTAGAATAAATTCCAGCTCCAGCATTTCTTATGGTCCCTTACAAGGTCCAAATTATCCTTAGCAAGTTAAAATCCAGAACACCAAGGATCTGGAAAGGGAAAACTATAACCTTCTTTATATTTCTTATAGAAATGTGGCATACATTACACATGACAAACACTATTAGCAAGTCTTATTTGATATCGAATTATGCCAAAAACAGAGAAGCCACACTTGCATGTATTGGCCATTTTCTATGCCCATTTCTTTCTCTTAACCACAAAATAATTTTCCTGAAAATATTGCAGCACTAAAATCAATAGATATACCATTGTAGGATTCCATTCGTGGATCATCATTGGCGCTGACTTGCGAAGAATAAATGTTGCCAAATCTGGTCGCCTCCGAAACTTCGATTTCAAGAATTATCGTTTTCAGTCTCAAAATGCACTTGTGCTGTTGATGAAAGAGACTTGGAATGAATGAAATTAGAATTCCTTTTTAATGAATAGTAGATTTTTCAAATAAAACTATCTCAGACTAAAGCATTTTTTTTTTTTTTTTTTTTTTTTTTTTGTCATTCTTGGGTAATTGTTAAAACAGTCTGCCTTTTCTTTTTTGAGCGTTAAATGAAAGCTAATATTTTTTAAAAAGTTACTTAAGCAATATTTTCTCTTTTAGATTAAGGAATCTGGTGCGTGCAGAAGGAATCCTGTAGCATAACTGCAACCATACTATCAAGTAGAAGACTTAATTCAAATCTGTAGTGTTTTTTGTTACTTTACAGGATTTTTTAACTAATAGCACTTCGACAGAAGTTAATGATAGATTTTTAATGGGAAAAGATCAGTATTTCTGGAATATTCCTAATTAAAATATTTGTCCTGAGTATAATTTGAGGGAGAGAGAATAGAGGGAACTGAGAAGTATTCTTAGCTCAAGTTGCTTCAACAACTCATCTTCTTAGTAAGCAATCTCTCACTCATAGCCGCAAAAAGCATCATACATGTCGTGTATGAAGTAAAACTTTTGTGCACAAGCATGACTTAAAGATAGACTATCGAGTTTATACGAAGGAAAGAACTTATTTTTGTAAGTATTTTGTACGAAAGATACCTTAAAAATCCATTATCGTTACCTGATGATAAACACTATTTATGAAATGTGCGATAAAGGCTTTTCAGACAAAGGTTATTTAAAGCGACATTACCGTACACATACAGAAGAAAAACCCTATATTTGTGAAATGTGCAATAAAGGTTTTTCAGTCAAACGTACTTTAAAGCGACATTACCGTATTCATACAAAAGAAAAACCCTATATTTGTGAAATGTGCAATAAAGGATTTTCAGACAAAGATAATTTACAGCGACATTACCGTATTCATACAAAAGAAAAACCCTATATTTGTGAAATGTGCAATAAAGGTTTTTCAGACAAACATAATTTACAGCGACATTACCGTATTCATACAAAAGAAAAACCCTATATTTGTGAAATGTGCAATAAAGGTTTTTCATTCAAACACACTTTAAAGCGACATTACCGTATTCATACAAAAGAAAAACCCTATATTTGTGAAATGTGCAATAAAGGATTTTCATTCAAACAGATCATTTAAAGCGACATTACCGTATTCATACAAAAGAAAAACCCTATATTTGTGAAATGTGCAAAACGTTTTCAGACAAAGATACATTTAAAAAACATTACCATATTCATACGGAAAAAAAAACCCTATATTTGTGAAATGTGCGGTAAAACTTTTCAGGCAAGAAGTTTAAAAAAACATTATCATACTCATACAAAAGAAAAACCCTATATTTGTGAAATGTGCAATAAAGGATTTTCACAGAAAATTCAGTTAAAAGCCCATTATCGTACTCATACAGAAGAAAGGCCTTACATTTGTGAAACGTGCGGTAAAGGTTTTTCAGTCAAGGGTTATTTACAGCAACATTACCGTATTCATACAAATGAAACCCTATATTTGTGAAATATGCAGTAAAACGTTTTCACGGAAATATGCATTAAAAATCCATTATCAGACTCATATGGAGAAAAAAATCCTATATTTGTGAAATGTGCGGTAGACGCTTTTCATTGAAATGTAATTTAAAACGACATTACAAAACTAATACTGAAGAAAAACCTTACAGTTGTGAAATGTGCGATAGAAGCTTTTCACTAAAGTGTAGTTTAAAACGACATTACCGTACTCATACGGGATATAAACCCTATGTGTGTGATATATGCAGTAAAGCATTTGGACATAAAAAGAGCTTGAATGCGCATTGTAAACGTTCGCACTCACACAAAGATCTTTAGACCCTTCTTTCATTGGGTAGATGTGCTTTTCTAATACTGTATTTTATACAAGCAGCATTGTATTTTAAATTTAAGTACACAAACTTTTACTGTAAATTTTAGTGCTCATTTTAAGTGAAATTCAAGTACATCTTGTTTTTAAATTTGTGTTTACTTACTCATGTCATTTTAATCATCTGTATAAAATATTTTTCATTCATTTAATTTTTATGGTGCAATTATTATCCTTAAGTATATCGAATTTAAAAAAAAAAAAAAAAAAATTGTGTTGCAGTTTCATTACACTGTTTCTTGCCACTGATGAATATAAAATTAAATTTTAAGAGGATTTTGTTATGATTACTTATAACAATCTGTGCTATTGTTTTTTCAGTAGTGTTTTAGATAGTTAATGTAATGAATATTAAAGATAGTAATAATCAAAGGAAATATTGATTATTATTTAATGACTGAAAGGGAAATATCGATTTAAATTTGTATATACTATCCTGTATAATACTATAAATATATACTGTTTACGTGTACAATAACAATACTGTGACGTTAATTTTCCATTCACATTTAATTAACAAACGATTATTAATGCCATCTGGTGGCAATGAAAAATAATTTTAGTTACTTAAAAACTTATAATTAATTAGGATTTTTTCAAATCATTTTACTACTCTCCCACTAAAATAGTATAGCCAGACGCGGGGCAACATGTGCAGAAGGGCCGAGGTTTGGATCTGCTGACGGTATTGTTGTAGTAACGGCTTGCAGAAACGAGGAACGACTCTATGTGTTCCAGAATTAGTAATTAATTTAATTTTTCTTAATATTTTTTATACCAAATAGGAAATTTAAAATAAAATAAGATTTAAATTAAGAATTATTTAACTGTTATAGGTCAAGTTTGAAAATAATAAACTTATGAATATGTGAGTCAAAAAATCAACGAATTAAAAAAATTTTCTACAAAATTTAATACAATTTGTATTTTTTCCATGAAAACAGTTAAATTTACAATCTTTTAATAAAGTTAAATATTATTTTAACTTAATTACAAACTTGTAGCTGACATGAAGTTTAAAAATAGAGAAATTAAATCATGCTACCATAAGAAAGATAATTTTTGATGCATTTATTTTTCTATGCAGTATTTGTATTTGTTCACTGTATTTGCTTGGTTTTATTTTTAAATAGTGTTTAAAACTTTTAATTGTTATAAATATTTTACAACATATGTTGTTTGAAATTAAATATTCGTAAATTAATTTGAAAGTATCAATAAACATGTTAAATATAGGGAAAAAGTGAGTATTTTGCAATCTTTATTGAGAAATATTAAATCAATATCAGGCATATAGAAAATAATCAAAATTATTTTTAATTAGTATGTAACTAATTAGTGCATTATGCTAAAAAAAGTTGAATGATGTATTTCTAGATATTAAAGAATTATTTATTTTTCAAGTACATTTAATAAAGCAAATTTAATCATTAGGGAATTTATATTTTTACACATCAACACAAAACAACAATAATAATAATTAATTAATTAGTAAATTAGCCTGAAAGCAAATTTACCATGGTGACTAATACACTTGGGAAAAAGGTTTAAGTTTTAAAAGAGAAATATCATCATATTTTTATAAAAAAAAAATTTGAGCTTAGTAATTACTATATATCATTGCTTTGTGCATTCATTTCTGATTTGAAATGTATCTAAAAAAAATATTTTCCTTTGAATATTTTTCTAAATTTTTATAGTGTACATTAATTATGTAGACAAAAAAAAATTATAAACAATTTTTAATTAGACTTCTATATTATTGGTAATTTAAGTTATGTATGAATAGTAAGTATACAATGAAATAGTTGTTTTATATTATTAGATTAACATTTAATGTTAGAAATTTATAAAAGAAATAGTGAAATAATTAAAAATATATGTAAAATTATAAATTTTAATTTTGGCAGCAATGATCTTCACTATTCAGAAAATGTTAATAATATATAAAAGAAATGTTATATGATCAGGTAAATATCACAAGATATCTACTAGCAGGAATCTTCCCAGATTTTGGTTTTTCAAAATACTTAAAATGTTTTTCCCAGTTTTGAAAATATTTTAAGAATTTTTGATGAAATTGTTTACATGACTTGGCTACCTATGTAATGAAATAAAATAAATAATAATCCTCAATGCTATACAATTATAGTAAATTTTTCAAATATAAAAGTTTTGTATTTAGCAAATAATGTGATAACAAAAGTAGCTCAAAACTAGATCACATCAATTGTAAAATAAAGATTATTGGTAAAGTGATCAGGTTTAACAGGGTTAATCAGGTCATAAAACTATCAGGTTTCAATATACCAAACTAACTTTCAAACTATCATTATCATATCCAACTGAAATTTATTGTCAGTATGATAAAAACATATGAGGATATTAATTCATATCACATAAATTGTCTACAAGCTGTAATTTATCATGAAAGTTGTATTAAAATTTATATTTATGTATGAGTATATTCAAAATTATTGTTGATACATTCAAATAATCTAATCATCCAAAAAGATTTGTAAAATATAAAAATCTAGATACATTTAAATTATATTTTCACTTAAAAATTTTAAGTCTGAAAAATATCTTTAAATGTTGTCATGCCATATTTCCATAGTTTAATTAGAAGTATTTAATGTATTGGTTTAACGATCAGAGTAAATATAAATATTGTGATTACATGGAAAATTGATTCTCACTATTTTTATACTGTAAAATGATGCATTTAATGCAAGT